>JAOTRS010000001.1:4335822-4350704 GCA_028565755.1 Dinotopterus cunningtoni | reverse complement strand
CCTGACATGAGGTAAAAGCAAGTTGTTTTAAACTTTCAAACTTTTAAAAAGCTTTTTTTTTAAAAAATAATGCATATTATATATTTATATATTTATATATATTTTTAAGAGTAATTGCTACAAATAGTACAATGTGCCTAGAATGCGCATTGGTCCTCTCACAAGATATATTCACATAAAGACTGGAACACTATGTATGTACATGTATTTCCTCCTCACGAAACATTTCAGAGAGCCCTTTGAGATGTGCACATGCAGTGGTTAAATCCATGTTTTGTTTCGTTTCGTTTTTTTTTTTTCTCGTGACAGTGTTCGGTTGACTGAAAGCACAGCGCTCGCTCGCAAATCAGGACATTGCTCGCAAATCCTGGAGCCTGCTTCGTCTGCGCTGAAACCCAACACTTCAAGGCAGTGCCTTTGCAGTCAAACATAATAAATAAATAACAATAATAATAATAATAGTAGTAATACATCTCTCGTGGTGATCTGGTGTTTTTTTATTTATTGATAACGGGAGAGGAAGCCTCTTATGTAAAATACTTTAAGTGATAAAATACTTTTGCACTATGGCCCTGATTTACTAAAGGGTTGCGTTAGTGTAAACACGCGTACAAACTTGAAAAAAAAAAAGAAAGAAACATACAAGCTGATCAATGAGGATCTTTGAAACGCACAAAGTGGCTCTTTGTCTGGTTTTCCTTTTCCTCAGTGGACGTGTTTTTGGGGTAAAACACATGGAGGAGTTTATGCATGGAGACTGATTTAGCACCAGCAGCCTGAAGATTAGTGCAACCTAACAGCAAGTATTATATACTAGTTCTCCAAGACTTATGGCTTAGTATCTCGAAATAATCCCGTTCAACGTCATGTATTAATTAGAGCTGCAGCTAATCACCATGTCGGGTATGAATAGGGTTTTGACACGGAGGTTTATATTCTACATGGCCTTTAATTCGAGCCTGTTTAAGATAAACAACGAGGTCTGATTTCCGTTCTGTGAGAGCCGAAAAAATTCTGAGTTTCTCGTTTTATTGATTTGAAACGAACTGCATTCTTGGGATTTAAAGGAGGAGTCAGAGATACAGTGGTCCCTCGGCATACAAATGCAAAATTTTGCCAGGAATTTGCCTCGCCATACAAAGCATTTTCGGCATACAAGTGATTAAGCAAGTCGTGGGTACTTTTGTGGAAAGCCAAGCGGAGCAAGTTTTATTTTTTGTGGGGATTTTCAATGGATAACAACCCTAAAAACATAGGCTAGCTAATTAATATTAATATAAATCATAAATGATTGGCTGGAATAGTGTAGTGTGGTGCAGTCTGTGCCACGTTTATTTCCTACATAAAATCCCAGGCTTGTGTAAGTAGAGGGGATTTTTTTTGCTGTTTTTTATTTTCATTTTCAGCCCACACAGAGAACGGACCAAAGCTCATGAACTGTAAAAGACAACTGGACAAAATGAACAGGTTAGAATCACTAACTCCTCCTTTAAAACTGTAACCAGGATTAGCCTGAGACGAGACAGTCAGAAGAGTAAGACGGTAGTGAAGGTGAAGTTGTTCCACACGGTTTCGCTTAATTACATAAGGAAAAATGATATTTGTTACAGCTGCTCGCATTTATACGCTGGTTATTTGTTGATAAATTCACATAAACATTAAAATTTTCATTATTTTTGCAGCCCTAGAGAATGAATTAATACTTCCAGAGCAGCGAGGTTGGTTTCATGCTAGGCGTTCACCACACAAGGTTTTTCACACACTTGGCCTCGGTCACGGCATCATCGACTGCATTCTTACCAACGTGAGGTCATTTACGCAGTTGTTTATAAATCGCTTGTGGCACGCCCAGTTTCTCCTGGCGCACAGAAAAACCAGCAAGCGATATTCTGTCTCTTAGTAAATCAGGGCCTTTGTTTTCCTCGCTTAATGGAGGTATATGTAGAAGCCGGAGACACGGCGAGTCAGACAGAGAACGGGAATCGGTATTGCTTCGCCGCTCCAGCCCCGCCTCGTTTGTCGGTTTCACGTTAGTGATCGTTACGCCCTCAGCAGGCTCGTTCCAGTCCGTAGCGCTAAAGGGAAAAATGAGACAAGCATGCGCCGGAGTTGGCTGTCCTCTCAGTCTTTTGTCGTAATACACGATATAAGCAGCATTGTCAATGCGTGACAGCATTTAACACCAACATCACCTCCTGTGCACAAACAACACAACGAAAACACTGGGACAGAACCTCCTCGTAACACAAACTACACAACTACACGCACGACAGCTCCACGAGCCCTAGAGTAGTGTCCAGCATCGGAGAGTCTCACTTTATAATCCGTACTGCATGCTGGGGATTTCTGGGAAGGAACGAGTGATGGTGCTGTTTCATGTCATCTCAGATAAACACAAACACAAACACACACACATACAGGGAAAAAGATGAAATGTTAAAAAAAAAAACAACAACAACGATTTGCATATTTTGTGCAGGTGTGAGATGAAGTTCCTCTCATTAAAAACGTTTTTGTCACACAAACCGATTAAGAATGCATATGATCAAGAATGCAAAAAAAAAAACTTTATATAAGAGTCCAGTATCTAATAAATTCACAATTTGTTTTTTCTCTCCATGATACAGTAACATCAATTAGGATCAATATTGCTGATTCCTTTTTCCTACAGTACATAATTACAAAATATTTCTCTTTCCAAAGTTTCTTCATGTTTTTTTTATATTACAATTCATTTACAGCATAGTCGTTTTTACGAAAGCCCGAACAGGCTACACCTAGAGTTAAAAAAATAAACCTGCTGCCTGCTAGTGCATTCAACACAAGCGTTGCAATCTTTTTTATTTATTTATTTGTTTGTTTTTTTTACAAAACGTTATCTAATTTCCAGATTTTAAAACGCAGTAAGATCTCTGTCCCGAGTCCAGAACGCTCTTACTGGAGTTAGTTATCTAAAGAGTAAATAACTCTCGTTAACCCTTAGTTAATCAGGTGAAACTAAAGCCTCTAGGGGGAGATACGCCTTACTGAGCTTGCATTGAAAACATGCGTGATATGCAAAAACCTTTAATAAAGTGACTGAGGTAATGACATTTTGAATCTGATTGTCATCACCTTGGAGACAATAGCGGCGGGCGCTCTCATTGGTCCGTACGCTGCAGCGACAGCACAAGCGGCCAATCACAGTTCAGCACACTTCATCATCAGCTCAGCGGCGAGCTGCAGAGCATCACCATCAGACGTCCGACACACTGTTTCCTGGCGAAGTGACCCCCTCCCCCCCTCACCTGTGATGGATATGCACCTCGACCAATAGGGAGAGAGTAGGCGGGGCAAGCTTGTCCTTACTCCAGGTGCCTTTCTACTCCACTGGAAAGGAAGGCACTTCTTTTGGTTATAAGCCAATAGATGCATTTCGTTTTTTTGTGACAACTGAAGTCCGCTAGCTGTGGCTGCTAACCGGACGCTATAACGTGGTGATGCATATCATTTCGTCCGCCAAGTCCTCCTCGTAACGAGGCCGGGATTCGGCTTCTGGCTCTTCGTCGCTGTAGTTGGCAGAAACATCCTGCACGTCATACTCTCTTTGAGTCATGACCGGGTAAACGTGAACACCATTGACCGCGGGCGTGACTCCGCCGTTCAGCAGGTGGCTCGCCGCGCTTTCCATCTCATCGATGGTCATGTCACAGGCGTCTGCGATCTCATGCTTCGTAGCCGACACAAACTTTGGGTCCTTAGCGTACCTGCCCAATCCCTCTGATATCAAAACCTGTTTCACAAAAGGTATCAGAATATCAGAACATACCATGCATCTACACACCACATGTAATAGATTTATGATTTATGATGTTTCTCTTTGTTCTCAAACACACCTACAGTTAAACATTCTTAGATTCAAGAACCTCTAGAACAAACAGGCTTGATATTAATCCAAAACTACCATGCATCCTCTCAAAAATCTCTGACTTTTATGCAACTCATGGTAAGTAAACAGTGCCCCATAGACTCACCGCCTCCACAAGACTGGTGGCGCTGCCTCTCTTGTGGTGGTACTGGTTCCGGTACTCAGCTGGGATTTGCAGGTGCACCGGTGAGTAGGTGCTCTGCTGGTACTCTGGCTCATCTGTGTACCACGAGCTCTTCCTCACCGAACAGTAGCTGCTGCCCATGCTGTCGCGGTGCGGGCGGTCTACGCGGATCATGGGCGTGTAGTAAGGAGTGCGGTCCTTATTGGCAGGTGTGGCAGGAGGCGTGGCCCACGAGCGAGTAGAGCGAGAAGGGGAGAGTCTGTGAGCTCTACTCCAGTCCAGCCCTGCTACCGCCATCACCTGAAAAAGACCAAGGGGCATACTGTATATACAAAGGCACAGACCTGAAAGGAGGTTTATGGCTGATTATAGAGGTTCATGAAAAAGACAGCAGACTCTCCAGGGTTTCGGATTTTATCTAATAATGAAACTACTGGTTATTTCATTTTCTTCACGTTGCAGGGACGGCATGAGAGGCATGTCAGAAGTGCTGAGTGCAGCAGTAGTGCAGTGATACCTGATGTTGCATTAAATGAAGTGGAAGAGCGGTCCGCTGGCGAGGAAGCTCATCCTGACTGCTCTGTCTGCGGAGACACTCAAAGTTGAAAGACGACCTCCGGGTGCCTGGATGTGTAACAGATAAAGAGAGTCATTTACCAGTATAGAGGGAACACAGTTACACCAATCTATTTATATATAAGGTATATAAAGCAAAGCCTGGCTCATTATTGCCAGCACCAAAATGTCCACCTTGTGGTGTGGGAGGAAGCCGCCGTCTCTTCGGTGACCTGTACGAGTCGTGGTAAAGGGGTTGCTCGTCGTCGTCATAGTAACTGTCAGGATGATGGTAGCCACGCGGAGTCTCGTACTCCTGATCGCTGCTGGGATACCTAACCAGGAAAAAGTTTTTTGACCACTAATATGAAGAGTTAAACAAATCAGACAATGTGTTTTGTCTCATCTTCATGGAATGAGAAACATTTATTCTAATAACCCGCAGGCCTCGATCTACTGTGCCGTGGTGATACCTGTCTCCCGACAGCATGCCGTCATCTTCATAAAACTCTTCTCCGCTGTAATACTCCCCAGAGTGACGGTCTTCTTCAAACTCTTCCTCGCGGCGAATAGTGGGTTGACGCCTGATGCTGCCACATGACCTGAGCAGAAGGTCAAAGGTTAAGAGAAGTACACGGTGTCCATCAGTGTTTAGGATAGGAGCAATAGGACCATGCAGGGCCATGCATATCTCCAGTGGGGCAGCGATGCAGCAAAGCTGTCCTCATCAACAAACACGCAGTGTCAGCACGAGCGATATGTACAAACCAAGAATGTCTAGACGCAGACATGGTTGGAGTGTTAAGGGTGTTTTTTGGAATAGGTTATCAAAAGAGGTCTAGGAGTAAGTTTTAATCTAGAACACGCCCAGAGGCTGATTGCACCATCAATGGTCATAAATTGGTTGTAATTGTATCTGCTCGCAAATTAATGCCTGTTGCACCAAAATAGTCATAAAACTGAATTTTCACTAAACCTGGGCATGAAATTTAAGCTTAGCTAGAGGGCACCTTGAAACGATGTCATTTGTCAGGTGTAGCAAGTAACAAACAATGTTTCCTCAATAACACCTCAGTATTTTTTACAATGCATTATAGCTGCTTCTTTACAGACTGTAAAATAAGTTCTATCCTTTCTTATGAGTTGAACAGATATTTCATAAGCATCAAGTTAAACGAGGGAATTAGTCATATGGTTAAGTTAAAGGAATGGTATACTAACGTTCGGATGTAAAAAATTCTCGAGGCAGAAAAATAGACCTGAACTCTTATGCTACCTTCACTGTGCTTCACAGCTGGGATGAGTTTTGGTATTAATGTGCAGCCGGC
The DNA here is from genome assembly GCA_028565755.1 of Dinotopterus cunningtoni. Classification (NCBI taxonomy): domain Eukaryota; kingdom Metazoa; phylum Chordata; class Actinopteri; order Siluriformes; family Clariidae; genus Dinotopterus; species Dinotopterus cunningtoni. The sequence goes on along the minus strand of JAOTRS010000001.1, from coordinate 4,344,790 downwards.
ACCCGAAACGACTCTACGGCCATGAGAACAAGTACTGTGCAAGCTAAAGGAAAACAGGCACTGCTGCTCACCTGGTTGGTTCCTTACTTTCTGTGAATCATGGTGGTGGTAGCATCATGCCTTAAAGAACACACGTGGCTTAGGAGCTACTGAATTGGATATTTAGATGGTGTAAAAGGTACCGTATACTGTAGAGATTGAAGTAAATTCATCCAGTTATGTATCATGGTTCTTTTGTGTATTCATTTAAAAAATGTTTATGTTTGCATTTGAGATGTCTTGTGTAAAGGTCTTAAGGTTTTAACATTTAAGACTGCTATCTATTCATGTAACTGACCCAGTACTAATATAGAACCCATTCTAGAACCCACTCGCAATTTAGAACTCTCTACTAAGTCTGATTTTAAGGCGTCTAAACTTCTTTGGTTTGGCAGGGACAAAGCAGATTAGTGTACACACTAGAAGGCACTTCTAATTTTCCTAATAAGGCCTTAAAGGACAACTCCAGCTTTTTAGGTGCCATTATGGTTTCTTATTTAAAAACATTTTACTCATTGGTGTCCCATCAGATTTTACCATTATGGGTCATCCTAAAGGAGTTATCCTTTAAATATAGCATTTAATTAGATGTCTTTATTTGGCCAACAGGAACATGCAGCCAGACTTAGCCTCATTCTCTCCAGTCTATCAGCCAATCACAAAAGAGAATGTAATAAGAATGCTGTTAACCACTGACTGTAGTTCCTCTTCACCAGGTGAATGTGTTACAAACGTCTAAATGCAGTTAATCCCTGCTATGGGAACGTGCAGTACCTAATGTGGAGCGTACCTAATATAGGTCTCATAGTAGCGCCTTCTGCTCCAGAAGGCAGAGAGGTGGTTAGGAGAAAGGTAGGAAAGAAAGATAAAGGTACAGAAAGAAAAAGAAGTAAGAAGATTTCATATAAAGCATATGATATATGAAGTACAGCAATATTATATATGCAAAAGGATGGAGTGGGTACAGTTTTGTAAAGCAGTTGGATTTTGTCTTCCATAAATACAAAAGTATCACTGTTTACATTGTTTAATCCTGAAGCCAAAATACACTGCTAATACAGGAGTGTACAGGAGGAGAAAAAGTTTGATCCTGAAGGAAACTGATGGAAATGGGAACAGCAGGATCGGTCAATCCTGAACCGAAAAGAAAGGAGGAGGTGTTTTGAAATATGAAACAGGAAAATAATAAAATATATGCAAAATAAACAGCGTAAAGTTTAAAAGTAATGATCCGATAATATGGTTAATGGGGACCAAGTCTCACTTAACGGGTTAAAAACAAGTTTGGATGGAGTTCAAAACAGCATATAAATAAGAAATGCAAATTAGCTGACAATGCAATCAAGTGCAAAAAACACCACACTCTAAAAACTTGTTGAATGATTACCTCTGTCCGTGCGGCGTCCTGGCTTTTTCGTACTCCGCCGGGCAGTACGGTCCGGGGTATCCATTCGCCGGGGCGTGGTGGTAGTAGCGATTATGGCCTCCATTGGGCAGGCTGGACATGTTAGCATTGTTCAGATTGATGTTGGTGGACTTTGGTGACTTGCTGTAAGAATTGTGGTGATTGTGATGATGATGATGGTGGTGATGATGATTATGTTGGGCCATGGCGTTGGCGCGGTCCAGCCGGCCCACGGGCTGTTCCATGTCAGCGTAGTGCGGGGGAGGATGAACCTGCAGGGGGCGTTGCGTGGCGTTGGTCTGATGCCCGGTACCTCGGTGGGGGTCGCCGTTGATGTGGTTAATGTGATTGCCGAAAAGGCCACCGTTTCGCTGTTAATAAACACCCGCGAGTGTGAGACGATGAAGCCATTACATCTCAATAAAACTGTGGTCTATTTATGTCAGCTGATGTCTTTTAACAAAACACAGCGAACAGAAAAGAAGCTGGTTAAATGGGTCATGGTATGAGTGAATCCGATGAACTAATATATCGTCTAGAATCTTAATCTTCTTAAAACTATTTTGGGAAAAAAATACTAAATATGCAAATCAGCAAATGAAATATTTGGCATTGTTGAATTCTTTGACATCTACTGGGGTTGGGTTTTGGATTTTCATCTGTGAGTTACTTCATATAAACTCTCCTCTTTAATAACTTCTTTTTAACGAAGTGAAGATGTAAATATTTCTATTTGAAGGTCAGTACACACACCTCTCTCAGCCCATTAATATTAGCCAGCTCAGCCTCTTTTCTTCCAAGAAAGTTGACAATAATTTTGTCTGCATCTGAAAACTTTAGAGGCGATCATAATATACCACAGACAGCAATGATCTAGCTATCGGTTAGGGAAAAAAAAAAAACACGCCCCAAAGCTGCTCTCCTGTAATGGACACTACAAAAGTGGCAAATTGAGACATTGATCAGTAGTGCAGAAGGAGCTTGTAAAAGTGTGAAGTCCTTTACCCTATAAATCTCCTCGTCCTCCTCAGGTATAAAGTCTACTAGCTCCTCATCCTGGAGGTCACACGATATGGCGCGGCGGATTTCGGGCCCAATATCATGCAGCGTGCGGAGACCAGCCTGGAACCACGACAACACAGGAGAGCTGAGAACCGGGGCAGCTTCCCGAACTTTCTCACGGTTCACACGGACGGGAGACACACACACACACACACACACACACACACACAGAGAAACGCTCTCACACACTAGTGTCAACATGTAACAGGGAAGGGACATGACCTCTCTTGGAGGAGTCGGACAGGACAGTGTCAGTGTATTAGACATGAGGATGTTTCACACGAGACGGGACAAGGACAAACCCCCTCACACACACACGCACACACACTGTACCAGCAGAGAGATCAAGACGCCACACGCCTTCTCTGTGCACTCTTTCCTGAACTAACAATTACAGCAAATGCTATCTGTTATTAAAAAGGGGACGCACCAGCGATGGGTTTAGAGTGAGTTTAAACAAATGTGTTCGGCAAAAAATGAGGTCTTCTACCAAAAGCGTGAATGTGATTACACATGTGGTCATGGTACAATGGCGATGGAGACAGTGAAGATGAGAAGAGACTGTGAAGGGCATCTAATAGAAATGGAGTTAAATAAACATGCACACAGCATTCATACACAGTAAACATGTACATATAACGTGCACATCGGCAACTGTAGCATCTGTACCCGTGGGGTCGATTAAACAAAGCCAACACAGGACACATGACCTGGGTGCAACCTGACTTTTATTACACCCCCATGTGGTTAGTATTTGTCATCACAGACAAGGAAAAGTGCCCTGCTTCAGCAGACTGAGTTAAAAAACATATCAATGGTGCAGATATAAAACCAGTTATTGGTATTAGCTACACATCAGCGTGTCTGTGCATGGACGTCACAGAGACAGTGATTAGATTGATCTGGTTTCAAGCGGTAATGTTGAAGTACGGCTGTACTGTACGTTGTGCTGTTGTACTGTTATAAACATCTCTGTGTTTCCTTTGTTTAACCCATAATTCAGTTTTGTTTCTTTAAGCAGAATTCTTCTCAAAATTAAACATTTCAATAGCTGACAAGTTTGCAAAATCAAAAATGACCACCAAAAAAAGAAAAAATTACAATAATAATAATAATAATAATAATAATAATAATAGTTTTGCTTAGAGCAAAGGCTACGTTCACATTACCAGCCTGAAGTGACTCAAATCGGATTTTTACCCTAATCTGACTCTGATTTATTATTTTTATAAAGGCTGTATAAGTGCACAAATCTGATGTTATTCACCTCGGATATGAGTCACTTGCACGTGCAATATCCGATACATGGTCACGTGACTTGAATGAGAACGTTCACATTGGAATTCATGTGACTTTTTCTCCTGTGTGAATGCTTCGGGCGCTCCCTAACATCATCAGTCAGCACAGACAGGGTGGGGATTTAACAGCAGCGCTAGCAACAGCTGCTAAAACAGCTAAAGCGAGGTGTCTGGCCTTATTCCTTCTTCTGGACCTCAACAAATACAATCGACTAACTGCTCGCCATCCTCCAGAGCAAAACGAAGCATTTTTTATAAATGTGAATGGTCATGACATCTGACAAAAATAAATAAATATATATGAACAATGTGGCTTATAATGTGAACGTAGCCAAAAGGTACCATGTTAACAATATCTCTTCGAGCATTTTAAGTGCATTTCACAGCACTTCAGGCTGACGGTCAAACCCGTGCAGATGCTGAACAGATGTTTCATCCAGCTCTTGCTTTAATGATTCATGCTCAAATTTCCCAAAAGTGAGGAATAATCAGGCGAGCATTCACAGACCTGATTTTGTCACTTTGGGTCCGTTTCAGGTTCTGTATGTAAGACGTGAATAAAAACCTCTGCTCTGGCCACCTGTATGCGATCCTTAAGAACATACTGTAAGCCCTGTTACTGTTTAATGTAGTACGGCGATGTGGTTGATTGATTAATGGTTTAGCACAATTCCATTGGTATTTAGTAAGAATCTGTAGATTTGATACGTAGCGTGATACACTGGTGTGTTGTGCTGCACTGCTATACTATAAGAAGTCGATTTTCAGACACAAACACCAGCATGTGCAAAAAATCTGATTAAAAGGTTTACTTTTTTATGCAATCAGAATAGTGGCATCCACCTGTTAAACGCTAGCTGTACAACGTTAAACTACACTCTCACAGATCGTGGTGAGCTGTGGTTGATCATAAGGGGTGTGTCAGCATGACCCGCAGTGATTCGCAGCTTGACGACAAAATTTCTGAGCATCCTTTTATGCTTCGTTAAGTCTATCTGTCTGGAATCAGTCTTAATCCTGAAAGACGTCCACAACCGTAGCCAAACCTGTTACGATAAAACTTGTCTCGGTGCATCACCTCCAACATTCCTGAGTGCAAAAACTTTCAAGCATACACACATGCACAAGCATCAACAGCGTGACTGGTTTCGTTTGCGATATCCTGTGCACGTCCTGTTTCACCCGTGCACTCGGACTCACCTGCAGCGTGATGGCCGTGTTGTTCTGTGCGAGATGCACTCCTACCAGTCCTTCCTCTTTGCGTTTCTTGAATTTCCTAAAGTAGTCCTGTATCAGGAAGGTGGCATAGAACTTCCCCACGGTTACCTCATCATCTGAATGAATAGACCACACACACACACACACACCTTGTGTTTAAGGAAGGCTACCTCACTCCATTTACACACAACTTTGTTACGCTAATACATCTGTACACCATGAGGAACTTCCCTACGCTTTCAACCAGGGCTGGGCGATAAAACCATCTCCAATCGGCATGGCGTTAAAAAAAAATTAAAAGGCAATGACTGTGATGAGTAGATCTACTGGGATTACACACAGCAAGTACAAAGAAATGACAGCAGCCAATCAGTTTTGCCCTTGCACATCAAAGTACATGCCGTTTTTTTACCCTACAGCAGTGTTTGTGTAACACGTGAAGAACAAAAAGGTCACAAAAGTAATGCTTTCAATGCTTCAAGCGTCAGCGTGACTTTAAGGCAGAGCGTTTTCCTCCATGTTGCTCCTTCTAGTTGATATCCTACAATTTAATATGACAAACCAGTCACTGAATCAACTGTTATTAATTTTAGACGGATAATGTGTTTGACGAAGCTCCTTTCTAGTTGCACTTTTTAAATAATTTAAGATGTTTACTGTTCTGACGCTGAAGTTCATCATAGTCGCTGCTGCTTTTTGTTTTATTGATATTACAGTTCGTCCCCAACATATGAACAAGTTCCGTTCTGAGAGCTTATCCGAGTCCAAGAAGTCTAAGAAACATTGTCTAGGTACTAGGATACTAACACAGTTGGCTGTACACAGTATATTACAGTAGTGTTCTTTAGAATCGTGCCGATGGTTGAACGATTCATTTTAAAAGAATGAATGATGTCTGCCATCTTTTCACCTCGCTCCATTCTCTCAACTATTTTCACTTTTGTCTCCATCATTATTACAGCTTCATCGCCGCTGCTTTTACACTTGCTTCCAGACGTCCACGCTATACGCATGTGACAATGTATGCCGGACATGTAGTCTTAATTCCGCGATGGAACGTGCACGAACGCATCTATGAAAGTTCGTAACTCGAATGTTTGTATGTTGGGGCGTTACTGTACATTAATAAGCTTACCAGTAGAGTTGGTGTGTAATGGGTGTTCATGATTCAGTAGTGGGATTCTCGCCTGCCATGTGGAAGCCCTGGGTCTGATACCCCGTCAATGCCCAAACCCTGCCACTAGGATGCGCTGCTCCCAAACCCAACGTAAACGCGATTGAACTGTAATTTTACAGTTTAACTAATGAACCCTATTTCTTCAGGCGTTAATCATTATTGGGATACTTTTCAAACTGGCAAAAATATCAAACTATATTTCATGATAAATATAGATATTAATCTATATGAAAAAATTATGATATCTTTGCCGCCATATCGCCCAGCTCTACTTTTAACCACTTAACCAATGTAATTTTCAATTTCATTCTCAGTGAAGGAGACGTGGCCTCTGTGTGTCAGTCTCAGTGAAGGAGGTGTGGCTTCTGTGTGTCTCAGTGAAGGAGGCGTGGCTTCTGTATGTCTCAGTGAAGGAGGCGTGGCTTCTGTGTGTCTCAGTGAAGGAGGCGTAGCTTCTGTGTGTCAGTCTCAATGAAGGAGGCGTGGCCTCTGTGTGTCAGTCTCAGTGAAAAAGGCGTGGCATCCACGTGTCAGTCTCAGTGAAGGAGGCGTGTCTTCTGTGTGTCTCAGTGAAAGAGGCGTGGCCTATGTGCATAAATCTGAGCAAGGGGGGGCGTGGCCTATGTGTCAGTCTCAGTGAAGGAGGCGTGGACTCTGTCAGTCTCAGTAAAGGAGGTGTGGCTTCCGTGTGTCAGTCTCAATGAAGGAGGCGTGGCATCCACATGTCAGTCTCACTGAAGAAGGCGTGGTCAGATGAGGTTGTTATGGATGCGTGAGTGGTGTTAGCAGTTCAGTTAGTGCTGGTTAGTGTTAACTGGTTAGTTCCTGGCAAACCTTGTGTTAGGACGACTTAAGCATCTACTGTAGCTTCTACACAGCACATGTAAGCAAACAGCACAAGCAGCGTGGGTGTGTGTGAGTGTGTGTGTGTGTGATGTGCATGCTCCTAAAATGTGTGCAGGAGAGAGAGAGAGAGAGAATGATTCTGAAGCAGGGGTCTGCGTCACTTTGTTTTAAATAAGCGCTTTGGGGACAAAGTTTGGAAAGAAGAGGCAACACTTGTTCCATGCCACCACCCTGAAACAGAATTGCTTCAGAATATTCGGAGGAGCTTTCAGAGAGACACACACACAGTCAGGGAGGAAGAAAAGCTGTGAAAGCACTCGAGCACAGAGACTGAGAAGTCAACGTTAGAGAGAGAGAGAGAGAGAGAGAGAAGAAGGAGAGAGAAAGGAAAGGGAGAAAGAGAGAAAAGAAAGAGAGAGAGAGAGAGAAAAGAAAGAGAGAGAGAACGGAAAGAAAGAGAGAAAGGAAAGAAAGAGAGAGAGAAAGGAAAGAAAGAGAGAGAGAGAGAAAAGAGAGAGAGAGCTCTGCTTTAGAAGAAGAAACACAGCATGCCTGATACGCCATGCAAGCCTGAAACTCAGAATTCACACACACACACACACACACACACACACACACACACATACATACACACACTCTATTAAAGATCAAGTCTAGAAACAGCATAAGTAAGTATTAGAAACACACACACACACACACACACACTAGAAAAATATAAGAAAAGCAAAGCATGTTGAAGACGTTAGTGCCATTGCCAGTGTCTGTGTTTGCATAAGAGAGAAAGAATGTGTGTGTGTGTGTGTGTGTGTGTGTGTGTGTGTGTGTGTGTGTGTGTGAGAGAGAGATAGCAACATGCTCTCTTGTTAACAGACCGCTAGCAGGAGGCACCACTTGGTCAAGCAGCTTCATGCTGGTTCTCTTCCAGATCTTTTTAATGATGGCTCGCAGCTCCTCATTTGCCTGCTCCAGATTACCTGCAAGCACGACATAAGAAATATCTCACCACTGTTACACCTGTGTGTGTGTGTGTGTGTGTGTGTGCGTGTGTAAAACTGCTCACCATCCGTTTTGATCTTTAGTGCAGTCCTGACCAGAGCGAACAGTGTGGCGTTAAACATCACAGTGCCGTCGCTGTTCAGGGGCATGTTCATGGCCACGAGACGCTGAAAGACACACACACACACACACACACACACACACGGCCACGATTCAGCAGGAATCACGCTCAGTGTGGCTTCAATACTATTTGCTAATGTTTTGTAAATGTTATAATTATTAAAGTGTTTGACTGCGACCCGATTTTGGTTGAAGATGGATGGATGGATTTTTGTCTTATATACAGACAATGACATCATCAGACTAGTTCACAAAGAATAAACACAGCACCATCTAGTGGGCAGAGATATAGAACAGCTTAGATATTTACTCTGCATCAGGGTTTATTACACTGTAGATGCGTATCTTATGACTTCTGTGTTTCATTACACACGTCTAAGGCTTTTGCACAGCGCTGTATACACACTGCCAGTCCAAAAAACACAGTCGCCGTTTCAGAAGGGTCAAATTATTGTTCTGCGTATACGAAAACATTAAAACGACTATGAGCTACAGCGGTACCACAGCATACATACAGATTTAATCCATTCCGGAGGCGAGTTCTTATAGCCTTATGGACGGATCCCAGACAAACTTCTTAAAATTCTTAAGTCACGACATTGTATTGCCAAGGTACCACTGTATGTTCAACAGTGAATGTAAGAGGATTTCCATTGGGACTAAACAGCTGTGTGTCCAAGCGATGAAATAAGGTCATGTGACCTGATGAGTCCAGACTGACCCTATTCCATGATGGGCGTGTCAGGGTAAGAAGGGAAGGACATGAAGCGATGCTCCCATCATGCATAGTGTCCACTGTACAAGCCT
>JAOTRS010000001.1:4318291-4335480 GCA_028565755.1 Dinotopterus cunningtoni | reverse complement strand
CGTTATGGGGCAATAAAATGAAGTCAGCTGACCACCTGAATGTACTGAATCACCAGAGTATCACATCTATGGAGGGTATCTTCTTCCCTGGCACAAACAGATTTATGTGTGTGAGTGTGTATGTGTGTGAGAGTGTGTTAACCTTGCATGCTACTCTGTGAGGACACAGCTTCCCAAATCCAAGTGGAGGCTGAATGCGCCGGAGTAGCGTTACTACGTCTAAATGTTTTATCCTGCCCCTGAGAGAGAGAGAGAGAGAGAGAGAAAGTTACTTTCATGTTCACATATTATATTCTCAATGTTATTAATATTTGCATATTCAGTCAATGTTTAAATATTTTCCCACCCGCTGCTTTTTATCCCCATCATGAATCTTTTTCACTAAAAAACGTTTAAATCAGTAGGTTATGTTTTTATTATTTTATTTTTTAGTAAGTTATTGTTTTGACTTTGATGTTGTTGCTGATCCTGCTGTTTACGACAGCTTTACAAATGTAAGTACAATCAAAATAAAGAAAAAAAGAAACCCCAAAAACAGGTTTATGATGAACTGATCTCGTCATCAGTCACGGCTGACGTGGTACAGAGTGTATCAGTGCTGCTAATGCCGTGCGTCGTTATTATACACATGCTAGATCATTTAGCAGTACACACATGTATTCGTACATCCATGTGCACACACACACACACTCACTTGGCTTCTGGATCATATTCAGACCATATCCTCTTGAACTCGTCAAGGTGATGCGGTCCCAGGATCGACCAATCACGGGTCAGGTAGTCAAAGTTGTCCATGATGACGGCCACAAACAAGTTAATGATCTGTGGAGAGAAGAAGAAGAGTTTCTGGAGTTCACTCTGATCAGGCATTTAGTTCTGCGTGCGCTGTTAGCCTTCGGTGCTTCGTTTTTTGTCCTAGTCCTCTGCATATTCTATATTAGTTAATATTTTGAAGGTAAGGTGAAGGAGCTTTGATTGAGACAGAGCTCTAATGAAACTTCCTTTTAAATCTTCTGAAGGTAAACAAAATAAACAGGTGAGTGTGTGAATAGTGCTACTCACACCATGGGGTGCCATCGAGGAACTCAGGGGCGCTGGGGTTACCCCTGGGATAATCATAGCACCCCTGGGAACCCACAAGATGTTTCTGTGGTTTGTTTACAAATTAATTGTTTATATGTGATGATATACTTTGATTGGCAGCACGTTGGTTTAGTGGTTGGCCCCGTCGCCTTGCACCTCCAGGGTCCGTGTTCAATTCCCACCTCGGGGTCTGTATGCATGGAGTTTGCATGTTCTTCCCGTGCTTGTTGGGTTTCCTCCCACAGTCCAAAGCAATGCAGATTAAGCTAATTGGTGTTCCCAAATTGGCTGTAGAGTGTGAATGAGTGTGTGCGCCCAGTGCAATGGTTTGGCACCCCATCCTGGGTCTACCTCACCTCATGCCCTAAGTCTACTGGGAGAAGCTCCAGGCCCCCATGACCCTGAATACAGGATAACGCAGTATAGACGATGAGTGAGTGAGTGAGTGGGTAAGTGATATACTATAATTTATCATTTTTTAAATAAATACATACACTTATTAAAATAAACCGATTATTTTTAGACTAAAAACACAAAGCCAACAAAGTGATCGCAGGCGATTCTAGAGTCTGACGGGGCCCGAGGCGAACATTTGCAGGACGGCCTCTCCACCAGCATCAGTCACCATTCTCTCCTATAAAATATAAGTAAGTTTCTCAGCCCTTTGATGCCCCCTAGTGGCCGGTTGACAAGCGACGCCTCTGCAAGTGATCTGATTCAGAGCACATGCCAACTTTAAACCTAACATTTTCATCTTGTTAGCCGGAACGCATTGTCTCTTGTAAATCAGCGTTAGCGATATCAGGACGCATTAGTCTTTTACTTAACTCAGTGCTTTTGCTTTGAAGACGTCTAATGTAAGACTTGTGTCGTCTGTTATGAATTTGATGCATTTGAAGATCGAGGCGTACATTCTGTCTTTCCTGCTAAGCCAAACTCGTTCATATATCATCAGGACTGTGGAATGAGGGACTATCGATTTATTAGTCAAGGTGGTGCTGAGCTTGTGATCTCTAAATCTGAATCTGAAATGTGTGTGAGTGTGTGTATATGTGTGTGTTTGTATGTGTTTTGCTTGATGCTTGTGTCTAAGCCCTGGAAGTGGCACACAGTGTATGAAATTTTATATACAGATGCATTGCACTTTACAGAGCGGGTACTGCATATGTGTGGACGCATATATGTGTGTATGTATGTGTCTGCGCGCGCGTGTGTGTGGACGTACCACGAATGCACAAAGCATGTAGAATGTAATGAAGTAGATAATTGCGAAGCTGCTGCCGCAGGTCATCTCCTCCCCGGGATTATAGTCCGACTCTGGGTCACAGAGTTTCCCGGGCATACACGCCAGCATGATCTCCTGCCACGCCTCGCCCGTGGCACATCTAAACACACACACAAACGTAAACAAGACTCTTAACATAAACATTATGGATACACAGTTGAGTCAGCTGATTTCCTGTGTTTAGCATACATTACAAAAAAAAAATAAAATGTGCTGACCTAAAGAGCAGAAGCACGGCTTGAGGGAAAGTCTGGAAGTTGTTGTTCCGGTTGTTCTGTGTGCCATCCACCATGGCTACCTTCCCAAATATCTGTAACACACACATGAACGGAACAGCAGAACAGCTGAGAAGCTCAAATCCGAAACTGATGCTTATGGTTCAGGATTAAAAGCTCCAGTAATCCAGAGTGAATGAAAGCGTGGGCAGAAAGTTTCTAGACGATCACACAGGATATTTTGTCTAAATCGAGTTTGTCAATGTGCGTCCATAACCAAAAAAAAAGTGGCTCACCTGCATGCCGATGACGGCGTAGATGAAGAACAGCATGGCGATCAGCAGAGCGACGTACGGCAACGCCTGCGTGCAGCACCAACAAGCCCAGTGAGAAACACACATCTTTGGCCATGTGATTTTTTTTCCCTCTTGTTTATTTTTTTATCATCACTGACCTGGAAGGACTTGATGAAGGTCCAGAGCAGGGTACGAATCCCCTCCCCCCTGTTGAGCAGCTTGACCAATCGCATCACTCTGAACAGCCGAAAGAAGGTGATGGAGATGCGAGAGCTTTCTTCTGTGTTCTGCAGGGGGGCGGAGTCGAGCGTTAATTAAATGATCAGAGAGATCACAAAGCACCTGGCTGTGCTTTAGCTACCTGGCCAGAAGGGGGCACTAACATACTAATGCTGCAGAATTTCTGAGTCGTCTTTATGTACGTATTTACATCAGAACTCTAAGATTTTAGATTTATATCGGGATATAAACAGGAGTTTGTCACGTATCTAAGCGCTGGCCAGAACTGCAGCATCGCCAGGCACCTGCAGCACGACTTAACCCTTATAAACAGGAAGAGGAAGTAGGAGGGAGGAGCATGCTGGATTCAAAATAACCCGGCCATACTTAACCACTTCGGCACAAGCATGGCTCTCTAAACCTGGCGTCACTGCATGCGAACCTCCCGGACCCGAAGCGCGTGGGTCAAAGGTTAACCTGAGGTCACATCCTTACCTGTCCTGACCCCGCAGCGAGGGGGTCAACATCATGCAGCAGTGTCAGCACGACAAACGTGACACACACACACTCTCACACACGCGCTGACACGTTTGCTTGACACTTTTCCATTACTGAACCAAAAAAACTGCAAAAACATGAAGGCAAACCCAAAGACAGAGCAAACTGAAACTTAAACTAAAGAAAAAAGAAAAAAAAGGAAACTTAACCAACAGCAAACCAAATGGCAAACATATGAGGAGGAAATGAGGTAGAAGAAAGAGGGGCGGAGCTATCAGAAAGAGCTTATTGTAAAAATAAATAAATGAATAAATAAATAAAGATATAAAGTCAGAACAGGATCTGAACGGAAACCTGACACAAGAAGGTATTATATACTTAAAGGTGAGGCCCAGCAGGGGGCAGAGTATCTTACCCCCGACTCATCCACCTGAGGAGGCTCTGTCGGCTTTAAAATTAAAGAGCTGCATTAATCACTTACACACACACACCTCTTAACACACTTCTTAAACTATAACACACACTCAGAGATGCTCATTTATAGGAAGCAGCTGCGTAAAATTGGCAAATCGGGGAAATAAGAACTTGCTACAGGTTCAGAGTTCACACCGGCATCACAGCCGACACACTCGCACCCCAGTACTGACTGTAACATCAGGGTGAAGTGACCTCAGCGGGGATAAACATATACAAGGTAGTCGTTTAATGATAAACTTAAATAACAATAGAATTTTGGTACATTTAAAAAAACAAACAAGAAAAAAGCAAATAAAACATAAGGAAGACTAAAAAGAACACAACATGTATAAAGCCACAGAAGATTCACACACTTTATCTCTTTATGATATTTTCCATTTATTCCTATATTTCCTTTAAATTTAGCAAATTATAACAGCAACATTTGTAAAAAGCTCAGAGATGTGTTAGTCTCAAAACAAAGGGCCATACTGTTCGCAACATCTTTTAAACTCTGAGGTTTTACTCTTAGCCAGAGTCGCACTTAAAGGAATAGTTCAGGTTTTCTAGTTTAAGTAACTTTGAAAGATAAAGCTCGATTTAGCTCAGTAAGACGGCAGAAGCTTTACTTTGGAATGCATTTTTGCATGGAACGAGGGTTGTGGAATTTGGCCCCCATTATCACATTGTACTCACGATCCGGGTGACAAACGTCATGCTCGGTGTGCAGAGCAGGAAAACATGGAACGGCCAAGACGAGTGAGACGTTCAGGTACGGTGCATGGAAGGTTGTGCGTCATGCTTCGAAACGTAACTAGCATCAACTAAACTAGCATCAATTAAAAAGCAACACTGTGCGTTCGTGTCAGTCGCGCTAACTAGCATGTTTTAGCTCGCTCGTATTCTTACACCCACAGAGGTGTTCTTGGTGTTCCTCTGCTGCCGTTTCAATCATCCCAGATCTGTTCAGCAATGAGTTATGAAGCACAGACAGTTCCTGTGTGAATGATTAGAATGTGTTGTCTTTGGGTGCCGTGAACATTTTTCACCTTAAACAGTCACAGTTGTGTACTGCAACAACTCTAACACACCTGTGTGCTCTGACGAGGTAAACTGCTCAGAACCGGTTTGTTTTAATAAAGCGCACTCGCCTCTGTTAATGGAAGTTCAGATCGATTAACACCTGAAAAGTAATCTCGCATGGATCACATACTCACCATGCTAAAAGTTTTAATTGTACTGGTAACCCTTACACTAATTCTGAGGGCTGTGGGTTTTGTGACTTTGCGTTTTTGGGGGCTTTTAAGTTGACCTTTCATCATTTTATGTCCTGATTAGTTTTATATTTTAAGTCAGTAGTCATCGTGATTAACCCTTCGTATCACATCTGTTCTGTTTTATTGTTATGTTTGTGGCCAAAACGTGATATCGGTGCTAAAAAGTGTCTCGTCTAGGTGAAAAAATACATTTTCAGATAAGATTATATTGCACTATTCTTTATAAAACTTAATGCTTCTTATCTCCTTATTCATGCTTCATTTTTTGTAAAAATGCATACACTAATATTTTTTATCAGATAAAAAGAAACACATTTGCTGAATATAATTTCATGCCCTTTTATGTTTTAATGTTTTCAGTAATCTTTCAATAATTTTAATTGTCATTTAGATGAAACTCGGCCAATTTGGATTTCACATGAAAAGACATAAACCTGAAAAGGTGTATTATTCTAAAATGCTAAATTGTTAAGATATTACAACATGAATGTGACATGGTTACGGACACTACAGATTTTTTGCTTTTTAATTTACCAAAAAACTATTTATGCAACAGTTTTTACAGGTCATATACTTCTAGAAGATTACTCCAATTTTAGTATCAATAATCATAAAGAAATATGAAACCATTTTAAATGATTATTGTTTGAAGCGAGACAGTATAACGATGAGAAAAAGCTATTTTTTGGGGCACATATAAAATCATCTCTCCAAAACGGCTGAATTTACTGCAATGACTTGAATTTTTTAAGAAACAAAGGTTGGTCACTTCTAAGTTGCAAAATTTCAGAAGTAGCTTCTTCTTTGCACACACACCCTTTCTGTATTATATGTATAACAAAAAAAAAATTAAATCAGCACTAATACTGTGTTTTGGCTGTTAGTTTTTTGCTGTTTAATTTCCTTCTTTTCTGTTTATATTAAACGTCTTAACATCTGCACTTGCGTGTGCACCTGCCTACCCCATACATGACACATTAACACTTACACACTGATTGTTTTGTCCTTTTTTGTTGTAAGTGCTTGTTTTGGGGCGTGATCATTATTAGGACCATAACGCATCAGTGGTCCGTACTTGGAAGTGGCCTGTGCTAGAAACTCGACAGCTTACAGTACCTAAAACCACCAGATTCACTCACATCTCTCTATATTTCATTGTCCTGCTTTTAAACTTGCGCTTTGAGTTCAGCAGCAGATGAGGGCGAGTAGCGAGCACGTCCTGGAGTGTTTTTTTTACCCACAGAATATAATTCCCACCTCCTTTCAGACGGAACTAAAACCTCAGACATTCTCCAGTAATAATTCAATCACTCGACCTCCTCGTGTGAAACTGATCTGGTCCGAACAGTGCTGTAGTAAATATGGCCCGTTGTAGGAACAGAGTATCAGCAGAACCTTGGCGAAAAAACTGTAAAATGTTAAGTATAGGTAAAGCCCAGTAGGGAAGAAGGTATCTTACCGCAATCTCTTCCCCTTCTGCCGGCTTTAAAATTAAAGAGTTGGGTTAATCACTCATTATTCACACACACCTTTAAAACATTTAAACACCATTTACAGTTTGGGAAAAACTTACATACATCACACTTCTATTCCTAAGGAGAGAATATAACATCTCAATGCGACCCACACAACTCTCACAACTCTCACAACCCTCAGCGTGGACTCATGTGCGTGTCGGAGGTCCTGAGATGCTCAGAGTGTGTGTCAGAACCTGCTGAACCCAACCGTGAACCAACATCACTCTCGTAACCATTATATCAGACATTTGTAAACTTGTACAGAGTCATGTGTCCCTCTGCCACCGCCATGCAGTCAAACATACACACGCACACAACCGCGCACACACACACACACACACACACACACACACACACACGGATGTACAAACAAACAAAGTAAAGAGTGTAGTACGAAGATGAAAACAAAAGGGTTAGGGTTAAGCAAAAGCTGGCCTGACGAAACGAAATGATCAGGCTCCAGACAGTTGAGGCTGTTCTCACCTAAACCCTTCTCTCTACGTGTTAAGGATCGAAGTGTCTACTTACAAGATCTGTTTTAAGGTATTGATTTTAGCAAAGCATAAGGAGGATCCGACTCGCTCGCTCACACACTCACATTTCAATAGAATGCAACTTCGGCAAACAAATTGAATCCGCTCCGGCGGCGAGGTCTTATCTATCTCACCTACGCAGAGTCAGCGCGGTTTCGCTCAGTGGGCGTGAGTACAGTTCATCACGATTCACCACAAGTTTTTGCAGTTTTGTCATAGTGATTACATGTCCATTCTTTACACAAACATGTTTCATATGTTTCATATGCGGCCCTTACAGAAGCTCATGGACCCTGCGGAACCTCGCGGGACATCGCGTGGTCACCTAACACCGCGTAGGGTGTTAAGGCGAAATATTGTATTGTAAAAAGCATTGTCCCATAGGAAATAATGTAAATGCAGATAATCCGTTCCAGCCACCCAAAAATATTTCCAATATTACCAATTTCCAACACTATAATCATATTTCTGCATATAAAACACTTAAAACATTTAGAAAAGACATGTAAATGAAAAGTTGAATTTATGATTTGCCTTGGCACCGGCTGCTTTAAAAACCAATCTGAAAGCGGCTCCCTTTTCTTCTTGCTACCGTCCTTGATAACATTTTTGGGACCCATGGTGCTATGTCTTCACTAAATTTTACACAAAATGCAAAAAAATGATGTAAACTCACTTCGCTTGGCTTTCCACTGACGCAAACAAGTTTTTAACGGTTTAGTTTGTTCGCTTGTACTGTATGCCAAAAATGCTTCATATGCCGCCTTCGTATCTTCTTGCAAAATTTGACTTCATATCCCGAGGTTCCACTGTATAAGGTTTACCACTGTCCACAAGGGGGAGCTGTTACAGGAGTAGCTTTTGTGTGTAATATAAGCAGGGACACAGCTGCAAGAATGGCTGTGAAAATGGTGTCTGAAAAATGTGGGTGTGTGAACACCGTACTCAATTATAAAAATAATCTGATGTGCTTAGCACGTCTTGAGCTTTAAAAGTTTTATTCTAATAGGCTAAAATAACATACTAACCTAGAGACAATCTCATGCAGCTGTTTCAGTAATTTAATTCATTATTTTTCTTTTTTTTTTCTTTTAGCCACTCTTGCTGTTATAATGTCCTAGAGTTGTACAAATAAGATCCCCTCTCCAATGTTCCTGTAAATGCCTTTCTACAATGACATTTCCTTTAGTTCTCGGTAGTGGGTGCGAGCTGAGCTGTAGGGACGCGCTGGAAAATGTGCACGGATTACTGATGCATTCTAGTACTTCCTCACTGTAGCAGGAGCATGCACGTAGCATTCAAATAGCCTCCAATGAACACACGCGCACACACTCACACACTTTGGTGCTGTAGCATCTTCATGCATGGTGGAAGGAGAGCTGCATCAGAGACGCCTCCGGGGGGAGCTCTCGCCGCTCTCACAGAAAGAGGGAATGGAGGAACGGAACGGAGTCGTCATGCAGCCTAGCTTGTGTCTACACACCTGCTCTACCCATGATCCCTTTCTCTCTGTCTGATCTGAGCTCTAACAGCTTACTGGAAAACAGAGACAGACACAATCACACGGCAGACACACAACCAACATGATCTCTATCGCACCAGGGCCTCATCACTCCAGTGCACACTCACGCTTTTATTTACGTACAGTGGGTTGGAAAACATTTATGTTTTCCAATCTCGCCTGGAATTTTTTCTCGCCTGGAATTTTTTTGTGTCAGTATCCTTCGCTTCATAATGCTGCTGTTGTTACATAAATGATTTTGTAAGACAGCTGGAAGGGTTTCACCCGGTTTCTGACACTATCCCACCTTCGGAGTAACGGAACAAAACAAGCTTAAAACAACAACAACAAAAAAACAATTACTGGTATCCAGAGATGGCGTTCCTTATTTCATTTATCTGGATAAGTTAATATTTATAGATACTTTCAATATAAGGTCAAACTGTGGCTTAAACACACCACACAGCTGAAGATCTGAAGGTTGGAAGCAGATTTCGAGAATTTTTCATGCCTTCCTTCTCTCAGCTCATGGTACTGTTCATGTTCCTCATCTTCTATGTCTTTTTTTTGTTCTGGTTTCATGCTTGTCTCCTCTTCTTATGCCATTGAGCTGTTCCCCACAAAAGAAGGCCTGTTCTGTGTTTGTTCTAAAAAAAATAATCCTGGTTTGTCACAGCCAAACCACCAGGTGGCACTATATCACTAACTGTAAATAAATGGTGGCCAGTCAGAAGTCTGATATCAAGTAGGTCGTCAAACACAGGAGAGACAGTGCATGTGGTGGACTCACTCATCGTCTGTACCACTTAATCCTGTATTTAGGGTCGCGGGGGGCCTGGAGCCCATCCCAGGAGACTTAGGGCATGAAGCGGGCAACACTCTGGACAGAGTGCCAATCCATCGCAGGGCACACACACAAAACGGGAAATTTAGGAATGCCAATTAGCCTAACCTAACTCCATGCACACAGAACCGAACCTGGCTGGGAATCGAACCCGGACCCTAACCACTAAGCCATCTAACCACTAAGCCATTGTGTCGCCTGGTGGATGCCCTTACAAGTCAAAAACACACTTCACAGTTCATCTTCACCGTGGAAGGAGTCTTCCAAAAAGATGCAGAGCATGGATTAACCCAGATTATTAGTGATGTTTTTGAGATTTGTTATTTTGTCTGAACAGCTAACACAGAGAGCTAACACACTGACATCCTGCTTCTCGCTAAAGCACATTACAGTCTGGTGGAAAAACTGATTTAGAAAACATCTGGCACCAAAACACATCTTGGCTGTTTAACTCCATCTAGAGACTCCATCTAGTGTGCACTTGCAGTTCTTTCCCCTGAGCACCGTGATGTTGTGATCAGACACCGTGCACACTACACTGAGCTCAAGATGTGGCACGCTCAGATTCTCTCCTGTCTCTGTAACTGTAACTCTGTTACTGTAACTGGACGCGGTCGGCGCCAGGACCAGCTCTGAACCCCGCAGCCACTCTGTCTGGAGATGAATGAACTGATGGACTGATGGAAAGAAAGCAGAAACAAACTTCACATGGACTAACCGTAGAATGAAGGAGGTGATCGAGCGCCATCTGCAGAATGTGAACTAATGTTAGCATATGGCGTGGCAAACCACATTTCCCAGCATGCAATGGGTTTACATGGCACACGTACACATAGATATAGGTGCTGCTAGGTCTGTTAATGAGCGTAGAGCCAATTAGGATGTCAAATGGAGCTCATAGTAACAGATCTAGTAGTTTTATATCAATGGCTGCATCATACAGAATAACAGCAAGCCACAAATAACAACGAGCGAAGGATGAAACGACGCCTTAAACAAACAAATCATTATAATATAGTATTTTCCAGACTATAAGACACTTTCTTCCAAATTCTGTCTGATTAAAAACAAACAAACAAAAAAAACACTAGTTTAACTTCAAGTAACGGCTGTAAGCTATTAGTAATAATAAATGCAAAACTTTATACAGGCTTATAGTCTGCAAAATAAGGAATTTTATATTAATTTCGATGCATTTAAAGTATTGAAATGTGAAATGAACTTTGATAAGTGCACGTCACCCTAGACCAGCGGTGTGCAAGCTTTCCCGCAAAGGGCCGGCGCGGCCGCAGCTTTTCATTCCAGCCAATGACGAGCCACGCCCTGATTCCACCTGTTTAATCGTTCCGCGTCGGACCACATCGGTGTGGACTGAAAACCTGGCGAGACACTGCGCTGGCCCTGCGCGGATCAGAGCGCACACCCCTGCCTTCGACAGATGAAGAAAAGAAACGTGTACTGACATGAACGCACAAACACATACACAGGACACACACATATACACATATACACATATACACATACAGTACACTCATACACATCTACACAGGGACACAGACTCACAGGTTCGGTCCGACACCAATGATACACATAAAGTGCACGAGCACATGTATAAACGCAAACACCTACAGGAACATACACATGTGGACACTGACAAATGGAAACTCCAGATAGACAGCATTGCAGCTCAGACAGCTGTACACAGTGTGTGTGTGTGTGTGTGTGTGTGTGTGTGTGTGTGTGAGAGAGAGGGAGTGTGTATGCAAGTTGTTGCTCTGTTTTCTGTCATGGAGGAAAACCCTCCATGCGTGGAGTACTCCACCTCTCCACCTCTCCACCTCTCCGCTTCATCTTTTTCTCCTGTTTTTATACGCTCTCACACTATCGACTCGGATCCGAGGAGACAAGTAGGATTCCACAGTGTGAACATTCTCTACCTGAGTGATCTCGATGAGAGGGTCGCTCTGACGGTTGACATTTTCTATGAAACTTCAATAATATTAGCCATAGCGTGAAGGTTGCCGGACTTTTTTTTCTCTTGCAATCCAAATACATGCATACTGCCACCTGCTGTATCGGAGTGCGTAAAATACGCAAGTGTACTCGGGTACGGAATGTAATCACTAATATGAAAGTTGGCCAGTGAGGGCGGGAAGGGGATGCGATTCCACTCAGCCACAGTTTAAAGCAATCGTGAGTAGCATGAAAGCAGCCTCACATACAATGAACATCACTGAGAAACACGGCATTGCTGACAGACCAGAGCTAAACCCAACAACGTTCTACTTTTTTGCCAAAGTCACTCTGAACACACTGAATAATGTTAATTTTAAAGATGAGTTGGGGAAAAAAAAGATTCCGGTTACGTACAGCGATTCTTTGGTCTGGCGATTCATGTATGACTCCGAAATCAACTTTTTAAAAAGATATTTATTTTATAATAATAAAAAAAATTTGAAGTTCCTCTCTAATCCTACACTCTAAACTATCCACACAGTGGCAGGCAGCACAGCAACAAAATCTAAACTAAAATTTTATTATTGAATCAGCATATTTATAAAATTGTGAAAGATACAGGTTTGTCGCAACACAAAACGAATCGGTCCCTAGGTATCGTGATAATATCGTATCGGCGATCTCTACTATCTCTCCTAATTATTATTTGTTTTTATTGCTGCATTTCCTTACAGTCTCCCTTTAGCTTATAATAATATCCTGATTAATATGGAAATTTTACAGAAAATTCATTCTGAAAAATAATTATAAAAAATAATAATTTAAATCGTTCTATTTTGTTCCTTTTTATTTTCCTAATTATATGCAAGGAAATGCTTGCAGAAGAATAAATGTTGTCTTTACTTCTCATAACGCCATGATGCAGTGATATTTTTAGGTCATTAAACAGAGAAAATCTCAGACTCTCACACCCCTAATGAGCACAGATTCAACAGCGCTGGAACTGAAAGTTCCTCTCCGCCCCTCTCTGTGAAAGCGTTATCCCATAAACAAACTCAGAGCTGGTGTTTATCGATTGTACGCTGACACTGAAGTTGTGAAGGTGGTGTTGAGGAGAGGTGGAGTATTTCCACCAGGTGTGTGATCAGAAAGCATCCGGCACTGATGTAGCATGAGGGCGGGAGAGCTGAGGAACATCCACACCTGGACTTAACACGCCTGGCCTGGATAAGTCGAGATTTGTTAAGTCCAGGTGCGGCAGTGTTGATTTAGCCGCTGCACCATCAGCTCGACAGCCAGACCTGAGTTTAGGTAGACCGGAACGCATCAAAAGTCCTGAGTTTGCTGATCTTCAGGTTACACGCATCAGACGTTTAGAGCAGGTGTGTTAATGTGAGCTCTGTAAAGCGTCTGGTGCTACAGATAACACATCACTGAGACCTCATTGGTACTTTTGTGTGTGTGTGTGTATGTGTGTGTGTGTGAGTGAGTGTGTGTGTGTGTGTGTGTGTGTGTGTTTATGTGTCTTTCCAAATGGAAACTTGCATTTAAAATATTTTTACAGTAAATGGGATCCTGAACTTGTCATGTTCCTTGAACTTTGCGGGGAAAACTCTGGCATCCTTCACTAAATAATGCAACATTCGGGTTACAGTGTATTCTTGGATTCTTGTTAGATCGTTCAGTAGCAAACCGATCCAAAGATTTTCTAAAGATATACACAAGAATGAGTCCTTGAACGAAGAACAAGTTTTCTTTTCTTTTTTTCCCCCTCTTTCTTTTATTTAATCCAACTTACTGAAATCTTAAATCCCACTGGCGACGTGTGAGATCCACAGAGGATGAAAATGTGAAGATATTCTGAATAATATCAAGACATCAAAACATGAGAATTACTGAAGATTATCTTCATAAAGAAGAGGAAATTAGTACAATATCACCAGACCTATGAAATATTATACAATAAGTATAGAAGTGAGGACAACCATGTGTCTATGATAAGTGTCATTTCTTTTCCAATTTTACAATAAAATGAAAACATTTGGACTGGAATAACAAAATGTCCCAACATTTCTTTTAATTAATTAATTATTAATTAATTAATTAATTATTAACCATAATAATAAAAATGTACTAGCTCTTCTTGGCCACCGTAGGGGACCAAAAAAAAAAGAAAAAATGGAATGACTGTCCAACATATGTCTTTTATATAAGAATTCCCTAAGAGTTTGGAACAGAAACTTTATTTTAGTTTAATTTTCTAAAATCAATATAGGATTGAAACTATACATACAGGGTGACTATAGTTATGTAAAAAATGTAATTCAGTGTTACTGAAGTCCCAAAATGTCTTTTGATTTGCCAAGCCTAAGGCCTCTCAACTTTGTGTTAATGATCATGATTGACTACATCCGGTAGCTTCTCTGTGCCAAAAGAAAAAGGGTGTGTTTGACAGCACTCGTTAAATTGGACAACACACAGTACAAAGGAAAATTCTAAGGAACTCTAAGTCCAAGCTGAAGAAAAATTAGTTTGGATGGCTAGAAACAACTCAGGAACCACCAAAGACACAGGCCCACCATGACTACCAGTGTCACTGTCTATAGTCAAGTTGCACTGTATATTGCCATGGACTGAAAGGCTGGCGTCTAAGAAGTAAGCCCCTGCTCCATTATCCACACTTTCAAATTTGGAAAAATTTGCAGCTGACCGAATGGACAAAGTAAAGCCTTCTGAAGGAGAGTTTTGACCGAAGTTATGTTTAGAGGAGTAAAGGTGCATTCAACCATAAGAACCTCTTGTGTATCGAATTTTAACCATGGTGGTGGTAGCATCATATGGCTTTTTGATTCCCTCAAATCATGTTTTAACAGGACATTGACCCCAAATACATTTCAAAGCTGGTTGTGGAATGGGTAAAGTAGGACCATATTAAGCTTTTTAGCCCTTAACCCTATTTAGATTTTGGACCATGTTTAGAATGATTTATGCCAGGAAACCAACAAAATGAAATGGTAAAATATCCAACCACAATTCTTTCACAACCTTGTTGATTGGCTCCCAAAAACATCTGCTAAAGTTCTGAAACTTTCTAAGGGTTCAAATCAAATATCGTGTACAGTATGTATACTTAAGACCCCATGTTGATAGAAAAGATTTATTGCAGCAAATTGCAGGGAAAACATGTTTTGCACGATCAATCTTCCACAGAATGACAGCACTTCAAAAAAATGAATGAAAGACAATACAGTATTTGCCATGTTTATGATGAGTGGAGAAATAAAATATATTACCACTCTATAAAACTCCTCAAATGCAGTGCTCTATGAGCTGCTGTGATAAAATACTAAGCTGCAGGTTCTACTGTATATGGGTTCTAGTGAAAAAAAAATGTTGTTTGTTTGTTTAAGGATCCCTTAATATGCAAGTTTCTCGCAGTTACTGGAACCCTGCTGGGAATTATTGCAACAAACCTTTACAGTTCTGATCTCGTTTCAAGCCATTTTCACATGTTTGGGCTATTAAAGGACTTCCTGGGAGGCTGATCATGGCTCTGATGTACTGACAAAACGTTTACCCTTGATGGTATACAAGCACTAGTGAAACACTGAGATAAGTGCACTAGTGTAGCAGGAAATTATATAGAGAAATAAGGATAGTTTCTACTCTGATGACTGTCCTGTTATACTGCACAATCAAAAGTCCCAGTTTGACTTAAACACCTCATTTTTTTCATTATTTTTCACCCCTGCTTTTAAGAGTGTGACTGTGAAGGAATATGTTTTTTTTTCCTTGCTTGGGTGAAGAAAAAGAAGTGGTTTAAAGATATTTTGCAGTAACATAAACAGTGACACTTCTCTGACAGATGCTATCTTCAGGATTAAATGCTTGAAGGATTTCTATGATATGCATGGTAAGTCCTGAAAAGCCAAATATGTATTATTAAAAAGTGTGGATCATAAAATGGAAAGATTTCACAAGTATCAAAAAAAAAAGAAAGAAAGAGAAGTCATTTGTATTGTTTCTATTCATTTAATGCTTTTATGGTAAAAAAAAAAAAAAAAACTTTGATCTTGATTAACTAGACATCTAACAACTCACATTATGAAACTTTACTTTTGTCTTTCCTTTCAGACAAAGTTGTAAAAATAAAAAAAACACATGGAACATGTTGCAAAACATTGCACAATCACACTTCTTAGATTTTTGTTTATATTGGCTTTGATAAGTTCCAGATGTGCGTGATCAAGGTTTGGGGGACGACATGCCTGGACTCCAGTATTGCACAGCATTGATACAGTTAGTTTATCAGAATATGTCTTGTAAAATTATTTAAAAATCCTTCTTTCATATTAAAAAAGTAGCCAATTAACTGTTGGAATGTTTCTTTTGTTAAAAAATAAAGAATGGCATTTGCAGCAGCCATGAAAATCACTGTTTAAGGATATCACTCACTCACTCTTACTCATCTTCTATACCGCTTTTCTTTATTCAGAGTAGCGGGGGCCTGGAGCCTATCCCAGGAGACTTAGGGCACGAGGCAGGGTACACACTGGACAGGGTGCCAATCAATCGCAGGGCACACACACACATACTACGGTCAATTTGGGAATGCCAATTAGCCTAACCTGCATGTCTTTAGACTGTGGGAGGAAACCGGAGTACCCGGAGGAAACCCACCAAGCACAGGGAAAACATGCAAACTCCATGCACACAGAGACGGGAATCAAGCCTGGCCGGGAATTGAACCCGGACCCTGGAGGTGCAAGCGACAGTGCTAACCACTACACCACCATGCCATGTCGTAAAATAAAACACGAGGGGCATTTGAGACAATTAGGGATGAAATTTTTTGTAAAAGAAGGCATAAAACCAATTGACATTTACAGAAGATTTCAAGCACAGAAAAAAGATGAAACCTTCAGTCACAGTGAAACATTTTAAAGCCCACTGTAGTCATTCCCATTAACATATTGACCCTTTAAAATCTCTGAAAAATTTATCAGTAACTTGCTGAAGAGACGCATTTGTCTGTGGGAACTGTTCATTCAGGAACACCACTTGCACATTACAGGAACTCTACTAAGAGCTGCTGCCACTCCTAATGCTAATCCTTAATTGCTAATCCCCTGTACAGTCCTGACCCCTGAGTCGCATGTTTTGGGGGTTAAAGGAGTTCCTGGGGGGCCAGCGTTTAAGACAGGCAGTCTGATCATGGCTCCGCCATACTGAGAAAACTTTCTACCCTGATAGTATCCAAGCAATAGTGAGACACTGGGATGAGAACATACAGTAAGTGTAGCAGAGATATAAAGAAATTAAGGGATTTTTTTACTCTCATAAATGTCTTCTGTGCAATCCAAAGTCCGGGTTTGACTTGAATGCTCCTCGTAGTTACTATTTTGTTCTATCAACCAGGAAAAAAAAAAAATCTGGTTTCAAGTTAATGCCTTCTTCATCATTGGTAGATCCTTGTGAAATGAGAGGAGGAGGCGTGTTAGTATAATTG
>JAOTRS010000001.1:4260050-4270896 GCA_028565755.1 Dinotopterus cunningtoni | reverse complement strand
ACACACACACACACACACACACACACACACACGTCTAACGCTTTTTTTCCTGAACGTTTTTGACTTCCCGTAAATCCGAAGTCCGCGTTACTAATGAGCAGTGTGATGGAGGATCATGGACTGAGTGTATTTGGAGCTTTCGGTTCTTGAGTGTAGATTTGACGGAGATGGATAGTGCGTGTTTAGTGTTACACTGAAGTGCAGCTCAGACCTCCTGAGGCCATCTTGTGTGCACTTACACCGACACATGTCCATGTAAATGAAGTCTCACCCCAAGCATTCCCTGGCCAAATAAATATATAAATAAATAAAATAAAATAAAAACCAGCTCTGATATTTCTTACAGCCAACAATGTGACTCTTCTCAAATGATGCGTATAAAAATCTAAGCATTGTCTTCGAACAGGAAACTGAGTTTGACACCCTCTTGTGTTTCTACTAATGAGTGTATTGCACTTCTGCTACCATTAGATGATGCTACAAAGTGTCTACTAATGAGGACAACAGTTGTCTAAGTTAGACAGAATGAGGTATAAAATGCAGCGAACCCGAAAAGTAATGTCTCCATATGAGGACGCAGAGACCCAGGAGGATAAATATAAAAAAGTTTTAGATGTAAAGTTGTTTACATTGAAAAAGTCTCATGCATTGTATTTTTCTAACACTGGAAGCCTGAAGAACTGTTCCTCAAGACTACATTAAAAAAAATACCCCAAGAAAAAAAATACCAAAGAAATGGGGGGTCAAGACTTTTGCACAGTAGTGTATGTCAATACAGATAAACCCAGTAGTGAGAAGATGTTCTAGCTTTTCCACCTTATAAAACTGAAACTTCCTGAGAATCTCCGCACATGTGGCTCAGACCTCGACACACTCATCTAGTTTCTGTTTCTGTGGATCTTGACTTGTGGAAATGCACTACTACCGATGTTTATGTTTAGTATCCTGCTTGTATTGTCTCGTTTCCTGGGTCCACTCCATTAGGCTAAATGCTAAAGATATTTTGAATGAGCTATAACACACAGCGTGAAAGTGATCGGTTCCTCGGCACACACTCACCCGATGACGACGATGACGAAATCCAGCATGTTCCAGCCGTTCCTGACGTACGCGTTCTGATGCATGACTAATCCGTACGCTATGATCTTTAGGAAGGTCTCGATGCTAAAAATGATGAGGAAGGCATATTCAACTGTTTCCTGGAATACACAGAGACAGGATGCGTTATTATTAAAACAATGACATAATCTTTAATTACGCAATGTGATAGAGTAATTTACAAAGTAAAGTACTGACAGAGAGCCAAAGCAGAGTTGTTGTTAGATTAGTTTTTTTTAATCAAAAGAAGTTCCTTCAAAATGACTGCTGTCCTCACGTCTCCCTCTGAACAGGAGATGTGTGAAACTGTCCTACGCAGCTTGTTCCATGAGATCAGAAGACACTGTTTCTACTGCATTTGCCAAAAACACCCACAGGCCCAAGGAGTATAGGAAGCACTGTGAGGGTGTACAGGCCGTCCCCAGACTCACTAGTGCAATTATCACAAGTGCAGTGCAATATTACAGTCCAGGCCGTGCTGTTGTACTGAATATCAGCACGACCTCGAGTGTGACATTGTTTTTATACAACAGTTCCACAAACACCGTTTATTATCAACAGATTATGATTTGTTTCTTTATTTAATCAGTTATTTTGCTCCACCCACACATATCCTTCTGTGCCTGGCGGAGCTAACATTAACCGCGGCTTGTGGAGCTGACTACTGAGTAAGCGAGCTAGTGTAATTAACAGGAGGTGAAAGTAGTATTAAACTCTTAGCGGTGCTCTGTAGCCAAAAGGTGATGAGAATAAACCATGGAGGTGGTGGACAGTCCTGAGAAACTCTCCAGATTTACTGTATATTTACACTCATTACACTTTAGAATATCAGCTCCGTTAACTTCTGGGTTCTGGGGTCGAATCCCAAATAGTGTTAAATAGAAAGCTAGTGCGCTATGTAGGGTGTACACTCCCTTGTTCCACACACCATTGGATTGTGTTGGAACCTAGTTAGCTTTGTAGCCATAAATAAAATGACACGGACGGTCCAGAGGCGATTCAGAGCGACTTAGAAGTGATTAGTGCAGAGACGGCGTGCTGTTTAAGACGACATAACGTTATCAGATGTGTGTTCTTACTGAAAGTGCTTCTGTGACTGGTTGTGAATGTGGGTTTTGTCAGGCAGCTGCTCTCTCCTCAGACCTACAAACTCGTTTCCTGACGATCCGTGCATGTCCTCCCCATTATACACCCCATTATAATAGACCAGAGGTGAGTTTTCTTGTGAGACAGACTGCTGCATGTTCTCCTGTAAGCAGCTCGAGACTGTGAGGAGCACCGCGTCTGGGTTCAAACGGGTTTCTCCAAACGCGTGACAAAAGGACAAAACATCAGGACACGCTACTGTGCTTTCTGATGGTGTCCTCGTGAACGTGATACAGTCTGGAGGTTTATCAGGGTGACACATTAAACCTCTCTCTCTCTCTCTCTCTTTCTCTCTCCGTCTGCATGGATCACACTCAGCTAGTCTGGACACGTTCGATCGAGATTAAGTCTGAGTTCAGGATTACACGAGCTGCAGGATCGACGGCTGTCTTTTCGGAATGAACAGGAAACTTCAGACTTGTAAAACTGGCTTGGTATAAGATATAAAACTCTCCTACAACTGGCAAAACAATCAATTCTAACGTGGGAACAGTTACTTCACATCATCGCACCAACATGTCACTGATTAGTTTCCTATAACAGCAACAGAGTTTTTTTTTCACGTATCATACATTTTTGTGTGTAAGAAACACAGTTACAGTGCAAAAACAGCCTGCCACACACGCACACACACGCACACACACACACACACACTCCAGCAAAGTGTTCACGTTTTAAACCGCTGTGCCGCTGCTACGGATATGGTAACCCACATCCGGCCAACGTGTGTGTTTATGAGTATGAGTGAAGAGAGTGGTTTTTGGTTTAACTGTTACTAAGAATGTGTGCGTGTGTGTGTGTGTGTGTGTGTGTGTGTGTGTGTGTGTGTGTGTGTGTGTGTTTGTTAATCTGGTGCCTCTTTGAGACACAATATCTCCAAACACTCACACACACACACACACACACTGCAGAAATGAATGTGTGTACGACCTCCAAAGTGACATTCACATGCATACATGCATGCATGTGTGCGCAATTACACACACACACACACACACACACGTGCCAATCCCCCTTGGGGAGGAATTCTCTGACCATCTGCTCAAGCCTCACACCCTCTGGAGATTCAGGACTGAAACGCCTCCTTGTGGACCTGCTTCACTCGCGTAACAAGCGTGATTAAACGTCCTGTTATTGCCTTGCAAAAAAAAAAAACGCACTATGCTTCACATAAAAGCTGCACTTAATCGTATACTGTACACACACACAAACACACACACACAGTTTGTGTGTCGCATTCTCTGGACTAATCTGTATCTGCTTAAATTTTTTTGTTTAATTATGACCAAATTAATATAAATTATTTCATTAAAATATATATTATTTGTAAGAAATGAAGTGGACTGAAGTCTCTCTCTCTCTCTCTCTCTCCCTCAGGTGAGGACAGAGTTTGTGTCTCACTGCTCCAGGGCCCTTTTCCACTCGGGACCGATGTGAGCAGTGAAAAAGAAAACACTAGCTGGCGTTTTTATTTATAGGACAGCAGCGGCGGGGCGGAGTGTGAGCCGCCGCGTACAGAGCGCTGAGAACAGAATGCCGTCATTTGCTGATTTTATGCTTCAGATTTTTTTTTTTGTGTGCGTGCATTATACACGCCATCAATTCGTCACCTCCAAAGTCCTGCAGGGTACAGACAAAATATTGATTTGTTCACATGCTGGCGGGGAGAAAAGCTCTGGTCCATTCATCATGCGCTGCGAAGAACACCGCGGTAACGCAGGAAGGTTCTGCTCAAGGCATCCGAGAGGGCCGAGTGTCATCAGCACTAATCGAACAAAAACACGATCAGAGAACAAACAGGGACCCCGAGACACGAGGGATGTCACGAACGATGGACTATTAAAAAACTCATATAAAAATCTCCTCTTCCTTCTCCTCCTCCACCACCCATTCCTCCTACCATCCACACTCGGCAGACCAACGTTAGGGACAGGCTACAAGCTACAGCTTCGGATTCCAGCGGCAAGGACTCAGTCACGGCACCACAAGGTCACACAATGAGAAGGACTGACTTTAATCCTCTGAACCACAAAGACAACCACAAACAAATCTACTGTATGCGCCAGAAAAAATCTAACTGAATTCAAGGAATTAATAAAAACATTTAAATATTGAATGTACAATAAACAGATTAATCAGAGTGAACTGGATAAACAGCAGAGTCCCGCGAAACCCTTTACTTCACCAGCTTAGGTTAAATTAATGCAGTTTATAGAACAGTTAGTAATCAGACTGGATGAGAGGCAGTCCATGATTGGTGATAATAGACGATAACAGCACTGAGATGTTTAATGTATACAGAAGCACTTTCAGCAAGAACACACATCTGATAACGTTATGTCGTCTTAAACAACACGCCGTCTCTGCACTAATCAAGTCGTTCTGAATCGCCTCTGAACCGTCCGTGTTGTTATTTATGGCTACGAAGATAACTAGCTTCAAACACAAGGCTGAATCCCAAATCCCTCTCTAACCTCTGATTAAGGGCACTACTTGGTGTGGAGAACAAGGGATTGTATACCCTAGTGCACTAGCTTTCCATACCACACGGGATGCCAGTGTGTAAATAATGCACTGGCATCCCGTAGGATTATTCAAAATTCAAATTTTATTTGTCACATACACAGTCATACACAGTACGATATGCAGTGAAATGCTTATACGACCGCCAGTGACATTAAAAAATAAAAGCTTATAGATAAGAAATAAATATGAATAAAAAGAAATACGATAGAAAAAATTTAAATTTGTAAAAATTTTGAAATTTAGTGTAAATTAAGAAAAAAAAAGGATTATGTCAACGGTCAACCGTTTACTGACTCAAATGGTTCAAATGTCTTGAGTGCTTGTCTTGAGAGCGGTAGCACGCAGCTTCTAACGCATAAAGTGTATTCAGACTGGTGTAAGAGTCTGAAATGAGTGTGTTTGAGACTATTCCGCTGCCAGAGGTTTTAACTCGCGCAACTTTAGACAATAAAAACAATATAACGCCATAAAAATGTTTTTATGTTGCAGCATTTAGAAGCTCGTGCACTCGGCACAGAATCGGTTATGTCCAGTGTGATCAAGCTGATCCCTGGATGATCGACTGGTGCACCTCTATTATGAGATCTGCATTTATTATGTGGTCTTGAAGCTGCTCCTGTTGAAGGGTCGCCACATGGGAACATCCAATCAACACTCACAGCTCGGCACCAGTTTTACGTCGTATGCCGTTCCTGACACAACCCTCCTATGTTACCCGGGCTTGGGACCGACACTGCATCCAGTGGCTGGGGTTTGGGTATTCGGTGGGAACTGAATCTGAGCCTTAAGCATGGCAGGCATGAAACCTGCCACTGAGCCACCAATGTCCTGGTGCATCTTTATTATAAATGTAATAAATCATGTTAAAAGTGTGACGGTTTTGGAGTCAGTGTGACGAAACATGCATCGGCACAAAAAAAAATGGCGATACAGAACTGAATGAATTTTCTTCATCTCTAGTTATGGCATATCTGAAGTCAGACGACACTGCCCTTGTTGTCGGCGGCTTCCCCTGCTTTTAGGGTACTTGTTCGACTTCCGGGTACTTTGGAGCATGTGCAGAGCCTAGGCCGATTCCTGTGTATGATTGAGGTATACGTGCGGGAGCGGGGGTGCTAGTCTGATTTTGAGAAGTTAAATTTAGTCTGACTAACAATAAAGAAATGGACTAACACAATTAGTAGCTTAGCACACTGACGGCTTGGCGAGTTTGATCCACACTGCAAATGTTCTGCCTGAAAACAAGCAAATAGAGTAAAAACTGGGAAACAAAAATTCCACCATATTGAGTTTTCTTCTTCCACTGGTTTAAGAAAATGAAAGTAAGATTAATCAAGAAACCAACATTGGGGTGTGTGTGCGCGCGTGTGTGTGTATGTGGGTGTGTGTATGTGCCCTGTGGTTGCTGCAGGGTTTGTTTCCCAAACGATTTACTGACAATTGAGTGGAGCGCTTATCCCAGTGTAAGACAGACAGCCGCTTTTGTTAATGCCATAAAAGGCTGGGAAAGGACTGCAGGCCGCTGCTGGACATGAGGACGGACAAAGGCGGAGAGGAAAAGAGAACAGAAGAAAGACAGAGTGACAGAGGGGGATATATAAGATAAAATACTGGCTATTTCACAACGCAGTGAAGCATGCGGTTGGAGATGAAGCACAGAGATCCCTGAAGATCTTCTCCTGTCCTACTCACACGATGTACCTGATCCAACCTGGTCCAACACTAAACGTCAAATAAGGTCCAGACCAAATACTAGTACAAATATTAGCTCCTGGCTGCATCTAAACTCTGTTGTGTACATCAAGTGTGTTTACAGCAGCAGTGGCTACACACGCAGGGTCACATGGTGCCACACTCCCTCCATTATACATTATACATCACACCCTAACGTTCTTCTCCAACACGTTCAAACCAGACGACGTCTCTGTGTGCTGGTCAACTCCATGCAGAGCTCCAGGGTGTGTTAACTGTGTGCTGGAGTGGAAGATCTCCAGTGTCCCGACCTCATCACCTTTGGGATGAACTGAAACCGAAGCCTCCGTGACACCAGTGCCTGAGCTCAGTGACGTCAGTGCCCGCTCCTACACCCGGATATCGTACTGGCTATACGCTGTAGGCGCCGCAGTCATCCGCCGTTATGGTTTCTATAGCAACAGCTCTTTCACAGGGAAGGAGTCTCCAGTGTCACATTATAGAGCTGTAACTGTAAGTTTCATGGCAGAGGAATTTCATGCTTTTCTGAGATTTCTCAGCAACGTGACAGGCTTTGAGGGTTATTTTTTTTTATTTAATTTATTTCTTTTAGTTCCTTTTTAACCTCACTAGAAGGACACGAGAGAGGCTGGTGAGAGAACGAGAGCTGAAAGGAAACGAAAACGTTTCATGGACGATCCCCAACATTACATCCGTGAATAAATAAACATTTGTAATTACTGGCAAACCGATCTGGTACGAGAGAGGAATCTTTTCGGCTTTATCTCACTCCCTGGCTCGGTCTCTGTCAGTGTAGAGATTTTCTGCTTCACCATCACTGCTGACAGCGAGCGAGAGAGAGAGAGAGAGAGAGAGAGAGAGAGAGAGAGTAAACGGACGTCTAGCCCTTCACCCATCTGTTTTATTCATACATCAGCACTGAGGGAGCGAGTGAGGGGGCGGAGCAGCACAGAAATATCTCTGACTCATCACAGTTTATTTATGCTCCAAAGACTTATAGTACATTTTTTTTTTCACTAACACACACTAAATTATGAGCGACTTCATTCCAACAAAGCCGCTTGACGCACACCAACTATCCACTGAGGAAACACAACTTCCAGCCAAAAAGTATCCGTACTGTAACCTGACTCAAGGTTTCAACTATACACACACACACACACACACACACACACACACACACACACACACACACACAATAAACCTAGTGATGACTGCGCAAAACAGATTCCTCCTTGGCGCCTAAACTGCACACTAAGGCTGTTGGTCTCCAGCAGAGGCCGAGCAGAGCCTGGTGATACGGACACCGCGGTTATATAACAGAAATAAATCGCTCTTTATTGATTAGCGCTCACCCTACGGCGCTCACCGCGATCTGTATTGTGCCTTTTAAGATATTAAACCTCCTGCTGGTGTAGCTGTGATGTTCTGCTGCAGTGTCTGGAGCACAGTGATCAGTGTGTGCGTGTGTGTGTGTGTGTTAGATTCTGCGGATTCTGGTTGTTTAATCGCAGCTGCTTGATAGAAGGGAAATTATTAGCAAACTGTTAAGGGTGCGGAAAAAATTTAATCGAAACTTAATATATCGTAATACAAAAAAGAAGTGTTCTCACTTTCTGCGTGATGTCATCAGTTAGCACCGGCGGCATGAGCATTTCATAGCAGTGCTAGCAACAGATGCTAAAGCAAGGTGTCTAGCTTTCTTCCTTCTTCTGGACCCGAATAACTACAATCGACTGACTGCTCGCAATCCTCAGGTTTTTTTTTGCTTGTTTTTTGCTAAAATTGCATCAATTGTTTAAGATGAATAAACACTCACATAGATATGACGAGTTTTAACCAAGACGTCGCAGTCAAAGACGTATCGATGTGTGCGTGCGTGCTGTATTAGAGGAAACTAGACGCATTAGAGTCAGACAAAACTCACTTACGAATTATGAACGTGAACCGTCATGACATGCAAATTCGATCTGACCAAAATGTATCAGAAATGTACAGCGTAGTTTGTAATGTGAACGTAGCCTTAGCGAAATTATATACCGGGGGCCAACCTAATAGCGCAAACATACAGCCCATAAATATTCACGACTAAATTGATGAGTCGATCTGAGCATGTGCTTGTGGAGGATGCAGGATTCAAAAACACATCTAAAGCTACAGAGAGACTTCATAGGCCATAACATTAGCAATACATAAATTTTTATACATTTTTTTTGTATTTTGGAGTTACAGTCCCCTACATATGAACGAGATTTGTTCAGAGGGTCTGTTTGTAAGTCCAACAAACATCGTCTAGGTACCAGGATACTGACACAATTGGCTGTACACAGTATTTTACAGTACAGCGTTATTTAGAATCCTGCGGATGGTTGAACCATTCATGTTATTTCATCTCGCTCCATTCTCGCATTCTTGCTTAGCGCTTATTAGCAGTACCTGCTACTGTACGTCTCCACTGCTTTTACGCTGGGATGCACGCTGCACGCACGTGACAATGTACGCCACACGTGGTCTAACCAGATTATATTGTACCATAAACACCGTATCGTGTATCCAATCATATCAAGAATTGAAACTGTCATCACATCCCTACACACTGCTGGAGTGTAATTGGGGAAAATGGTTAATGGTTAAATGGTTCAGTGTTGTAATCATTAACTCTGCTTCAGACAGAAACCGTCACTGATTAGTGTACAATAACAGCACACCACATAAGTGTTTTATTTCGTACATGTACAGACAAGCAACAAAATATTTGTCGAACGTGACAAAATGTCTTGAAGGAGAGAAAAGAAAAATAAGAGATTAGACATTAAGAGGCGGCCCTTCCCCAGGTATTCATGTTTTCATCAGCTAACTTAGGTTTGATGTTAGATTTCACTATTTCGCCCGTTAGGTTTCTGGATGAGCAAATTACGGGAGTGGGCAGGACAGAGCTGCTCGCTAATTAATTTATCATCTAACCACCTGTTATCCTCTCACACACACACACACACACACACACACACACCAGTATACCATTTATCTCAAGAAATCAGCGAATATGATTATTATTAAGGCCTGATGGTCTAATCAGCGCTGGCAGACATCACACTGATATATGAGCAGCTCTGGTGTAAACACCGTTCACCTCCGGGCCTTTAATCAAACACTCCATGTTTCTGTGTGTTGTGCCTCATGCTACCTGTCACACAGTGAGATTAAAAACACAGAGGACTCACACAGAACACGCACACACACAAGGTGCACTGGTGGTGAGGGGTCACCATGATCTATCACATCCAAAGGGAATAAATACGCTAGCCAGAGCACAACAAACTTAAGACAAAAGTCCACTCGCTCTTCTTGGAGCCATTCCAGCTCGTCCTGAGATCGCCGCCGTCCCCGAGCTCCGTGTCCTGAGAAAACATCGTCCTGAGAGGCTCTGGTCAATTTCATCAATCCTGCAGACTTCACAAGGTGACTGCGACTGTCAGGCAGAAAGCTACGGTACAGGTACATTTATATTCCCCAAGGACCTAAAGGTACAACCGGTGCTCTACTTTTTCAGGTACACTTTGTCCTCCAGGGCCTCTGAAGAAGATACAAAAATGGGGACTGTAGTGGGATAATATTCTCACCTGAAAGGTACCATTCAGTCCTATTTTGTTCTGACAGTGTTGGACCAAAACCAGAGTTAAAAGAATATTAGGGAACACCACACACACACACACACACACACACACACACACCTAG
Organism: Dinotopterus cunningtoni; assembly: GCA_028565755.1. NCBI lineage: Eukaryota > Metazoa > Chordata > Actinopteri > Siluriformes > Clariidae > Dinotopterus > Dinotopterus cunningtoni. The sequence goes on along the minus strand of JAOTRS010000001.1, from coordinate 4,260,678 downwards.
TTATATCTTATTTGTTAGTCTGGGTAAAATAAAAATGATTGATTTGCCATGTATTTTTTGTTTTATATTTATTTTGTAATATATTGTATTGATTAACATAAAATTGGTTAAAGAGTATATAACAGGTGAGCTATGCATGTGTAGTGGGTGGGCTGGGGCATATAGTGGGTGGGCTGCGGGTGTGTAGTGGGTGGGCTGTGGTAGATAGTGACAGAGCTGGGACAAGTTGTGAGTGAGCTGGTGTGTGTGGAGCATTATATGGGGTGTGTAGTGGGTGAGCTGGACAGTGTAGAGGGTGAGCTGGGTGTGTAGAGGGTGGGCTGGGGTGTGTAGTGGGTGAGCTGGGTGTGTAGTGGGTGAGCTGGGTGTGTAGTGGGTGGGCTGTGGTAGATAGTGACAGAGCTGGGACAAGTTGTGGGTGAGCTGGTGTGTGTGGAGCATTATATGGGGTGTGTAGTGGGTGAGCTGGGTGTGTAGAGGGTGGGCTTGGGTGTGTAGTGGGTGAGCTGGGTGTGTAGTGGGTGGGCTGGGGTGTGTAGTGGGTGGGCTGAGTGTGTTAGAGATCTTGCTAAAATCTCTAGACCAGGGGGATTTAAGATAGTCACTAATTAACAGAGCCATCAAAAGG
>JAOTRS010000001.1:4219230-4230670 GCA_028565755.1 Dinotopterus cunningtoni | reverse complement strand
TGCAGCCGCCAGGGTTCTCACTAGATCCAGAAAATATGATCATATAACCCCAATATTATCATCCCTGCACTGGCTACATGTTCAGTTTAAGATTAATTACAAAATAGTATTACTTACATACAAGGCTTTAAATGGTTTAGCTCCCACATGTCTAGCCAGTCTTATGACACATTACAATCCACCACCTTCCTTAAGATCACAAAACTCCAGACTTCGGGTAGTTCACAGAATATTAAAATCTACAAAAGGGGGTAGGGCATTTTCATATTTAGCTCCAAAGCTTTGAAATAGCCTGTTCGGGGCTCAGACAGTCTATCAGTTTAAAAGTAGACTCAAGACGCATCTCTTTAATCTGGCATACACATAATTCATCACATAACCTCATACTCCAGTATATCTAAATGCACACTCCTATCTAGTATGACTAATATCCTGAACGACATCTACGCTAATTCTTTTCCACCTGTTCTTCCTTTCTCTACTCATTCCGAGGCATCTGGAGATTGTGCCAGTCCAGTAGGCAGAGGCCAACCCTGCGAAGATCTTGAGGCATCCAGAGAAGGACCAGCTCCAGCTGGATTCTGCTTCATGATAGTTTGGATCTACACATGCTGCTCCTGAGCTTCTAGTGATCCAGACCCCATCTGTCCTCTGCACCTGCTGACTCATCCCTGTGCTGAACTGGACTCCATTATAACTTGGACAACTTTTGTTATACTGAACTTCCAGCAGCCTAACACACATGATGTCGTTATATAATCCCTGCTTTTCGTTATCACGCAGATGAGGATGGGTTCCCTGTTGAGTCCAGTTCCTCTCAAGGTTTCTTCCTATCGCCATCTCAGGGAGTTTTTCCTTGCCACTGTCGCCCTCGGCTTGCTCATCAGGGACTATCTCACAATCTCATTATTATCTAAACACATTTTTTTTTCTCACTCATACACACTTCTGTAAATTTTCTTTTCATTTTGTGAAGCTGCTTTGAGACAATGACCATTTTTAAAAGCGCTATATAAATAAAATTGAATTGCATAAAGAAAATAATAATAATAATAATAATAATAATAATAATATTTATAATTATACTACTACTAACTATTATTATTATTATTATTATTATGTACTGTTCTTAGTGCCTCTATTGAATTTACCTTACAGTTAAGGTAAAAAAAAAAAAAAAGTGTAAATGAGAACTTAAGGGTACTGATGTGGCCTTTTTCATGAATTTGGAGCCTGAGAGCCTTAGAATGATTAAATAGATGACGTAGAGTTTAGGAAGCCGCTAGGCCACGCCTTCTCACTGCGACCCAAAAGCATGCTGGGTATTGTATTGTACATGGGAGACACTTGGAGAGAACAGACCGCACTACAGGACTACAGGACTACATGTCCCAGCGGTGCAGTGACACATCTTTAAGGAATCACGTCTTTTTTTCCCCGGCCAGCGGGATGAGCTCAGGGTGTCCCCCCCTTCCCCTTTCCCGAGACACCGAGCAGACAGACAGCAGCGGGGGGACAAGAGAAAGACATACAGAACAATAATAACAAGAATAATAATTAAGGAATAATCATAGTGATAGTAATAATGGATCTGTTGAAGCCGGCCGGGTGTGTGAGCGGGAGAGGGACGCTGTGGGGTGTACTTTGTTAGGGATGTGTGTAGGAGTGTGTGTGTGTGTGTGTGTGAGTTGGGTTATGTTTAGTTTGAGATAAACGGGCTCCGGTTGGGGTAATACGGGTTCCGTTAGGGGTATTAGCGGCTCCGCTGGGCTGTAGGGGTGGGTGCTCGGGATGGAGCAGGAGGCTGGTCCCGGTCCCGGTCCGGAGCTGATCCCGGAGGCCGGGGTGGAGTGGCTGCGGGCCGAGCTCGCGCGCATGTCCCGGGAGCTGAACGAGACGAGTCAGGATAAGATCCGCGCGGCGGAGTACGGGCTCGCGGTGCTGGAGGAGAAGCAGCAGCTCTCAGTGCGGTACGAGGAGCTGGAGGCGGAGACTGAAGCCCTGAGGCACGAGCTCGAGCAGCTCCGCGAGGTGAGGACCGCCGAGATCAAAGCAGCGCCGCGTTCACATCCGATACAATCCGATACAATAAGATACAAGTTAACGTGTTACAGCGGACAGATTCAGACTGAAGTCAATACAGCCGGAATAACTTTAATATTCCTCAGTACACGTGAGACAGTCCGATAGCAGTTGATACAACCTGAAACAAACTAATTAAATACAAAAAAAAGTTCTGATCCAATTCAATAAAGTCTCTTTAAATCTGATACAATCCAATACAAGTTGATACGTTACATCTGATACAATCAGTCAGTATAACCAGAATAACTTTAATACAATCCAATACAAGTTGATATAACCTGATCTTATTTCTGATCTTATTAAATATATATGTCTGATTACTTCAGATACACTCAGATTCAAGTCAATAACACCTGAATAATTGAATACAACTCAGTACAAGTCGATACCGTCCGATACAAGTTGATACAGTTCACTGCGAGTTCTTAAGGTGAAATTTCATATTGTGAAACGCATTGTCCCATAGGAAATAATGTAATGCAGATAATCCGTTTCAGCCACCCAAAAATATTACCAGTATAACCAATATAATCATATTTTTTGCATATAAAAACAATTCAAACATTTAGAAAAGACATGTAAATGAAGTAAAATATGAAATAAACAGACATTAAACCTCACTTAACCTTCATTTATGATTCCTCTTGGCACTGGCTCAATCTGAAAGTGGCTCCCTTTTCTTCTTGCTACCGTCCTTGCTAACATTCTCGGGACCCGCGGTGCTATGTCTTCACTAAATCTTGTAAAACTTTGCTTGGCTTTCCACTAATGCAAGCTAATTTTGAACGGCTCCCGGACGTATTCGTAACTTAGCCAGCATTAAGCTCACTCAGTTCATTCGTTCGTATGCCGAAAATGCTTCGCATGCTGAGGCAGATTCCTTGCAAAAATTCAGTTCTTACGGTGAAAATTTGTGAGGCGGGGCGTTCTTATGTCAAGGTTTCACTGTAGTCCAATATAAGGTGATACAGTCACGTCAGGTCAAGTAGTCAAGCAGACCTTTATTGTCATTTCAAACATATACAGTTCAGTACACAGTGAATCGAAACAACAAGGTCCCTCATACAGTACAACTTAAATGAACAAATCTCTAATTAGCTAACTAGCTAATTAACACCATAAATGAAGAAAACTAGCAGGAACTACACAAAAAGACAACATAAAGTGCACTTGTGCAAATGTGTAAACAGTAACAAACACGACACAATGCGATACCCTGTGACAGTTTGCCGCTGCCCCGGACACAGAGCTCCACAGTCAGGAGGGTGACGGCAGGAACATTTTGCCATCAGCTAAAAAGATTGAATTGTCAATTTCAAATTGAAATTTAATATCAATCACTGTTAATTAATTCTTATTAATTATATTGTTGCCATGACAGCACTTAATGTGTCTCAGTTGATTTGATTGGTTTCTATATGGTCCTTTAAACATTTCTGCCAAAAAGTGTCCCACTTCACCTGACTTCACCCTACATACAGTCTGATCACATACAATCTGTTTAATTAACACATACAACTATTTAATTAGTTTTTACACAAACAAACAAAAGAAGAAATGTAAGAAGGCAAGGTGGTGTGATACAGTCAGATACGATGTGAGAAATTCCGAATCTAATCACAGCACATTGTAAAGATAAAGACTTAGACCATCATATTTATTTATTTAAGGTTGTAATGTTTTGTGAGTTTGTTGGTTTGTGTACGAAGGAAGCAGCAAGACAGAGGATTCCAGATGAACTTTTCTGTAGGAGACTTACAGCAAGTAATTATTTCTGAACTAATTTTGTTTGCAGGAATCTGAAAGGGCGGATTATTTGTGAATTAAACGGGAAAGCAGTACTGGAAAGCGTTTCATAATTTTGTAGAAATTTTGGAAGAGACGGACCATTAATTGTCTAATAGTGACACGGCTGTCATGTGAGAACTTCAGGTCCAGATCAAAAATTATATAATTTTTTCCCCCATTTTTCCAAACACCAACACTGATGCACAATTAGATGATAAATACAAAGTAAAATCTAAAGTCTAAGGTGACCTGGCATTAAATGTAACCCTTTTTTTTGTCAAACAGAGAAAAAACAGACAATTGTAGATGAAAATGTATCATTATCGTGTATGACATCACTTCCTGTAGTGATTGAAATGAGATCCGTAAGACACGCCAGCGTCGTACTCACACTGCACAGACGACGAAAACTGGAAATGAAATCACGATGAGCCACTGATTTCAGTTCCCCTTTATCACACAAAACACAGTCTGAATTTAGAGAGTTCCTGCTTATTACACTGTAAGTACACGAGTGTGTGAGTGGAAATGCTTCAGACCTCCACTGATGATGATGATGAATAACACAGTCTGGATTAGGACGTGGAATATCAGTGTGACGTGGGCCGGGTGGACTCATGGGAAAACTGACACCACCAAAAAAAAACAAAAAAAACATGGCTGATCCAGGAAAATTATAAACACACACACACACACACACACACACACACACACACACACACTAAAACATGTTGGCAAATATGAACACAGGCCTCATTCTGAAAGACAAACCAGATCTCATGGAGGAATCAGATGGTCTCTCTGTAGCTTCCCTGTCACAACAGGCTTAGAAAAAAGGTCATGTGACTTCCTGTGTGCATGTGTGTGTGTGTGTGTGTGTGTGTGTGAGGAAAAAGCAGGATGTTCACATTCCCATCTAGTGGAGTGGGAGTGAAATGTGATCTGCAGGACTGTCTGGATGTCTAACTGAGTTTAACACCAATACTGCAGAGATCGGAAATATACCGTGACTGGACTTAGTGATGTTAGTACTGGATGTGTTTTTTTTAATTAAAATAATACATTTTAATCAACTGTACATGAATTACACCACCATTAATAACTATACGTCTATACTCCACGTGTGCCTCTATCTTTATATAATCTCTTCATCTTTGTCTCTCACTGTCTTTCACTTCTTCTCTCTTCTCTCTCTCCCTCACTCTCTCTCTCTATCCCCCCTCCCTCTTAACATTTTGTAGCCATTGTTATGACTGCGTCTTTAGTGCTGTCTAGCGGAGCTGTGTCTAAATGAAAGGGGGAGTCAGTCAAGGCTGTAAGAGGATCTGTGGTGCAATGAAGCTATAAAAAGCCTCGTACTGTAGCTGCACTCGCTGATTAGCAGCACGCTGGGCCTCTAACACGTCCACGAGATTACAGTACGATTACAGTGTGAGCTGTAGTATTTATTTTTACTTTTGGCATGCGCTTTTATCCCAAAGCTCAGAGTCCAGTCCTCGCTTAGAGCCTTCTGGCTAGAAACTTTTAAACACTGAGCTACCTCTCTGTGGTTACCCTTCATAACACTCAGACTGTGGTGTTTTGCTATAAAAGGGTCTAAAGACTTTCTTAAATACTCCAGGTCCAGGACTTGAGTTCCACCAATGAGAAGGGCTCTAGAACTGGTCTAGAATATGATCTCCATCAATAAGAGGGATATGTAGGTTGGTTCACAGCTGTGCAGATGTGGGAGTTTTTCAATCCGAAGTCTATTCAAAGAAACAGTACAGATGTTTGAGGTTTTGCACAAGTCAAACTTAAATACTTGGGAGAATATTTTAAGCTCTCTGAGGTTTCAGATTTGTACCAGCCAAGTGAGCTCCGGCTTCATGCTGAGAGGTGTTTAAAGCTGTCCATAAAGAGCTCCAGGACACAGGAATACAGGCCACATTTACAAACAGATACTTCAGTTTTCTTTTCTCTTTTTATTCTGGTGCATAAAAACACAATAGTGTTTTTTTTTGTTTGTTTGTTTTGTTGATCAGTTGTTGGTTATCATGAAAAGTAGTGATCAGTGATTGGTTATTGGGAACAGTGGTGTATAACTGTTAGTTATTGGGAAATGTGTTACGCAGTCATTGGTTATTGGGAACAATGTTGATCAGATCAGTGATTGACTACTGGGAAGGGTGGCGATGAGCAGTTATTGAGAACAGACTCATTAGTGATTGGATTTTAAGAACAATGGTGAATAATGATTGGTTATTGGGAATAGTGGTGAATAGTAATTGGTTACTGGGAACAATGGTAGTTATGATTTTCTGAGAGGCACTGATTCACTGTTTTTACTGAGAGAAACAGTGGTGGTCAGTGATTGGTTATTGGGAATAGTGGTGATGAGCAGTTACTGAGAACAGGGTCATCAGAGACCGCTTACTGGGAACAATCATGTGATTAGTGATTATTTATTGGGAACAGTGGTAATCTCGTTTGGTTATTGGGAACAGAGGTGAAGAGTGATTGGTTACCAGGAACAGTCGTAATTGTTTTCTCTGCTTATATCTAATGTACTGGTTTCAAACCTGTATGTTCTACGCAACAGCCTACCCACCTGTAAACTTCTCATATTAATAACAAGATGAAACTGTTCAAAACACTGCAATTTTCTGAGTTTCACTTCAGTTCCAGTTTTAAACATTGGTATACATCCAGCCACCAAGTAGTTTAGATGGAGAAAAATGTCACACTTCCTGGTGACATTTCTATTCATATGACTAAACCAAAAGAATTGTTAAGTAACTTTTAAGGAGTTGCTTCTTACCTGTTCTTATCTGTAAATATCAAAAGAGATAACAGTCTCTCTGTGACCCTGTGTGCAGGCATACGGTCAGGCCCACTCCGCTCAGAGGAAGGTTGCTGAGGATGGCGAGAGTCGGGAGGAGTCCCTCATCCTGGAGTCGGCATCTAAGGAGGCTTATTATGAGCAGAGGGTGCTGGAGCTGCAGGCCGAGCTGAGGCAGTCCAAAACTGCGCTTGCCAGTACGCAGAGCGAGAACGAGCGACTGAGTACCCTCACACTCGAGATAAGGGAGGTGTGTGAGAAATAAAAGAAACCAGTGCCACACATGCCAACCATGAATCTAGTATCTCATACTATCGCTGAGTCTTTCATAACCTCAGCCTTTTTTATGTCCTTAACTCTGTCCCAGAATGCTGAGCTGCTGGAGCTGCAGCGCACTCGTCTGCGTGATGACATCAGAGAGTATAAAGTCCGAGAGTCTCGTCTGTTGCAGGACTACAGCGAGCTTGAGGAAGAGAACATCAGCCTGCAGAAACAAGTGTCCACACTCAAACAGGGCCAGGTGAGACGGGAATGAGTGGACTGGAACATTTTATCGTTTAAGTATAAACATTTTGCATTATTTTTGATATACAACTGAAATAAGATTGGACCCAATTTAGACCCTGGTGGAACTCGTGTAACAGTAAGTGCAGCAGAAATGTAACTGTAAAAATGTGACATAAGAAGTTTGTACATATACATTTTTAATGTATTTTTTCTCAACACCTTGTGCCTACAGGTGGAGTTCGAGGGTCTAAAGCACGAGATCAGGAGGCTGGAGGAGGAGGCGCAGTACCTGAACAGCCAGCTGGAGGAAGCCATGCGACTGCGTGAGATCAGCGAGCGTCAACTGTCCGAGGCTCTGGAGACTGTAAAGAGCGAACGGGAGCAGAAAGCAGCACTGCGCAAAGAGCTCACGCACCACATGACCCTGGGAGACTCTCTCCTTAGCGGCTCGCTCGACGGACTTAGACTTAGCGAATTGAATGAGCCCAACAATGAAGAGGCCATGCGCGCCATTGAGAACGGGCTCGCAAAGATGGCTGATGACATTGATGATGATAATGTGTCATCCATGCCGAAGAAGAGCCTAGTGGACGATCTGCTGAGTGAATTGAATATCTGTGAGATCCAGAAGCTCAAACAGCAGCTTCACCAGGTGAGATCGCTCACATGGCTTAAAAGAAGACTTGGCATTATATCCTCTTTCCTTTCACTAATGTATGTTTTGCTTTTCCTCTGTCTCAGGTGGAGAGAGAGAAGGTGGCGCTCGTCTCCTCCCTCCAGGAGTCTCAGAAGCAATTAGCACAGACACGTGGAGCGCTAGCGCGCCTGAGTGACGATTTCGGAGCCTCGCGACGTGTCCAGGTTGCAAAGGACAAAGACAAAGAAAAGGACAGTGGTGAGGGTGGAGACGTGGATGATTACGAGCTGGACATTTACGGCCCAGAGATCCTGCGCTGCAAATATGAGGCATCGGTTGCTGAGGCTGGAGAGCTGAGGGAGGAGCTTAAGTTGTTAAAGGCAGAGCTTGAGGAGGTGAAGTGGACTATATGTAGCTAACAGTGTTGAGTAAAGAAACGGTAAAGTACGTGAATGTCCTAATGATGTCAAATGTCACTTTTTTATGTAAATCAGGTTACGACAGCTCGTGAGGAGGTGCGGGCACGGCTGGAGAGTCAGGTACGCGATCTCTCGTCTCAGGTGACGTCACTGGAGAGCGACAGCCGAACAGAGCGGGCACAGCTAGCTCGACTACAGAGGGAGCTGGACGAGGTGAACACGGCTGCAGGCGAGACCCGGAGGACGCTCGGGGTGGCACAGGACGAGCTGGCGTCATTCAGTGAGGAGCTGGCTAACCTCTACCATCATGTGTGTGTGTGCAACAATGAGACGCCCAGCCGTGTCACACTCGACTTCTACAGGGAGGGAAAAGACAGCAAAGAGAAGAAAGTAGGCAAAGAGGAAAAAACGGAGGAGAAACCTGGTTCGATTTCGATGAGAGACTCGAGGAAAGAGCCCATGGACGTGTGTGTCCTGTCGGCCATGATTCGGGAGCAGATGCGGCACCTGCAGCAGGCCGTGGAGAAAGGCACTCAGCTGGCGAGGCAGAGGCTGGCACCCCTGGAGCTCGTAGCTGTGCCTGATAAAGAGCAGGCCGCCTACATGGAGGAGATCTTCAAGCTCAGATCATTGCTGAGCACCAAACGTGAACAAATTGCCACGCTCAGGGCCGTGCTTAAGGCCAACAAACAGGTGAGAAGTCATCGCCTAGATATTAAAATAATCCTGTGAATATTATGAAAATGTGAATATTATGTTATTAATATTATTTGTCAATAACGACACTGTAACCACTGATCAGAAGACAGTGGTCACTAAACGAAGTTAATGCACCGTTATCTAGTTTATATCATTCATATATTACAGCTGATGTAACTTTGTTTATATGATGCAGACGGCAGAGGTCGCTCTCGCCAACCTGAAGAGTAAGTACGAGAACGAGAAGACCATAGTGACGGAGACAATGATGAAGCTCAGGAACGAGCTGAAGGCTTTGAAAGAGGACGCGGCCACGTTCTCCTCCCTCAGAGCCATGTTCGCCACCAGGTACAGTGCGAGCACCGACACACTAAGATATTTTCATCTGAATGACTTGCAACTTCCTGTCTAAGACTGTACTGTGAAAGGAAACAATGGAGCCCGACTGTGTTTAATTGCATGTTTATAGACAACCTCTCTCTCTCTCTCTCTTTCTGTAGATGTGATGAGTACGTCACTCAGCTGGACGACATGCAGAGACAGCTGTCGGCCGCCGAGGATGAGAAGAAGACGCTGAACTCCTTGTTGCGCATGGCCATTCAGCAGAAGCTGGCGCTCACGCAGCGCCTCGAGGACCTCGAGTTCCACAACGAGCAGGAGCGCAGGGGTAATGCCGCCGCTGCAGCCGCCTCCACCTCCACCCGCTCCAGAGGGCCGTTCTCTAAGACCAAGAACCTGCATGTAAGTCCCACTCCGTCCTGTAGAGACTCTACCCACGGCATTGTGGGTAGTCCTGTGGTGCCTGTGGTGTTCTGAAACCTGAACCCCTTCATTGCTGATCCTGTTCTCATTCCTGACACCAACTAACCTTCATCTTCATCATCACTGCTCCATCATTACGCCTGCCTTTAACCCCGCCTCTCTGGCTAACACTAACCCCGCTGTGGCTCGTTGAGTGTTTGATGCTGCGAAAAACTTCCTGTCTTGAGACTGCCAGGCTACCAAAGAGCCTGTTTTTAATCTTTATCAGGTTTGGATTTCAGCTTTACGTGAGTGCGTAAATAAGTCCAGTGTGTGTGATTCTGTTATAAAGGCACTGATAAGGTTCACTTTTTTGTGAAATAATTAAATCGTTGTGAATATGTATTACTTATTACAGGGGTGCTCCGATCAGGGTTTTTGGCCGATAAGCAGCTGATACTGATCGCTAATCACAGGTTTGTGTGTGTGTGTGTGTGTGTGGGTTATTGCGATCTGCCATTTAAAGTGTTCTATTTATTGTTTTATTTATTTATTTATTTATTCACAACTATTCTAAACAGCACAAATACAATTACAAAGATCAGAGAAAGGCAACATATCAAGCAAATTTTATTCTTTTATTATTTTAGGTAGATTATAAACAAACTGAAACCAATATTACAGCCTATACTCAACTTAGGAGCGAAAGGTTCCCATTCCAATTAACTAGCATCAAGAAGCCGAACACACGCCGAAATGCTTATCTAAAATGCGACAGTTATAACTCTCTCGTTATAACATGCAGCACATGAAACAAAGCTACAGTAGGTTAACCCTTCCCATAAAAACCCTTCCCAATTATGTGTTTGACTGATTCTATGGAAACTTCAAAACATCTTCAAAATGCCTAAATGTAACTGTGTCAATGAATAACAAATCAAAACTTTACACAGATCTATTTTAAATAAACACACACATTAGTCAGTGTGTATTTGATGTACCAATCATGCCTACTCATTAGTAAGAAGTGAGGGTGGGCATTTCTTTATAAATATCAGAATTTCTTCATTTTTAAGAGACGGTCTGTTCCTCTTATCATCCAGAATGTGTGCAGCCTTGCTGAATAGTCGCTCACTGTCAACTCGCATGCATGGAGCGGTGAGGCAAACTCGGGCTGCCTCTGTCAGAGCTAGGAACTCCTCTTTATTTCACTCTTCATTATAATTTCCGTGATAATGGTTAGTCTTTTTACTCTCTGCAGAGTAAGGCTCAATGTGAGCTACAGAGGCTGTGATGATGCGGCTGTCGATTCGTGTATTTTGCGTCGTCACAATAGTATCGGTTTATGTGATCGGCCGGTGGAGAGATAACAGATCTGTAAGAATTAAGTGATTATCAGCCGATTTCAATCCGCACCCGATCAATTGGAGCACCCCTAAATTACTCTCATCTCACTCATCTACTATACCACTTTATCCTGTATTCAGGGTCGCAGGGGGTGGAGCCTAAGGACAGGAGGCAGGGTACACCCCGATAGGGTGCCAATCCATTGCAGGGCATACACACACACTACAAGCAATTTGGGATCCAGTTAGCCCAACCTGCATATCTTTTACCTCATTTCCACTACACTGGTGCTGGTGCCAGGTGCCCGCATTTACACTATACAGGAGCTCAGCGGGAGCTGCATGATAATACGTCACAGGCCACGCCCACTAAACAGAAAAGTTTCTGAAGTCAGTT
>JAOTRS010000001.1:4182299-4195869 GCA_028565755.1 Dinotopterus cunningtoni | reverse complement strand
AACCCACCAAGCACGGGGAGAACATGCAAACTCCATGCACACAGAGACGGGAATCGAGCCTGGCCGGGAATCGAACCAGGAAACAGGGTTTTATCTTTAGGAATATGATGCTAGGTCAGCTTTTCCAGTCTGAAACAACCCCAGGGCTTGGCAATTGGCATATCTCACATAGTATGCAGCGCGCGTGAGTGTGTGTGTGTGTGTGTATTGATCTGCATATTAGCCTCCTGAGAGGAATACTGAGTGTTTCCACAGATACAGTCTCCTCTAGAGGGAGAGAAAGGATTGGAACATGGACACACACACACACAAAGAGATGTGGATAGTGATACAGAGAAGCAGAAGGGAGGAGGCATCGAGTACATCTGTCAATCCTGCGTAAATCCAATAATCCATAACATTCATCACATTATACCTGAGCTGCCATCACTCTCTTTTACACACGTGTCTGTGTGTTATTTAATTTCCAGTCTGTACTATTATTAGCCCACGTACTGCATGAGTTGGACTGTTCGTCCTTGTAGAACCTGGGTGGTGTGTGCACAGAGGAAGGCTCGAGTGGCATGTGTATTTGTACTTCTCGTCAGCTTTACAGCACTTTTAAAAACTCCAAAAAATCTACCTAAAGTAAATGCAAAACAAACGTGGCTGTCACTAGCTTGCAAATTTTCACTGCATTCCAGGTTAACATAAGTGTGTGTGTGTGTGTGTGTGTGTGTGTGTGTGTGTGTGTGTGTGTTGTACACTCTTTTTCTCTGGCTCAGTGCAGTCATTGCAAAGCCGAACGAATCTCACATGAGCAGGTTTGGGTTAATAAGACACAAGTAAAAAAAATCGTCACGTGCTACCTGTCGGTTCACCCGTGCCCCCAACAACCCCCCCCCCCCTTTCCGTCTGCAGCTGAATCTTAGCCACGCCCCCTCTCTGCCACAGTGGTGTTCTTTGGTAGGCAGCATGACTTAGCAAGTTAGTCTCAAGAGCAGAGCATTCGCTCAGAGGAAATTACATTACGCCCAGTACACTGTGTGTGTGTGTATGAATTTTAATATTTTATTAAAACCCTATCTACTATAAGTAATTCTTTGCACAGAATGATGTTTGCTTAGATTATTTTATCCCCTAGAATAAAATGTCTTAAACATTGACTCTGATTCCACATTCCCCTTGAAACTGAGGTCAGTTTATATCCGGCTGAGTTCAGGTGCATGATGGGAATGTAGTATACCTACTGCAGGTTGCTTGGACGTATGCAGTGTTGCGTTGGTTTCAATAGGACAGGATCCTTCCATTGAACTTCAATGTTCACGCAGTATGAATGCAGTGATAACGCAGTTCTACTCCGAATCAACCCGACTGCGAGATATAAACCAAAAATGTCATGTGTTTTTGCTTGCAAAACATTTTTATGAGCTGTTAGACACAAACTGAGCCAAAGCACAGAACAATCTGGTATAGACTGTTAGGTTCACACTGCACCAGCCAGGGGATCTATAGGACTGGGAGATTTTTGTCATTTCTACTAGCATTTGGTGAAGTTTTCTTTATCCTTAACTGTTGGATGAAAGAATGAAATGCTGTTTTAGTCCTGCACGCTAACCTTTTCGGCTGGTTAGTTTGATCACATGCAAATCAAATCAAACCAAAACGTTGGCTGGTGATTTGTGCTCCGTACAGCAGTGATGATGTCATGCATTTTTAGGTTTGATTACTGTAGATGTTGTCCATTTTACTGTAACACACAGCTCCCTGAGTCACACACGGGTTTTGTGAGTCATTGTACATGATGTAAAAGGGTGTGCAAGTCTGTACTGTATGTGTGTTTGGTGCATTCAAACATGAATTGCAGGCCTGTCCTTTATTCCACTTGTCTGGAGTCTCTGGTGATTAGATTTGCATGGACGGCTCAGCGTGTGTGGGATACGTCTGCTCTAATTGTCTGCTTTGGTTCAGAAGATTTCATGGCACATGACTGAGCTAAAAGCCCAAGACCTGCAGCCATGCTGGATAAAGCTCGCTGCAGAGACAGTAAAATATGCTGACGCAAGCTCCAGGGCCTGAAAGGAGTGTTAGAGAGAGAGCGAGAGAGAGCGAGAGAGAGCGAGAGCGAGAGAGAGCGAGAGAGAGCGAGAGCGAGAGAGAGCGAGAGAGAGCGAGAGAGAGAGGGGGGAGCTGTATATTGGTTTGTAGTACTGACAAGACCGGACAGCATGACGGCTAAAGTGCTACATGCAGTAATAGAAATATTCATGTATATGATCCTAAAATCTGTCCTGAAGTCTAGTTTCAACTGTGCACATCAGACATTGTCCAAGCAGCTTTACCGAACTCCAGATGTTGGTTTATTAGGTTTATTTATGTTTACAGAAGCAGCTCTTCACTACAAATCTAGAATATGAACTAGATTTGAGATTATCCTCTAAATAAGAGAGAGAAGTTTCAGGACTGAAGATGGTTTCATACTGGGTGGAAGTCACATGAAGCTGGAGAAAGAACACAAAAAGTCTTTAAAAAGAAGCCCAACAATTTGTTCTTACTTTATTTTACGATTGTCTACATCTTTGCATCACTTTGCATGAACCAGCATCCACTTAGTGCCTCATTTTGCTGCACCGAAGACCAGAAATGATAAATCACCACCATCTGAAAGGGTTTAAATCCCATACCAGAAGGGGACAAATACATTGTGGTTTTTCAGACATGGGTTTCTTCAGTGCAGTTTTGTCCGACTGCAGCATCTGCTGATCGTTATGTTTTAAGCGCTTACAGCAGAAAGGCGTCGCTGCAGTTTTATTATCCCTGGGAAATTATAATTAGTTTCTCTCTCAAGTCAATGAGAAGCTTCTTTTTTATTGCTAATTAGATTTTTTATGAGTTTGCAACTTTTATCTGTGAAATAGAGGATTCAATTTATTATTTGTGACCTATGACCGATGACCTATGACAACATGTTTTCATTATTGTATTCATCCAATTGGAAGTCATTCAACTTATTCAGATTCTTGTTTGGTTTCGGTTTCAGTAAGCACACAAACATTATAATTAGATCTTCTCTATATAAGCTTATATACTTTCTGGTATTGATTGAATCACTAGGGATTCAGACTCTTCCCACTGTCTCTCTTTGTGATGTCATTTAAAGGTGTAAAAAGGTGAGATTTGGACTGCTTGCAGTATTTTTCACAACTTTAATAATAAATGAAACTGCTCCAGTGTCTATTATTGGAACATCCTGTTTTAGAGTGGCTTTACCACTCTAAAGGACACATGGCACATGGTAATCAATAAGCAGGGTAAGTTAGGGTGAGCAGACACACCATGCTCTTAGGGTTTTGATATAGATAGAGAATAATATGCCAGTGCTTGAGCTTGTGTCGTAAAACCAGGAATCTGTAGGTAACAGCTGCTCGGCCAGAAAAGCATCTCTAATTGCTGTTGTTTGAATTTCTTCATAAAAGTCTAGTGACTATGTTTAATTGTTGCTGGATAACTACAGTATATTGGATTATACAGGCAGATTATGGATTATTATGGGCAGTGACGGCTCAAACGGTTAAGGCTGTGGGTTAGTGGGTTCCTGGCCAGAAGGTTGGGGGTTCAAACAACAGCACTGCCAAGTTGCAAACAGTGAGTCCTTGAGCAAGGCCCTTAACCCTGTCTCCTCCTGGGGGTGCTGTATCCTGGCTGACCCTGTGCTCTGACTCCAGCTTCTAAACAGGGATATGCAAAAAAATAATTTCAATGTGCTGTAAGGTACATGTTAAAAATAATTGAGTATTTAATTTAGTTATTAATCTATATAAAATATATGAAAATCTACATATGTTTAAGATGTACAGCATGCCCAAAAATCCATAGACAACAAAATTTTAAAAGTATAAATTACAGGCAATTCTTCAGCCGACAGTCTCTTGTGTAGACGCTGGATACAAGAATATTTCTTAGTATATCAGAACTGATGTTGTTCCAGGCAGAGATTAAATGTTCTGGGCCGATTCACATAGACTACTGACTTCAGATCAGCCCAAAGAAAAGTCGAGCGGTGTGAGGTCTGGTGCTGTTCCATCTACCATTGTTAGTTTCTAAGTCATCTTCGGACTGAAATAAAAAGAAAAAGATCAATTTTCAAACAAGGAAAGGATTGCAAAACTGTCTAGCATTAGCCTTTCTTTCCCTTTGTTTGATGACAGATGGTCCAGTGAGTGAGTGAGTGAGTGAGTGTGCAGATGGAGATGTTTAACACAGTGCCCGTTCCTCCTACAGCAGTAGAGGACAAGTGCCAAGATATCGATCTCTAATGAACTCCCTCACTCCTGCTGATCAGTCAGTGACTCGTCATTATAACACATTACCCATTGACCTGGGGTCCTGCTGAAATCACTGACACAGACCAGAGCTGATTCCAGATTATATAGGAGAATATGGCCGTGTTCAAAAGTGCATACTGTTAATCATGGTAGGCTACAGCTTAAAGATTATTTAGTCTAAAAAGAGAGGTTAATAGAATTGAACAATTTGTCCGAGTTATTCATTGTGCAGAAAGGAAGGGAAGGATCATCATGCTTGTCCTTTTCCGAGCTGTGGGTAAAGGACACAATTTTGAACAGGGTAGGGTTGTGAAAAGAAAATCCTTATATAACTCTCGCCCATTGCAGTTTTGTTTTTTTTTTCTCTCCAGTGTAATTGCATTGTGAGTAGCAGTAAGACATTGTAATTAGCTTTCAATACGGCATTTTTTTCCCCCCACATCAGCCCTGACACATGCTTTTATGGCACGGGGCTTTCTTTGTATTGCGTTGATTGCCTGCAACTTTTTGCTACACCAGTTTTTTCTTTCCATCCACATCTCAGGACCGCAAGCTGTCGAAAGTGGACCGTCAGAGGTTTAAGGAGGAGGCGGAGATGCTGAAGGGTCTTCAGCACCCCAACATCGTCCGCTTCTATGACTTTTGGGAGTCTCCTGTCAAAGGAAAGAAGTGCATTGTCTTGGTTACGGAACTAATGACGTCAGGCACGTTAAAAACGTGAGTCTCAGAGAGCTGATGGATAAGGAGATGATTTAACTCCAATGATTATGTGTTTTGCTAACGATTTAACTGTGATCAGTGTTATCTGTTAGGGTGCAGGATATCTTCCCTGCAGGAGAACAGTAAATGACATCATTAATCATTCATCATGAAACATGAAACACTGAGATAGAGTTCCAGCAAAGTAATGAACATCAGTCAGAAATAAAGCTACTGCTCTGAAGCTCCTTTTGATTCATTTTTTGAATAAATAATGTAGTTGTGATTGTATTGTTTATCTGTAAGTGCCTCCCTCTCCTCTGTGTCTATCATGAAATTATCCTCTTAATTGCAGTGTCTGACACTCCAGACTGGGGTAAATACTTAGTGAATTATAATGCCAAAATAATGACATATAATATTCCCTTCACTGAAACATCAAGTTGTTTTTTGTAAAAAAAAAACAAAAACAAATATTTTCCTACATGTAACATCTCTCTTTTTAAAGAAACCATATATATTTTTCAGCAAAATTCCATGGAATGTTTTTGGGCTAAATGTTAACCTTGTTTGGTGTCTACCTGCAGATATCATAAGAATCCATAAAAAAGTGTGCAACGGTCTGAAACAGGAAACAATGCTAGCTAAATGGGATGTTCTCACACATGCAGTGTCATCCTCTGATCTATTTGGTGTAGAGCTACGCGTCATAGCAATACAGAACGATATGCACAATTTGTAATCAGATACCACCTCAGTCGGTAAATCTTTAAAAGCAGTTTTCTCTCTTGTTACTTTTGGGAGCAACCAGACTTTCAACTGCTAGAACAGTGTCCAGTAAGTGGCGTTCCTCAGTGATGGGAGCATGACTAGCACATCTGCATGGTGAACAGAATTTAATG
Organism: Dinotopterus cunningtoni; assembly: GCA_028565755.1. Taxonomy (NCBI): domain Eukaryota; kingdom Metazoa; phylum Chordata; class Actinopteri; order Siluriformes; family Clariidae; genus Dinotopterus; species Dinotopterus cunningtoni. The sequence goes on along the minus strand of JAOTRS010000001.1, from coordinate 4,189,964 downwards.
TGTTTGTCTGTGCAGGTACCTGAAGCGATTTAAGGTGATGAAGCCAAAGGTGCTGCGCAGTTGGTGCAGGCAGATCCTTAAAGGTCTTCACTTTCTGCACACACGCACACCTCCCATCATCCACCGAGACCTAAAGTGCGACAACATCTTTATCACTGGCCCCACAGGCTCAGTTAAGATCGGGGACCTGGGTCTGGCTACACTCAAGAGGGCCTCCTTCGCCACAAGCGTCATTGGTAACCATCTTTTCAAGGCCTTTATGGAATTATTTCTTGAATAAAATTACACAAAATAATACAGACCAATAAAATGTTATCATTTGAAACTTCTCAAAGCAAATTTCATATTCCATATGTTTATTGTCCTTTCCAAGTACTTGTACTCCAGGTTCCTCCCACAGTCCAAAAACTAATAGGTTGTACTAACTGGTGTTTCCAAATTACCTAGAGTGTGTGAGTAAGTGTGTTTGTGGTCTGCAGTGGACTGGCACCCCATTCAAGGTGTATCCCAGATCGTGCCTCAAGTACCCACAACCCTGTACAGTATTAGCAGTACAGAGAATCAGAATAAGTAAACACTTACCTGTGCTGTGTGTTAGGCACTCCTGAGTTCATGGCTCCCGAGATGTATGAAGAACACTACAATGAGGCTGTAGATGTCTATGCGTTTGGAATGTGCATGCTGGAGATGGCCACATCTGAGTATCCATACTCCGAGTGCCAGAACGCTGCGCAGATCTACCGCAAAGTCACCAGTGTGAGTCACATTGGCTATAAATCAACACCTAGTTCAGAATCAAGCAGTTTGCCTGAATGCTACATCTCTCCAACTAATTGCTTGCATTCAATTTTGCTATTTGGAAGTATTTTTAGAATGTCAATACACACTTTAGTTCAATACAGCATTTTAATTGACACAGACACATTGGTCACAGTACTTTTCATCTGTTAAAATCATGAACAAATCTATTTGTTTTTAAAGGGAAAAGCATATTTTTAGATGTTAGAACCAATATGGTTGCATTTTTTTTTCAGGTATTTGTCGGAGAAAAATGAATATGTTTAACCAATAAAATGTGCTAAATCATGAGGAAGGGAAGAACATTAACACATGTGAAATACAGACCTGTACATCTCAGCTGTCTGCTATAATGCTCCTTCCTCCCTGCACAGGGTGTCAAGCCAGCCAGTTACACTAAGGTCGTTGTCCCCGAGATTAAGGAGATCATAGGGGAGTGCATCTGCTATCACTCAGGAGAAAGGTGAGAGCACAGCACGTTCAGCATAGCCTAGCCTATTGATAAACCTGTGACTGATGGATAAACTAGGAATAAATATATAATTGAGGATTTTTCTCCACTGTGTATTTCATGCTGTAATGTTGTTTGAATGTGTAGACGTCTTTGTGCGTGTGTGTGTGTGTGTGTGTGTCTGCATTTGGACTGTACAAGTTGTTGACTCCCCCATCTTAAGTATGGCATGTTGTCAAGTATAATAAAAAATGCTGGTATCAATTGGCCATTTATGACTTCTTTAAAAAAAATAAAACCTTACAGGTGTATTGGATTTCTGAAAAAAAAGTTAAAGATCCAATAGCAAGACTCTTCTCTTTCCCCAGATACTCCATTAAGGATCTGCTGAATCATGCCTTCTTTGCAGAGGACACTGGTGTCAGGGTAGAACTTGCTGAGGAAGATGATGGCAAGAAAACATCAATCGCGCTGAGGCTTTGGGTGGAGGACCCGAAGAAGTTGAAAGGGAAGTACAAAGACAGCGGTGCGATCGAGTTCACCTTTGACCTCAACAAGGAGGTACCGGAGGCAGTTGCACAAGAAATGGTAAACATATTTCTATTAAATATAAAGGTTTTCATATGCTCTAAAAATCTTCAAAATCAAACTACTGTTGATATAGACTCTTATTACTGTAAGTATCTGTAAAATGTTGTCTCCCCTCCCCTTTAGGTTGACTCTGGATTGTTCCTGGATAGTGACATGAAGATTGTTGGCAAGTCAATCAGGGACCGTGTTGCTCTCATAAAATGGCGTAGGGAGCGGACCATCTCCAGGGACAAGAGTGAGACTGAAAAGAAGATCACTGAGGACCATGCACAGAATGTGCCTCGGGATCCCTCTTCTAAGTTGGCACAGAGTGCCATTCCCAGTGCTCCTGCAGAGCCTGGGGATCACGACAGTGAGTCAGTCAACCTCTCTAGTGGCCCGACCAGTTCAACTACATGTGAGCAACTGCTGTGGATACCAGGAGTTATCATCCTGAGATTTCTGCACAATAATGGCTTGACAATCATGCAATTTAGTAACACACACACATTTTATATGTATTTACGTATTGCGAAACACATTGCCCCATAGGAAATAATGTAAATGCAGATAATCCATTCCAGCCTCCCAAAAATATTACCAATATTACCAATTTCTAATGCTATAATCATATTTTTGCATATAAAAACAATCAAAACATTTAGAAAAGACATGTAAATTAAGTAAAATATGAAATAAATAGACATTAAACCTCATGTAACCTTCATTTATGATTCCTCTTGGAATACCGGCTGCTTTAAAAACCAAACTGAAAGCGGCTCCCTTTTCTTCTTGCTACCGGTCTTAATAAAATTCTTTGGACGTATGGTGTTATGTCTTCACTAAATCTTGTACAAAATGGCAAAAAAACATAAATAAAGTTAATAAAGTTCACTTGACTGTCTACTGACGCAAACAAGTTTTGAACAGCTCCTGGACGTAGACACATCCTAGCCAGCATTTGGTTCGGCTCGCTTTGTTCACTTGTATGCTGAAAGTGCTTTGTAGGCTGACGCAAATTTCTTGCAATATTTCAGTTCTTAGGGCAAAAATTTGTGAACAGGGCATTCGTATGCCGAGGTACCACTGTATATAGATAAACTTATGTCCAAGGTTAAAATTGTAACTTTTAAACCAACAAAGTGGGTCCTAGTTCAAATTCAAGTTGGCTTTTATTGTCATTTTAACTATATACAGTTTAGTACACAGTGAAACAAAATGTTAGACCAAGGTGCTACTAGTTTCACAGTGCATTAACGGAGCCTCAGGTTTACTGATAAGAGAAGGATGACATTCATAAACAGGTCCCAAAATTTTGTCCTGGCTGCAGACTTTAATGTTATCAGTGAGTCAGCAGAATGAGTCATCACTGAACCTTCAAACGACCTTAAACTCGTTCACCCACAGCTGATTCTTCTACACATTTAATATCTGATCTAGACGTTCTTCCAGAGTACAGATAATGGAAGATATATGCATTAAATTTTAGACTGTAATTAAGACTGCACTTAAGCATTAAGTGCAAATGTATTTGCTAAAGTTGCTTTTTCTCACACCTCTGCAGCAGACAGCATTGCCGGCCCTGCAGCAATCTCGGATGGTTTGAATAACCAGCACAGCGTAATTTACCAGTCACTGTCAGAGCCCATCACCACCTCGCAGAAAGTCCTCAGTCCACCAGCACAGCTCCTTACTCAGTTACATCATGTGACCCAATCACAGCTAACAACTCAGCTTCAACAGGAGGTCCAAAACCAGATCGCTGCTCAGCTGCACTCAGGAGCACAACCGGTGGCCCAGTTTAAGCAAGAGATCATACAGCAATTTGTGGAGCCACAGAATCCAACTGTCCAGCTGCAACAAGTGGCCCAGCAACAGCACATTGCCCAGTTACAACAAGAGGCCCAGCAGCAACCTGCTATACATCCTCACCATGGAGCACAGCAACCTGCTGCCCAGCTACTCCAGGGGATCCAGCCACAATGCATGCAGCAAAACACCACTGTGCAGCAGCATCATGTGGTTCATAAGCAACCTTCAGTACAGTGCCAACAGGAGGCCCAACAACAGGCTGTAGCGCAGTTATATCATGTACCTTATCAGCAATCATCTACTTCAATACACCAAGGAGCCTTTCTGCAGACCTCTGTACAGCTTAACCAGAGTTTGTACCAGCAGTCTCCCCCAGTAAGTATATTTACATTCAAGCTCCTTTACATTATACAGTTTCAAACACAAAAATTCCACATCCCAATTTACTGTTCATTTTTGTCTTTATTTTGAGAATTTGTGCTTTTATTTTTGCATTATGAAGCTGTTCTCATGTCACATCTTTTACTGACTGCTCAGAGACATGTTTCCAGTCAATCCCAGGATTTTCATATGGCAATCAGCAGCTCAGCTGGTACTAGAAGGGGCACTACCTCATTTCCTGACCTCTTGCAGAGGAGAGCCCACTGGCACACCCATTCAAAGACACTGCCTCACCTGCTCTGCGGCTTTTCAAAATCAGAACAATCTTACAGAGAATCAGTAAAACAGTCACTTTGTACATGTGAATTTAAAGAATCCCCATCACACAAGAGTACCCCGATATATGGAAATGTTTCATCCACTGACACTGAATTGTTTTCTCATGGCTGCAACCTTCATACTGATTCTGACAATCCAAACCTCAAGACACACAACAATAGCTCTATGCATACTTACCCAATGACTCCATTCTGTTGTCCACATTACAGACAGTTGTCAACTGTTGCTCACTGCAATAGTGGACAACTCATAGGGTCCCTTGAACACTCTCACTCCGTCTCAAACGTCCACAGAAACCAATCACTGCAAATGGTCCCCCCAGTTCATTCTACCTCAAACACAGCCTCTCCAAGTTACATCACTGCATCCTCTAACAATGAATCTCTACCCTCCCAGAAACCTGTGACTTCCTCGTCGTCTCTGCATCGGACCGTTCTATCTGCAGTGCAGATCAGTCCTTCATCTCCTGAGCATACAAACTATTGTTGTTTTGGACAGGTTCCAGTAAATTCACCGCTTCCAATGTCTGACCTTTCCATGGTCCACGCCCCTACTCAAAACATGTCATCAATATCTTCTACTTATTTGAGGTCACCTCATAGCCCATCCTCTTTAGGGCTGCCCCTGTTCCCCATGACTACACAGTCCTGCACTAGCCAGGACCGAGATCTTTCTCATCTTGATCACTGTCTACATCACATTGTCAGGCGCCGCACCAGCTCCCCAGTATTAATGGACAGAAATGCAAGTCAGCCAGGAAGCAGCCATGGAAATGTCACCATGTATCTCAAAGTTAACAACACTCAAAGCCTAGAATCATCACACACTCCCCATCATAAGGCACTTTATGCGCCGGTGTCTGTGTTTGGTGGCAAGGTTGGACAAGATTTTTCGTAACAGTGGTAACATTGCCCTCGATCCCAGAAGACATGTCTTCTGTACAAGGCTGATACATTTAATATGTCCACATTTTAGTGCTCCTTTGCTTGGCTAAACTCTAGGCCCCTCCTTTTAAACATCATAGAATCTTCCAGAATTGCTTCAGCTTTGCAATTTCACCTCTATAATGTTTACTGATCCCCAAAAGATAGGCATGAAACGGTAAACTGCCTTTCACAACATTTATATTTAAAGTGCATATGATTTCTAAGGGAAATTTGTGTTAGCAATTTTTTTAGTCTGTTTATTAAATAGCTATATACATATCCTTTAAATGGACGCAAAACAATGCACAATTGTCAAGCATACTGCAGTAACTATAAAAGCTATGAACAGCAACTGGTACAATACGGCAAATTACCCTCGTCATCATTTTTCCCAGCAGGTTCTTTTGAGCACCATCTACCCACTGCTCTAAGTAATATACAGTAGTTTATGTAGTTTGCCTTTTTGTTTTGTTCTTTCTGCAGGTAATAATAGCTCTTTTTGTGAATTTTTGTTTTAGATCACCCCAGCTACTGTATTATTGTGCTTTTAATTGCTAGCAACACTTACAGTACAACTTTAGGAAAAATACAATGCATTTCTCTGCCTGAATGTTCAAGAATCACTTTGATATATTTTTTATGGTTTCTAGCCCACTGCTAAATTGCCTCAAACTATATCGGCTCCAGCAACCCCAGCAGCGACTGCACCACAAGGACAGGAGGTAATATTACACCGTTCCGGCTAATTTAAGAAAAGCATCAGCTTCTGCCTTACGATAACCCAGTACATTCATGCTAAATGTTTGTGTAATGTCTGTGTGGTGGTGTCCATAATCAATTACTATACCTTAGTTTTCATGGTGTAGTGGCTTAGTATTTTAATTTAGCGTGTTCTTTTTTGTGTTTTTATTTCTCTTAGTTTCACCTCTATCTCCATTCTGCAGCTTTCCTGTCCCAGGTAGATCTACCCGCTCAGATCATCTTGTCACTAAGCTTTCAGTGATTGGCTCTTGGACAATCTTAAATGGAAATTATGGCACTATGTCTTCAATCCCAAAAATAGTTATCCTATTGGCACTTAGACTGTCAACAGCTAACACGTTCTTGACTAAGTTGTTGGAGATAGATACTTGCACGTAAAGGAGTACTTAATTCCAAAATGCTAACATTGATAATTAATCAAAGGTAGTAGAAATAAGGTTTTCATTGTTATCCATGTTAGCACTATTGGAAGAAGAGTTCCTTTAAAACCGGTGTCCTTTGTTTGTCGTTATAAGGAAAGTAACAAGCTGATCATTGTGAAGCCAGTTTCACAGATCTGATCTTGGTCTTTCTTTCATAGACGTTAGCAAATCTTCAACCGGTTGTGGAAACAACTTCTGATGGACAGACACATCCTCAGCATCTCCGTCAACCTGCTTCTGCTATGCTCGGCACTGCACCATCTTCTCAACCACAGCAAACTGTTCATGCTGCACCCTTACTGCAACCGCTGCAGATATCCACTAAAGTATGTAACTTGGTCTTAATCACTAACCAAATCTTTCTAACTTCATTTACCAGTTAATTTTTTAAAATGCTTTATTCTTACGTCCTCAGTTCTCTTCACCATACTCCGTTATGTCAGTGGGCACTCCTGCCAGAAGTGAGGCAGTGACATTTTCCCCCATGCCATATAGCACCCCCTACCCCAGTAGTGCTCCCCCAGTACCTCCATCCTACTACTCTCAGAGTCCGGTCCATGTCCCACTACCAGCCACACAGAACTTGCCCTCCATTCCCCTAGCTGGTACACCTCAAACCCCTGTATCTGCTCCTCTGGGAACTATCCTGGGCATAACCCTTTCTCCATCCCTCCTACAATCACAACAACAGGTGTACCCTTCTGCTCTTCCACCAGAGAGCACTCTCCTTCAACCCCAACTCACCCAGTCATCTCTACCCCTTTCTCATACATTGTTGCAGCCACTGTCCTCCTTTTCTCCACAAGAGCCCTGTATCTCTACACCACTTGCACAGGTAGATACTACTGAATTGTTCTCTAAGAGAATGTAAAGTTATTTCATTGTTTATACAGTGGAACCTCGGATTACGAGTAACGCGGTTTACAAGTGTTCCGCAAGACGAGAACACTCGTAAAGAACACTCGTATTAAAGATTTTTCAATAAATTTTGACCTTTCAAAACGAGCATTGTCTTGGTTTACGAGCACCGAGTATCGTGTATCACACATACGCTTCTTGTTTTGACGCCGAGCGTCACATGATTACAACTGTGCCAACGGTTTTTCTCTCTCTTGCGCTACGGAATGGTGGGTAATCGTCTCCCCTGCTGGGTCTTAGTGCTCGTCTCTTACTGGTATAATCAACATCCGTGCACGCGTGTACT
>JAOTRS010000001.1:4135418-4154179 GCA_028565755.1 Dinotopterus cunningtoni | reverse complement strand
AGACAGTAGCGCATTAGTAGATTATTTTAAAGTAGATTATTAAATCCCACACATAACTGTTCATAACATCACTTTTACAGTGAAAAAAGTGGAATCTAAATGTTGATCTAAATCAACATTTAGATTTAATTTACAGTATGGTGCAGATTAAACTTCAGGCAGAGATCTGAGGACTGCAGGAGATTCATTATATTCTGTACAGCGGTCAGACACAGTATGCTGTCAAATGTACGGCTTGTAATCTGGCACAAAACTGCTCACAACTTCACTTCTACTCAGCATTTTGATTTCCTTGATTCCGCAGGTTTAACTTCAGGCAAATACTGAAGGATTTCTTCATTAAATTACAGACAGACAGAATAAAATTTCTAATAAAAAGTCTGGTTTCTGGTCCTCCAATGTACGAATTATAAACATATCTTTATAAGAGCGAGTTCTGACCAATATACTGACAAAACCTTTCTTTCATTTATATAGATGATATTTGGGGGTCATACTGGCTGATTTTGATTATAAGTCCCCCATTTTCCCCCTGTAAATTACACCCATGGTTCTAGTCTGTATTTACATACCAGAGCATGGCATTTGGGTCAGGACATAATGCTCTATGAGCAATGATAAAAACAACCAAACAAAACCCAGACCACAGTGCATTTCAGAAAGAATGTCACTCTTTATTGAATGGCTATAAACCAACTGGCCAACACTCAGTAACATTTTGGGTCACGACACACATGATAGCAAACACCTGGAGATGGTGCAGAGGGACGGCAGAGTCCCGTCGTGCATCAGAAACACCGAACATGACAGACAGAACTCATGCTGAACTCCTCGAACTCTCATCCAGGATCTATCACAGCGTCCTGTAATGACACACTCTCACTCATACACACTCGTACACACACACACTTGTACACCCGCTCTCCTACGTAAATACCCATGCAAGACTCACGCACACGCACACACACAGGCATACACAAAAATCCTCATGCTAACACACTTTCGGTTATTTGCACAGACGAGGACATACCGGTCTAGAAACACCTTTCACGTTTCACACACGTTACTCATTCGGCATGCGCGCGCTCGCGGTGAAGCTCTTGTTCTGGATCGTTACTGCACATCGTACAGACATTTACATATATAGATTTGACATTTCCCAAATCCTTAAATGATTAAAAAAACATATAAAAATGAAATAAACAAAACAACAATTAAAAGCACAATTTTAAATAAATAAATTAATTAAATAAATAAATAAATAAACTTTTTTTTTTTCTAGCATCGGTCACAGTGATTTGCTTTTCATTTATTTATTTAATATAGATGTATATATATATATCCATCCAGAGATTTTGCATTTTGACATTGTGAACTGAAACTATACAACTGCTGCTTACACACACGCACAAGCACACACATATTTTGTTCATTTTTTTTCCCTTCTCAAACCCCTAGTCGTTTTATTTCGAGGAGAGTAAAGAGTGTTTTTGAGCACGCCACCCCTCCATAGTTCGACGAACTGCTGGCAGAGAACTCGCCACCAGCTGTAAGTGTGTGTGTTGTTTTTTATATTCTTATTGTAATTACTCACATAAATAAATTTTTTTCATTGTCGTTTTTTTTTTTTATGGTAGGAGACTTCACTCCTGCTTCAAGTATACAGTCGATTAAAGGACCTGAAAATGGAGGACTCGAAATAAAAATGAAAAAAAAACTTTGCCTTTTTTTTTCGATTCTGTCCAAAAGTTGCGCTAACAGACGGCGACCACGCGGTTGCACAGTAGATCGTTGCGTTGTGAGGTTAAAGAGACGACTGAGTCGGCTCTATGACGGAGATGATGAGGACGAGGATGTAGCGTCAGAAACACACTGAGATAAAGACGATGAATCTGAATCGACCGACTGCCTCGAGAAATATGGATAATGGGACACTGGTTACAGGAAGTACAGTAACAAGAGAATGGTCCAGAAAAAACATCCGTAAAATAAAGATTTAGGAATGGAATTTAATGAATTCCAGATAACATCATGAGTATAAAATTTGGAGAAATGAGACACTCTAGAACGGCAGTGTGAGTTTCTGCTGTTCTAGATCAGAGCATTTTGAGAGCAACAAGGCGGCCCGTTTTTGGGAAAAAAAAAAAAGAAAAACGGATTAAAAAAAAACTGCTGAGGAAGAGATGATCCACAGATAAAGCAGGCGAGTAAAGGTAACAGGTAAACATTCCTGAATTGCGGCAAAAAGACTCTTCCGGGGACACAACGTCAAACGAGTACTCATGAACGACAGCAGTGGCTAAAGCTCTAGAAGTTCTAGATTCAGCACTGAGAGAACAATAACAGTAGTGCCTAGAAGCGGCCTACAAGTCAGCGAGATATAGTCTACAACGTTACCATGACGACAGGTGACCACTGTAACAATTCGAATGGTATAGAATTGACATAGGCGCCGTCTAGTGACGATCAGTGGCAATGCGGACGAAGAAATCACAGTAACTGTACAAAAAAAAAAAAAAGGATCAATAGTTAACAGTCAGGTCTTGGTCTTATTACTATACAACAGAACAATCAAGCCACCGCTGATGCAGATTCTCTGGTTGTCAGCTAAGAACATTGAGAAAACACAAGAAACCAACTGGTAAAATCCCCTTTGCTTACAAGCCACCATGAGCAAGTCACAGTCAACTGGCACACACAAGGCAACTTCTCCTCCTGATGTGAGTCATTTACTATTCAAACAACATAAAAGCCATTTTATTTGCTAAATAGGAAGACGCCACCATGACACTGGTAACGCACGCTTATAATGTTCCATCTCCATTTTCTTGCATAGACAAGTCAGAATATTTACTTATTCATCCTCTGATGTGTCCAGTCGTCTGTTCTTCAGTTAAACAACACTGTTAGGGAAGCGAACTCGAGATGAAGCTGCTAATCACTTGGTCAGAAGATCACATGGAGGGACAGAACACACCAGTATAAACGTTTGGGTGCTATCTGGGAGGGACTCTCATGGTTACCTGGTATGAAGTGCCTGTCCATACAAGGTAAGCAAATTCTGCTATTTCTGCGAACGTCCTTCCACACTGGACTGCTGCTTTTAGTTATCTTAATTTATTTTTAAGCCTCTAAAGGTTTGTTGTAGCACTTGGCTTTGAAATAAACCTTTTCTTGTTTTTTTACAATATATATTTAAGGGCACAACATTCTGACCACTCGGAATACAGGTATAATTGATATAGACGTGTTTTCTCCAGGTACTAACCACTCGCCAGGATCAGTGATTAGGGTTTAGGGGGTTGTTGTCACAGGAATCAAGGATGGTGCATCAAGGGAAGAAAACAGCCTCTAATAAGGATTCTCACGTCTTGAACTTTTGACCTTAGATGATTCTCTCCAAACATCCAAATTAAGGCTCCTTTGTCATGAACCTTGACTGATCGAGTGTCTCTCAGTTAAGCAGCGCATCATAACAGGACACCAGTCAGTGTAGCGATGGCTGTTTCCATCCATGTTTAGGTGTAAAGCACCAATAAAAGCACCATTAGGAATAAAACCCTGGAGTCGGGTAGGAGATCCTATTTCCTTTGTTTTAAGCCCATTTTGGTGATTTATCTCATGATGATGATGATGATGACAGTGATGATTTGGCCGAACACAACAGCCCAGAGTGGATGGCAGAGGAGGTGCATAGGTGCGTGTTGTCGTGCATAAAACCTAGACTCCAATGAGGAAAATGAGCCGAAAGAGCAACCAATATAGCTGGGATATTCATCATCACACAGGCTCCCTTGATGGTCCAATATTATTGTCTAACTGACCAACCTGCTTACGTACAAGATTAAACTGTAATTTAAAAAACATCATAAGGTTCTTGTTGTAAGAATTATCAGCCAAGTTTCTAATGAACACGGTTCTAATGAAGTTGTCATGATGTCCAGCTAACACACTGTTGTCATTCAGACGACACCAGAAACTTTGCCCCTATTTCCTCAGCACTAACTTGCTCTGACATAGTGATCAAATTAGAATTTTAGAACAAATAATAAAAAAAATAAAAAAAACATTCAAGACAATGGATTATTTTTTAAACAATGTCAAACATTGTTTTCAAAGTTGGCAGTTAAAGTAGAGGCGTGAAATGATAGATTTTGTTTGTGATTGGCGGGACCCATCGTCCAGGCTCAGCAGCTGAGTCCAAGAGGGGGCGTGGCAGCAGGCAGAGTCAGATATGAGCGGCTGGAGTCAAGCAGGTAAGAGCGATGAAAGCAGGTCCACTGCATGATAGGACATCATGCTTAAGAAAGGTCCTCCAAAGTGGTGTTTGGCCTGGTGTTCCATCAGCATTTGTCTCTCCAAAATCCAAACCTGCAAATCTCCCGTACTGATCTCTCCTCCCATCTGCAAGATTGAAGACACTTGTATGTGATCTGTGGAGTTCATTAGGCACACTTGAATTGATCAGCTTTAGACTTTTACATTCATTAGAAGAAATTGAGGTGATGTCAGACTGAGAGTGCAAAAAAGTTAAAAAAAGATATTCTAGATTAAAATGTCATGGTGCTGAACAGATGGAAAAATAATACAGTACATTTCTTAAAAAGCCATGTAAATGCTCTAATTTTATGGATAATCTCACGGTTTTGTTGCCCCAAAAACCTTATTGATATGGCTAACATAATACCTTGCAAATGTATTCATACCCCTAAAACTTTTCCACATTGTGTCACGTTAAAACCATACAAAGTAAATGTATTTTATTGAGATTTTATGTGATAGACCAACACAAAAAATGTTTTATCAAAATTTCCACATGGCTTGTAACAAACTGGCTTTCTTTCAACAATGGCTTTCTTCTTGCCACTCATCCATAAAGGACAGATTTGTGAAGTGCACGACTATTAGTTGTGCTGTGTACAGACTCTCCTACCTGAGCTGTGGATCTCTGCAGCTCCTCCAGAGTTACCCTGGGCCTCTTGGCTGCTTCTCTGATTGATGCTCTCCTCGCCCGGCCTGTCAGTTTAGGTGAACGGCCATGTCTTGGTAGGTTTGCAGTCGTGCTGTACTCTTTCCATTTTCGAATGATGGATTGAACAGCGCTCTGTGAGATTTTCAAAGGTGTCCCTGACCTGTCTGGTGTGTTCCTTGGGCTTCATGATGCTGTTTGTTCACTAATATTCTCTAACAAGCCTCTGAGGGCTTCACAGAACAGCTGTATTTATACTGAGAGTAAATTACACACAGGTCGACTCTGAAGGCAGTTGGTTCCACTGGATTTTAGTCAGGTGTATCAAAGTAAAGGGGGCTGAATAAAATTTTTTAAACATCAACCATTTTTCTGCCCTGCGATGGATTGGCACCCTGTCCAGGGTGTACCCTGCCTCGTGCCCTACGTCTCCTGGGATAGGCTCCAGGTCCCCGCGACCCTGAATACAAGATAAAGCGGTATAGAAGATGGGTGAGTGAGTGATCAACCATTTTCCTTCCACTTCACAGTTATGTGCCACTTTGTGTTGGTCTCTCACATAAAATCCCAATAAAATACATTTACGATTTTGGTTGTAACATGACAAAATGTGGGAAAGTTCAAGGAGTATAAACACTTTTGCAAGGCACTGTAATAACTTATGATGTGCTAGTACGCTAGCGAACTGCATTAATACAAACTGGAGGAAACTTTCCCAGTAAGGAAGACTTCATAGTCAATGAGGACTCGCTCACAGTCCTTTCCTGGTCATATTTTTAATGGAGCACATCAAGTTTAAGCCCTTGATCAAAAGTTAGCATTATACTGCACTTTAGTTTGCTCCTAATTCTGAAAACATCCCTAGCACAATAATTAATAGTACTACAGTAAAATGACGGTAGTTCATCCGGCAGTAAAACTGGGAATTTATATGACAGGCTATGGTAGTTACAAGTGAGGCGTGTTGCAGCGGAATGCTAGCCTCTGCCTGTTTTACAAATTAGCTCTCTGCAAAATCAAAATTTCTTTTGTGTCTAAATGCATTTCTCATTTGAAGTATCCTGCCATGTTTAAGCCTCTCAGCAATTCCTACCTGCTCAGGTGTGAGTCTGCACACTGGCTTCACACACTCACACCCTTCCTGCTCCTCTCCCCAGTGTGAAGTTCCCCTGCTGAAGCATTGGTCTGATAGTAGATAAAGTCCGGCCAAGTGGATAATGGATAGTTTCATCAGTATGACATGGCTATGCACCTCCAACTTTCATCTGGATTCACAAGAGATAGATAGATAGATAGATAGATAGATAGATAGATAGATAGATAGATAGATAGAGAAGAAGAAGAAGAGGAAGAAGAAGTAGAAAGAATCGTACTGTGACCTTTCCATATTTTTTTCATGTTTTTCCCTTTTTTAATTGCCTAACTGTAAAAAAAAATTACAGTATCTGATTGGATTCGAGAGCAACAACGTCTCCAAACCACAATGACTCCATTTCATGCCCTGAAATCAATTTGTGTGCGAGTGGTCTAAGAGCTCCTGTAGCACTTCCTTGTTACACTACAACACTATATTACAATTTTGTCGCAAATTGAAGAGCGTATTGATCTGTTTTCTGTTTAATTTTCATTAGTAAGAGAGCTTTGTGCATTTTCACTAGGCATGACTGCTTCCTAACATGCCTGACTATGACTGCCCCCACACACTCCACCACTGGCCAGCCTTTAAATTAGTAATGTTGCATCATACTCAAGTACACTTGCATAATTACACAATCTGAACAGCAGGTGGCAGTATGGTCATAGTTGGTTTGTGATCCCTCAATAAATACATAGAAGACAAAAAGAATGCAAGGAAGTCGACCTTCATGCTATGTCTAATATTATTGATATTAGAGATACATTGTTGATGATGTCACATTCTAAGCAGTGGTCCGTTTTCGTATCTTATCTTTTTGTATCTGATTCGAGTTGTGTCCAGGTACAGCTGTCCCCAAATTTTTTTAAAATGACACAAATATTAATTTCCTCAAAGTTCTGCTGCTTCAGTGTTTTTAGATCTTTGTGTCAGATGTTACTATGGTATACTGAAGTATAATTACAAGCATTTTATAAGTGTCAAAGGCTTTTATTGACAATTATATTAAGTTCACGCAAAGAGTCAATATTTGCAGTGTTTATTCTTCTTTTTCAAAACCTCTGCAATTCGCCCTGGTATGTGGTCAACCAACTTCTGTGCCACACCCTGATGGCAGCCCATTCTTGCATAATTAAGGATTGAGGTCTTGCATGGGATTAAGTTTTGTTCCCCGTAACTTTTGCCTTATGGCGAGGAGCACCATCATGCTGGAAAAGGCATTGTTTATTGCCAAACTGTTCTTGGATGGTTGGGAGAAGTTGCTCTCAGAGAATTCTTTTTCTGTTTTTTGAATTTTTTCCTTATCTGTGGCTTTATTCTTTGGCAAAACTGTGACTGAGCCCACTCCCTTGGCTGACAAGCAACCCCACACATGAATGATCTCGGCATAACACAGGACTGACACATTCAGACATTTTAAAAAGGGCAGCAAAGAAGCCACTTTTCTCCAGGAACAAACATCAGGGACAGACTGATATTCTGCAAAAGGTATAGGGATTGGACTGCTGAGGACTGGGGTAATGTCGTTTTTTTCCAATGAACCCTCTTTTCGACTGTTTGTGGCATCCAGAAAAAAGCGTGTCCATGCTGGAGACTACCTTTTAAAGTGGTCTTGAGCATGGTAAGCTGATTTAAGCCCTGGCATGGTACAGTGAAACCTCGGATTGCGAGTAATGCGGTTTGCGAGTGTTCCGCAAGACGAGCAAAGATTTTTAACAAATTTTGACTTGGAAAACGAACAAGTCTTGGTTTACGAGCACCAAGTATCATGTATCACGCATGCGCTTCTTGTTTTGACGCCGAGCGTCACGTGATCACAATTAAGCCAACGGTTTTCCTCTCTCTTGCGCTGCGGAATTGTGGGTAATCGTCCCCCCTGCTGGGTCTTTGTGCACGTCTCTTACTGGTATAATCATCATTCCTGCACGCGTGTACTGTTCACTATAACACTGTGACCACGTGTGAGTGTGTAAAACATATTTTATTTTGTGTCTGTATGCGTGTGTGTACAGCGCGCGTGTAAAGCAAAAGCAAGTCTCATTAGAGAGGTTAAAGATCCATGTTCTCTCTCTGCTCAAGGCTTAGCCTGCTCTTTGTGTCTGTGCGCGCGTCATTAGACACACACACACACACACACACTCTTTTGCTCTGCTCTACACAGAAACACTGCTCTGTCGTGATTCTTTTCAATGATAAAGTGCAGGTTAATTTGTTTTATTTTTACTTTACAGCAGTGATTCCTTTAGTGTGTCGCTTAATCGAGTGTCATTAGAGAGGTTTCTTGTTTATTTTTCCGATAAAAGTTTTTCCGTTGTGTGCGCGCGTGTGTGTGTGAAAAGAGTGGAGGAAGGGTAACTGTGTAAGACAGGGAGGGGGAGAGTGGAGCTTACTTAAGATTCACACACACACACACACACACACACACACACACACACACACATACATACACAGCGCCTGCGCACACAAACGGAAACACTTATCTGTCAGGATTTATTTTTACTTTTTTTTAAGGTAAAGTGCAGTTTAATTTGTTTTATTTTTATGTTATATTTTGTGTTAATTATTTTTATGTATAAATTTTTTTGGGCTGTGGAACAAATAATTTGAGTTTCCATTATTTTTTAAATGGAAAAATTCTATTTGGTTTATGAGTGTTTTAAAATACGAGCCTGCTTCCGGAATGAATTATGCTCGTAATCCAAGGTTCCACTGTACAGTTTTTACATTATGCAAACCTACCAGGGTCAAGTGGATCCATGTCTGGGTCCCTAGGGTGAAAGCACCATAATATAGTGCTTGTAAATACCATAAAATTATTGAATCTCACACATGAACGATACTGAAAGGAAATTATGTGAAGCACCTCAGCTTTACAGTAGGGCAAAATTATGAGAATTCTACTTGCCATTTTTTTGATCGTGAAATTGAATGACAGTAAACATGTGATCTCACCGTATAAAAGATGAGCACTGCTTTGGTTTGGAAATGGTTATGCCCAAATGCCCTCCTCGTCATCCTGTGAAATCAAAATGTGAGCGGACAGGCATCTAAACCAGAATCACACAGCCAGATAATAATAATAATAATAATAATGAAATGTAATAATTATTTTAACCCACCGGATCTGGGGTGGGTCTGTGTCCTGCATGGGGTGGCCCCCGGGCGGGGGCACGGTGGTGCGGGGCTGGATGTCGAGGGTGCGGCCCGTGTGGAGCCGCATGAGGAGGGTGGTGAGGGTGTTGAGGGTGTTGGGGGTGTTGGGGGTGTTGGGGGTGTTGAGGATGGGGGCCTTGTTGTGGAGGTGGGCCGTGTTGAGGGTGCTGAGGGTGCTGAGGGTGTTGCTGAGGAGGGGGACCGGCGTGCGGGTGCTGAGGGTGGGGTTGTTGGGGCCTGGGTGGGTGTTGGTGAGGGCCAGGTTGTTGGGGGTGTTGGAGGTACTGAGGATGAGGGGTCTGTTGAGGATGAGGGTGTGGAGGTAGGGGTTGTGGATGTTGGGCATGTAGGGTGTGTGGGTAAGGGGCTTGCTGTTGAGGTAGGGGGGCATGTGGATACAGAGGCTGCCCCTGGGCAGGAGGCAGAGCCTGGGGGTGGGCATGGGGGTGCGGTGGCCCAGGTTGGAGGTGGTGTGGGGGGCCATGAGGGTGGTAGTGGTCGTCTTCATAGTTGTCCGCCATCAGTTTCATTCTGCTCTGGGTCTGTCAGGATTACAGGAACACATAATAAACTTACATACTTTCTTTCATATTTATTTGTAACAGCAGCATATTTGGCCTAATGTTTTTGTTAGTGCTGAGCAAGTGGTGCTGAGAGTTTACTAGTGCTAGTTTTGAGTGCAAGTGGTCATAACTGTCATGCAGGTGATTCCAAGTACTGTGTGAGGAGTTGAGTGTCATGTAAGTGGTTCTTATTTTACAGTATTTACTCTAGCTTCAGTGAGATGGGTGTTGTGTTTGTGTGATTCAAGCTCACCTGCTGCTTGAGTTGCTGCATGAGTCTATCCTTCTCACGCTTTAATGACATTACCTCATCTTGGGTTTTCTTCTTATTAGAAGATGAAAGCTCAAGTAGGGCGATGTTGGCATCCTTCTCACTGATGGCAGCCAGCAGAGCCTGCTGCCTACAAACAGACAAAATCATAAGGACCTAGCCAAGTGTTTGTGTGAAGGGGACGAGGCTACTGCAAGATTAGAAGATTAGATCTGTGGGAAGACATGAACAAAAAGGTGTTCTCACTTCATCTCCAGAATTTCCTCCAGCTGTTTGCGTCTCTCCTGCCTGAGGTTGGTCAGATGGCCAT
Source organism: Dinotopterus cunningtoni (assembly GCA_028565755.1). NCBI lineage: Eukaryota > Metazoa > Chordata > Actinopteri > Siluriformes > Clariidae > Dinotopterus > Dinotopterus cunningtoni. The sequence continues at coordinate 4,143,778 of JAOTRS010000001.1, read as the reverse complement.
CCCTCTCAGCCAAAGACTGCTGGGTCGAGGACAAGCGCTGCTTAGTGGCTTCGAGCTCCTGCCTTGTCTTCTCCAGGACTGTCATCAACTCCTCCATCTACGATGCAATGTATGTGCATTAGAGGAATAGGGATGTCAGAGGTCATGCTAAACTTGTCAATGCTACAGTTCTCCACAATCTAGGTTTGCATTGAAATAGGTGCACACCTTGGCGTTGTCCATGGGGTTGTCCTTGCGAGGGTCTGGTAGGATACTGCTGCCCTTTTTCTCTCCTTGCTGAACAAGCTTTATCCCAGGACCCTTTTTGTTCTGATCTTTGCCTTGCCTGGAAAGTCAGGGAACAGTGAAAAGATGACAAGCATTAGCAAGTAGCGTGGCTGGCCTGCTCAAACTGTCCTGGTATGATACGTCTTCTTTTCTGACGTTTACTTTTTTTGGTGTACTTTATGGATAATTGACATCACTGATGTTACACCTACAAAATGACCTTTATGGTTAGTGAAGTTAATTAACGCTGGGTTGCAGCGTTACTTCTACCAGTCATGTTCTTGATTCCCAAACTGTAAAGTTCATAGGACACAAATTAATCAGTGAGACAAGGTTGTGAGGAAGACCTCTGATTACCTTGGTGCAAGACTGCATCACAGGAAGAGTTGGAGAGCAGAGAAGAAGAGAAGAGAAAAGATAAGAGTCATCAGAAACACAGCTGAACAAAACAAAGAAGAGGACAGAGGTTCAAATCAGGGCCTAAAGAAGATAATGCAGGATGCTTTTTTTTTGTCATCATTAGTTTGGCTCACAAAGCATTTGAGTATCAACATGCAGCGGCCTAATCAGCCCAGCTGGGACAGGAGCAAGGGGACAAGGGTGCAACAATTAGACCAAAATAAAAGTACTCCAGGACGCAAAACTGTTTAAGTAAGTTAAGTAGAGAAGGTGTTTCGGCTTTAAGGGAATAACGCACCTCAAAAATACTAACGTGAGTAACAACGAGAAAAGGTTGCTATCAGGAATCAGTTAGCATGTTTACCAACGTTAAGTATGCTAACTAATGCCAGCTAGTTTCCATTTATTTTGAGTAATGTTAGTATTTTTGTCTCGGTGATGCATTGTTTTAAAACCACAGATTAGGTGGAATTCAATGCAAAGTGAGAGAGAGAGTGAGGAGACAGGGTTAAATAAAAGGAAGGGGCTGATAAAAGAAAAAGAGCAAGGAGACAAAGTGTTGGAGACAGAAATCAGGACTGGATCTGATGCAAATGTACAGGAATCAGTGAACGCCATGATAGTGGAAGTGGGTTGTGGCATCTTTGGGGGCCATGTTGGGGGGTTATGGGGCCTTACATATCTGTCAACATATAGCGTATGGCAAAGAATGCTTTGCCACTGTAACGCGAAGTGAATGACGGAAGGAAAGCATGAATGATTACAAAAACACCAAACAATATGAAATACAACAGACCACACTGTAATTTTAATGCAGTAATCAAGATGCAGTACTTTTGGGAGCACATTTCCTGTCACTTTTATGCTATAAGGGTCAGTGAATATTCAGCAGCTGCAGAAATAGCATCCATGATGCACCAGTCACAGAAAGGCAGTCGCACAGAGCTACATAGAGAAAAGGAGAAATAGAGGAGAGAAAGACATGCACACACGCAAGCAGACAGACAGCCAGGCAGACAGACACGCAGGCAGGTGCAGCCGAGCCATGATTTAGGGCAGAGCACTCACTTTCCCAGGAAGTCCCACACCATGCCCCCAATCTGCTGGGGGGCAGCGGACACTGAGGGGGCGGAGTCAGCAGGGGCTCTGCCCCCAGGGCGGGGCATAGAGGCATGGGGCAAGGATATGAATGAGTGGAGGCATGTATATAATGGAGGGGATAAGCGTCAGATGCAGAGACGGAAGAGAAAAGAGGGGAAATGGAGATGGACAGTCATATACGAGAGCGCATAAGAGTGGAAAATGTGGAATGAATGGTGGATTGAGAGAGAGAGAGAGAGAGAGAGAGATTAAAGAGGACAAATATATGATAAGATGAAGGGAACATGAGAGAGTGGGAGAAAGAGAAAGAGAAAGATAAGGAAAGGGCAAGCCAGCAGAAAAGAACAAAAAACACAACACACAGTTCAGATAGGCTCCTGAACGCTCTAACAGAAAAATGCAACAGCCGTCTCTGAGGAATAGAGGGCGCTAGTGAGCATGTGATTTTTCACAGATAGACCTAATGCTGTACTTTTCCGCACAACTGGTCATCTTCAATAAAAGAACTAAATTAAACCAAAACTTCTACTCATTAAAACATTTTAATAAAACAATTTTATAAAAACCATATGACTCGGGCTTATGTTTGAAGTAGCTGCTTCATGCTTCATGTCATGTTTGGACCAATCATAAACAAAATGTAGATCTCAGAACTTGGGCTTTTTTGCCCAAAGAAATTCAGTCCACAATGCTGACGTCAAGTGATTTGAAGGAGAGAGAAAACAATTATTTATCTGCAAGAAGGAGCCTAGCTTTGTGATATATCAACTATTCACGTACGAATAACTTTCATATTTAATACCACCCGTGCCCAAGTACCCCGTACCGTACTCGAGAACACCTTTTCTAGTGGACTCAAGCGTGGTCCATGCCAAGGCCCAGCGCATGAAACATCACATTTCATGGTGTGTATTTCATGGTGTGTATAGGTTCAGTTTAATTTCGAATTACATAGGTAGCTACTGTACATCACTTCGCTCTGAAAGTCTCAGTCACAAAACACTACCATGATGTAAAACAGCTGCAATAGGAATCACCAGGGACGTCCCGATACGATATTATCACGATACCCAGGTGCCGATTCGATTTGTATTGCGGTTCAGATTTTGTTACAGTTCTAAACAAACAGCAAATAATTCGCTTCTACCATACAGGACGCTGTGCTGCCTGCCAATGTGTGAATAGTTAAGGGTGCACCCCCTGTAGGATTGCAACATTTTGCCACCTTAAATGCAAACATATTTTAGTTAAACAAATTAAGCTAATATTTCTTGTTAACGCTAAAAATTAAGCTGCACTTAGAAAAGTGCACAAGAAAAGAAATAATAACCCAGAGAAACTTAAACTGAATTTATTAAAACGTCAGAAGCGTCAGCGTCCTCACCTCTCCAGCTCGGCAATCTTTTTGTCCTTGTCGTTCCTCTCGGTCTCCACGTCACGGAGGATATCCAGCAGCCTCTCTACCTCTGTCTGCGCTTTCCCAGACTCATCCTTGTAGAACGCCACTTCCTTCTCGAGGAGCTTCACGCGCTCCATGTAGTCCGGGTTTCCCCGAGAACCCTGCTGGACCTCCACCTCGTGGGCCTTCTGGAGAGCAAAACACAACGAGTACGAATGGCTAGTAGGTGTCTGGACTGTCCTTAGGATTTCAGAAATTTCTGAGGTCATACGATGAGCTGACAACTGTTGGTGTGAATCTGAACTTAACTAAAGGTCCAATCAGACTTGGATGTGGATCGCAAGCGCTGCTCTGAGTGAGATTGTCTCAGTCCAGTTCCAATAGTTTGGCTCGAATCCAGGTAAGAAAGAGATAAATTTTGCGTTGCAGCTTTTTTTTGGAGATTTGTGAGCAAGAGGACAGAATGTGTTTGCTTTATACAGTATAATGTGTCTTTAAGCATATTAATGAAGAAGCCCAGAATTATTCACACTATCAATTAATTTAAAGTCAGAGTTAGCACACAAACAACAACAACAACAACAGCAACCACGACTGATGGCAAACAAACACAGAAGGTGTGAAAGCGCAGAGATACAGACTGAATCATTACACTGTGACACATTATCTTATTCTATTACCCATAAATCTGCCCACAGACAAAGAGATTAATGTGACAACAAACCAGCGAATGATGCCATGCAGACACGCTGCACTTGCAATGCTTATGCTTACACACAGCCTGAGAGATGAGCAGTCAATCGTTTCTGAAGCTTAGAAAAGACAGGATGATATCGGCAGCGTACTTCAGGCATGAGGAACCCGTTTGGATGATGCTCAGGTGATACTGTATGTGTGTAGCTATGATACAATCTGAACTCACTCACTCTCACTCATTCATCGGCTATACCACTTCATCCTCTATACAGGGTCACGGGGGACCTGGAGCCTATCCCAAGAGACTTAGGGCACGAGGTGGGGTGCCATTTGGGAGCTATGGGAAATTTGAAAGCACCAATTAGCCTGTGCATGTCTTTGGACTGTGGAAGGAAACTTGAGTACTCAGAGGAAACCCATGAACCACGGGAAAGAACATGGAGAAAACTCCATGCACACAGTCCCGAGGCGGGAATCCAACCTGAATCCTGGAGGTGTGAGGCCACAATGGCACCAACTACACCACCAAGTGGCCCTTGAGGTATAATCGATAGACAGCTCTGGTTCCAACTTTGGGGGAAAGCCATACAACCTCTTTATTAAATGTGAGCTCACAGACTGCTGGGTTTGGCTAGTGCTGGTGATAGGACTGGCACTCTAAAGAGACTAAGCCTCTCACATTAAGAGTGCACGGCAATTTTGTCCCCATGGCTCCTAGCTATGATTGCATATGACATCATTCAAGCTCAACAATCAGCAGGAAAAGATACTATCGAGCATACAGGAAAGTAAAATATTTAAAGGATGTTGTTCTAGTCTAGTGACTTCTAGCTCAACTGTTGAAAATGAAATAAAATGTGTGTGTATGTGTGTGTGTGTGTGTGTGTGTGTGTGTGAGAGAGAGAGAGAGAGAGAGAGAGAGTGTTTCCTCATGCTTGCAGTACGTGCTGTGTGTGTGGGTCCTGAGAGACACTTACAGGGTTGTTCATCTGATTGAACAGCTGCTCGGCTTGCTGCATTGCAACGGCGATGAGGAGGACGAGGAGGAGGAAGAGGAAAACGAGAGGAAAGGGAGGAGTTAAACAGATGATGAGGATGATGGAAAATGAGGGAGGGAGACCCAGAGAAACAGTTAGGTTAGGTTTAGCATTAGCCACTTTTTTTGGACAGTATAAGTTGCCTTTTTTTTAAAAATCACTGATCCAGGAACAGGCTTTTTTTTTTTTTTTTTTTTACTTTAACCTGATCTGAGCTGTTATAAATAAAGTAGCAGAACCTGTCTCGGATCAGTGGGGAAAAAGAGCAACATACCACATGAAAGGACACAGAGGGAGCGAGGGAGGGAGGATGGAGAGCAGATTACAGTAACTGTCAGGCAGAATGGAGCCCAGGAGAGCGGTCTTAGTGGCCTGCCATGTTACGTAACACAATGGTGATGGTATTTTATCTTGTTTTCAGGAGATTTATTACACGCTGAGTGGAAATGCTACCAATTTCTGTGTTTAACATCTAGCTTCCACCGTTACATCTGTGGACAATCAAGTGAAACCTTGCATAGTAAGGATAGTAGTAATCAAATATTCATATAGGGGTTTAAATGATTATTTTGACAGACATGTTTGTCTAAAGTGACCTACAACTTCAGGCAAATAGTCATGGGGCTTTAGAGAAGGTTTTTATGTATTGAAAATGGCTCTCTGACAAACTTCCCTGTCTCATGATTCGCCCTCCATTTTTCTGGAAACTTAAATCCTAGCCCTCAATCATAGTGGAATTTTTTTCACTTACTAAATTGTAATATATTTATATATTACATGTACATACTTAAAGACAGGTTAAAGATATATTAAACATGTAATATACAAAACATAAAAAAACATAGCGCCACATTTGATGTACTTAAAGTAAATGGGAAACTGATATAAGGACAAATGTCAGATAAACTCTGTCAAAAGAAACGACCAAAACACAGTACTGGTGCCGATTAGATTTTTTGTTATATATACTGTATTAATACAGAAAATGTGTGTCAAAGAAGCTCCATCTGAAGTTTATGCAACATGAAAGTGATCATTTAAATCATTTAAAATGCTAATTATGCATATTTCTTTATGAGTAATAATACTAAAATTGGTGTAAGCTTCTAGAAGTACATGACCTGTAAAAAGTGTTCCTTCAATTGGATTTTGTTAAGAAGCTTAAAAAGCAAAGAATCTGTAGTGTCCGTAACCATGTCACATTCATGTTGAAATATCTTAATAATTTTGCATTTTAGAATAATACACTTTTTCAAGTTTATGTCTTTTCGTGTGAAATCTAAATTGGACAAGGTTCATCTGAATGACAATTAAGATCATTGAAAGATTGGAATTTTTTTTTAAAAAGTTACGAACACTAAAACATAAAAGGGCATGAAATTGTACTTAGCAAATGTGTTTCTTTTTATCTGATCAAAATATAAATGTGTATGCATATTTCCAAAAAATGAAGAAGCATGGCTCAGGAGTTAGGAAGCATTAAGTATTATGAAAAATGGTGTTATATAATCCTATTTGAAAATATAATTTTTCTCCTTATGTGAGACTTTTTAGCACCGACACCATGTATTTGGCTGATAATACATAGAATCCAATCATTATCAATTTGCCTCAAACACACAGTAGTTCAATTTAAAAGTCTTCACTGGTCTAAGGTAAAACTATCTAAAATCAGAGAGGACTTTGATCCCACATGTGGCCGATATAAGCAGGAACCAGCTACACTACTGCATGTGTTCTGGACACGCCCAGAGTTATATCATTTTTGATACTTTGTTAGAACCATCACATTGATTGGACTTTTTGGTGTTGACTCAAGTGGTGCTGACCCGAATGACTCCCAGGCCAATATGATAGCCTTTAGCTGCCTTTATGCTAGGAGATCCTGTTTAAGTGAAAGGAGCCGTTGACTGGCTGTTGTTTTGTTATGAAGTGAGGGAGGGGAATGGGTGGAAAATATGTATTATGTATGTATATGGATCTTGTTTGAATTTCCAATAAATAAAAAAAAAACACGTAGGCAAGTGTGGGTTGTTTTCTTAATGTGCATCTCTGATGGAGCTTTAATTATATATACATTTTAAATTAAATATCATGTATAATGTTTTTTATATTTCTTACATTTTCTTTCACAGCCCTTTCAGCTCTTTTCTCTTAGAATTCTAAACAAATCAACTAAACCAGTAAATCTTTCTTGAATTGACTTGAACTGTTCTATCCAGTCATGGTTTTGATTAAAGGCCTACCTTCTGCAGCTGCGTCTCCAGCTTACTGCACTCCTCTTTCTTCTGCTCGATGGCGATCTCCAAAGATTTCAGCTTGGAGTCTTTCTTCAGGCCGGACGAGGCCAAAGAAGAGGCGTGTTCTTTCAGGTCTAATAAATTCGACTGGACACGGAGAGAGAAAGCAGGAGTTAATGAGCAGATGGTACACTTGGAAAATATCCTGTAGAGCACAAACAAACACGCACACACTCACACACAAACACACACCCACACTCTCTCTCTCTCACACACACGGACCTCTTTCTCTGTGAGCTCCACCTGCAGATTGCCGACCTTCTCCTTCAGCTCCTTGTTCTCTTTCTTGTACGAGTCGAGCTCATCCATGCGCTCCCGGTCCTCCCGCTCTCTCTGCTCCTTCAGACGCTCGATGATTCGCTCCTGAGAGACACAAGTTTCATATTCACAGTTGTAATTACATTAACATGCACAATCACATTTATATTCATAATCAATCAACAACCAAAATTGAAAACACTAGGAGCGTCTTCAATACAGGAGCGTGATGTTCAGGCTGTTCACTCGACATAAAACACTTAGGAGATAGCTTATTCCTCACTATACAGAGACCACGCCCTCTCTGATGTACAGAGACCACGCCTCCGTCACTGTACAGAGACCACGCCTTCTCTGATTTACAGAGACCACTCCTCCATCACTGCACAGAGACCACGCCTCCATCACTGTACAGAGACCACGCCTTCTCTGATTTACAGAGACCACGCCTCCATCACTGTACAGAGACCACGCCTTCTCTGATGTACAGAGACCACGCCTCCGTCACTGCACAGAGACCACGCCTTCTTCACTATACAGCAACCACGCCTTCTTCACTATACAGCAACCGCGCCTTCGTCACTGTACGGAGAGCGCACTTTTGTTACTGTACAGAGACCACGCCTACTTCACTGTACAGGGATGCCTTCTTCATTGTACAGAGACGAGACCATGCCTTTCTTACTATAGAGACCACGCCTTCTTCACACTATAAAGACCACGCCTTCCTTACTATAAAGACCACGCCTTCTTCTCTATACAGAGACCACGCCTTCTTCACTATACAGAGACCACGCCTTCTTCACTGTACAGAGACCATGCCTTCCTTACTTTAGAGACCACGCCTTCTACACACTATAAAAACCACGCCTTCCTTACTATAAAGACCACGTCTTCTTCTCT
>JAOTRS010000001.1:4118521-4129657 GCA_028565755.1 Dinotopterus cunningtoni | reverse complement strand
TTACCCTTTACGTGCAAATGATCAGCATCAGCATCCCTGCCCTTCCTCTCGTCTCGTCTCTCCTCTCCCCTTCTCTCTCGCTCACACACACACACACACACACACACACACACACACGCCTGCCTTAGTGGTTTCACCGTTGTAAACAACCCGCTCCTGTTCCCATGGTAACAGCATCAGTCCTCCACCAATGGCGGGTGGATGAGGGAGAGGAGAGAGGAGAGAGTGTGCGCTACGGGGAACTGGTGCATGATGGGAGATTACTAGGAGGGAGTAGGCGAGATAACAGGTGCTGATTGGACGGTCACGAGATTGGAGAATGGTCATACGGGCTTCATCCTGGTATCGCATGCGTGCTGCAGTAGAGAATTCTGGGTATTATTATTCTTGGGGAGTCAAATCACGAAGGTCCTAAAGGGTGTGTGAGTGTGTGAGTGTGTGAGTGTGTGTGTTTAAAAGAGCTGTATGAGGTCATGCTTTATTTTTAGAAGTATGTGTAATGGCTCTGCTTGTGAGGAGGTGGCAGCCTAGCGTAGCCAAGTACACACACACATACACACACACACACACACACACACACACACACTTGCTCCTTCATCAAAGCCTTCTGTTTCTTTTCCACTCCCTCATCATAATTTAATTTCTTCATTAAATTATTGTTCAATCATGCGTCTCATGACTCTGATCAGACAATGAGTTGTTGTTTTTTTTTTTGCGCTAATTAGTTTATGAACTTTAGCTCGACTCTTACCTTCATCTCTATGATGGTTTGCAGGGCTTTGGTCTTGCTCGGGTCCTGGTGCAGCTGGTTTCTCCGGTGGAGCTCCTGGAGAAAAGGTTCACAGTCAGGAAACTCACTCTGGATCTGAAATTCATTCTGCATGGCGCCTCCAGGGTCAGGGTTTGAGAGTTTGCTCTCCATGCACATTGTGCTTTCACTCTGGTTTCCTCCCACAGGCCTAAAAGATGCTATTAGGCTCATTGGCGTTCGCAAATTGCATGTAGTGTGTGAATGAGTGTGTGAGTGTTGGCCCTTTGTGGACATTATGGTCACTGGGACAGGAGCTTCTCTCTCTCTCTCTCTCTCAAAACTGATTTTTTTTTTCCTGGGCGATAAAGCAACACGATGAAACACATGTTTCCTTTTGTTTTAAACACAAACACGTGAACGTATTACAAACCTTAGCTCGTACCTGACTACAAAGACATGAGAACATATACTGTAATTGCAATGGAACCTTGGATTGTGAGTAACTCGGTCTGCAAGCGTTTTGCATATTAACATCACAAATATTACAACTGAGCCGATGGTTCTTCTCTCTCGCGCACTGTGGGATTGTGGGTAATCGTCTCCCACACTCAGTTCTCAGTGCGTCACTCGTATAGTTAACATACATCCGTGGGCATGTGTACTGTTTACTATAACACTCTGCATTTTTTTGTGTCCAAGTGTAGTGACTGTTCTTTAGTAACTGTACTGCAACAACGGCCCTCGTGAAGAAAAAAGTTTATAAGGCTGTAGCAGAGCGGGACATGAAAATGTTTAGAGGAGTGATTCTGTTTGTGTGTGTGTGCGCGAAAGTCGTCCTACACAGTCCCTCGTCTAACACCAGTTTTTTTACCCCACCACCACCACCCAGTTGCCAATGTTGGGCCCTTGAGCAAGGCCTTTAACCCTCAACTGCTCAGAAGTATAATGAGATAAAATGAAAGTTGCTTTGGATAAGAGTGTCTGCGGAATGCTGTAAACGATTGATCTGGCCAGTTTTTCTCCGATGACTGAGACCACAGTCGTTCTGTAGTTCAGGACTGAAATGAACATTTTTGTACCTTAAAGGTGTAACTTAAATATCTTTCCAGGTATACTGATCTTCGGCCTCGTAACATACAGGGAACAAACTCACCTGGAATTCATCAGGAACAAACTGTTTTTAATTCTCTAAAGCTGCTTTGTGACAATGACCGCCTTTAAAAGCGCTATACAAATGAAACTGAATTGAACAGAACATGGAATTCCTGTACGCAGCTTGCGGAGACTGCTGCTTTCTAATCGTGCCATCATTTCACCACCCTTCATCCTGTCACCAGGTACCACTTCCTGTTTCCTGGCCCGCCCCCTTGTTTAAGGCACAGCTTGTAAATAGTTAACCATTCCCCTGTATAATAGGAACCCGATCACACACCTCTCTCAGGTGAAGGTTCTCCTTCTCCTTCTGGTCCAGTATGACCTCCAGGTGCCCGAGCTGAGCCTCGGCCTCTGCGATCCGCCTCGCCCTGTCCTGCTCCTCCTCTTCAGAAGCTCTCCCGGTCACCGGGGGGAGCCCTTTGCTCTGCAGCATCTCCAGCAGCTTCTTGATGGACTCGTCCCTGGCGCCCAGGGTCTGCTTCTGCGTCTCGATCCTCAGCTCCATCTCCTCCAGCGTCTTCCTCAGCAGGAAGAGCTCCTTGGCCTGGCGGTCGTGCTCGGCCTGCAGGCGGCGGAAGTTCTCCTCAGTCAGCTCGATGGTGGTGAAGTGCTCGGCTCCGGCGGGTCTGGAGTTGCTTTCCTGCTGCAGGAGGTGGTTCAGGTCGCGCTGGGTCCTCAGCTCATCCTGAAGAGCCTGGATGGTCATCTGGAGATGCTGGAGGGAAGCAGGGACATGCGTGTTAATGAGGACCGGAGAATGTTTAATCCTTTCTGACACAATAATGACGAATAGAAGTGAAAGTACAATTTTACACAAAACATTATTCATGGTGTTCTTCAGGTGCATAAACAAACATTTATTTATATTTATCGGACGCTTTAGTGCATCGATGACTGGAGAACCATGCGTTTATTAGCTTCGCAAGCTCGAGAAGGACACTTGTGTCTGTCCTGTCTCTTGGGAATCCTGGCGGAATGAAGCCACATGGTACAGTGGCTAATGAGAACGCAGTCGCTTAATCTGAGCCGCGCGTTCAGAGCCTTCGGCAAAACTACTAAATATATATAAGAGGAACGTAAGAGCTGAAAGTCGAGCGTGTGCGGCTCGTCCCGTCCTTTTATTTTATCAACACCACTTTCCTCTCCTCGCTCCTTTTTCCCTTTCAGCGCTTTAATGATAAAAAAAACGACAAAGCGCCCCTGACTCTGAGAAAGCCACCGTATCTATTCACTATTCATCACTTCCTGCATTATCCAGATTAATCTTCTCTGCTCTTTATTTAAATTAGATCATTAATTCTTTAGCACCAGCTCGTTATTCTGCGCTTTTATTTGAATTATTACTTTTTTTTTCTAGCTGGTGGATTATATTTCTCTGCTCTTTCACCTTACATCTTCATTAGTTCTGTGCTATTTCAGCCCCAGATCTTTATTTATTTTTTCCCCCACTTATCCACATCTGCACTTTTTTCTTTTTCTTTATTCATTTTAAACAATTAAAACATACTTTTTAATCCCTTTTTGTTATTAGTTTATCATAAGCTTACTTTTTTTTTTTTTTTTTTAGTTTTCTTTAAATTTGTTACACTGCTTTTTATCTTATCTAGATAACTGGATTTCTCCCTCCTCTCCCAGTCTGCCTCAGCGTTCCCAGCGCTCTCAGGTCGGTGATTCGGTGTTTCAGTGTTTTTATAGATCATCACCCATGTGGTTTCGCCTTGTCCGGCTCGTCAGTCAGAGCTTTGTTTTTTGTTTTAAATGACAAAATCGATCAGGGGTGAACGAGATCGTTCCACTTCTCTGTGCTGTTTCAGCTTCACTCCACCTGACACACACTAGAAAAGCCTACCTAATAAATTATTTCCACGGTGCTTGTACTTCTGAGAGATGGGACAGATTTAGGGGGGATAAACACACACACACACACACACACACACACACACACCAAGCAGGAATCTGCACCGGGGCATGATGGGGGGAAAAAAAGGTTTCCAGTGAGTGGAGTCTTTTGGCCTGAAACGCTGATCCAGGATCAGTGTTCAGAAAGTTTAGAAAAGTGAACACATGGGACATGCAACACACAGACACACACTCAGACACACTGCACTGAACACACTACAATGAACACACACACATAGCCAGAGCAGTGTAACACACCTTGGTTCTGCGCGCGTCCAGCAGGTGCTGATGGGAAAAATGGAAAGCGTGAAGAGCGTCAGAGCAGAAAATCACTACTTACAGAGAGGACAGAGAGACGTGTGTGTGTGTGTGTGTGTGTGTGTGTGTGTGTGTGTGTGTGTGGTACAGGCTGCACTGTAGGGCACACATTTGAAGTGTATTGTGATTGAAATGTATGTATGTACTCAAACATATGACAGTTTGGTCGTAAGGTGAGGTCATTTATCATGTGACCAAAAATGACTTTGACTACAGACTTCACGGGCCGTGACAAGCACAGCAGAGGCGATGATAATAAATAAAACTAATCTCACGCTCACTTTAAATGATGTTTGTCCCCCTTTGTTCCTCCACATATCAATGCACTTTATCAAGCTTTCAGATTTCATATCGTGGCTCTGTGTGTTATGGTTCCGAGTTACTGATCGGAAGGTTGGCAGTTCGAGCCCCAGCTCCACCAGGTTGCTGCTGTTGGGCCCTTGAGCAAGGCCCTTAATCCTGTCTGCTCCAGGGGGCGCTGTATAATGACTGACCCTGCGCTCTGACTCCAGTCTACTAACAATAAGCTGGGATATGTGAAGAATAAAGAATTTCACTGTTCAGTAAATGTATATGTGACGAATAACAACTAAACTTAAATAAAATCCCTACTGAATTAATTACAGACTTGTTATTTTATTGTATGTAAGATACAAACCAAACAAACACAAATCCCCAAACATGTGCTGTGTAACCGCAAACCTTTTAATCTTATGCAACAAATTGTTGAATTTAATTAAAATCCATCAACCATTTTTTTGGAAAGAGACAAATAATAATAATAATAATAATAATAATAATAATAATAAAAACAGGATGTTAATATGTGTTAATTTCAGTGTGCAATGTGTGATTTATCCAGCAGGGGGAGACACAGCGTTACACACAAAAAAAATCTCTGCGCAGTGTTCAGATCTGACCAGCAGAGGGCAGTGTAGTAATAAGTAACACTAAGCTGCACGAATACATTCATAATCCAGCTTTTTCATACACAGTTCCTGGCAAGTCTAATTTTCTTTAAATTATTTAATATCACAACATGACCCTATGATATAAGGTCATCACAACAGCTGAAGTACACGCCCCTGCTTTTATTTTACACGACGTTACAGTTCACCGAACTTCCCGTCATCCTGGACTCCAGGTTCCGATGTTTACAGCCTCCTATATTCCCAGAGATCTGTTTTTATTTTTCCAGGACACTGTACAGTATATTCTCTCAGGTCAGGTAAACCCAGGCTCCGCCCCCTGTGACACTGTAAGATCAGGGTGTTTTCCACATGGCTTTCGTGCGTTGATGGTGTGCTCATTTTCCATTCTGTGTAACACACATACACACACACACACACACACACACGCTGACTCCCGGCAGACTGGTTAGTTATAACGAGATACAGATTTCTCTTTACAGGACAAGTAAGTTTGACTTCATGTTGAAAGGGACGATATGTATTAATAAATTTATCATTTCTTTTGTTTACTTATTGAAACACATGACTATTCCTCAGGACATGTTCTTAAATTTTTTAACATTTTCCATAAGTACTGCTCTGATCTTCAGATTAAAGCTTCTTATCTGTAGATTTATTTAACAGTTTAGAAATATTATCATAAATTAATAGTACATCATACTGAGTTAGTAATTATATTAGTAATTACTAATTATAAACCTGAGATGTTTTGTGTGTCAGCTTTTGTTAAACAAATAAATGTGAAGTCTTTTTTCAGGGAAATTTTTCACAGTAATTAATAAGACAGTATATGCAGTATGTATACAAAAGCCCCGCCCCCACAGCTTCAGAAACGACCCGGCCCGGCCCTCAGTCTCCTTACAGCCCTTCATAGTCAAGACTGCACTTGTGTATTTCTTAGGGCCCAAGCACTATAACAACAGCCCTGTGATGTAGTGTGTGAAGTGCCCTATTGCTCTTCTAAGGATGTCTTTTTATCCAGCATCCGGGGCTTTTTAAGGGTCTTAACACTCATAAAAGCTCATTAAAACCAACACACAGGTTGGAATCTGCTGCCATTAGTTCAAATGTTCGGCTGGGCCCTGGGCGTGGCACAGATTTTGCTGCATAGCTCATACACACTTGGACATTTACATATGAAACCTGCATTTAGGTCTCATTCAGATCTCATTGAGCTGAACAACTTTCACTATGAATACCAGGCGCTCTACTCAACAGGAAGTCAGTTATTATGGGTTGCTGACAAAACGCACCCAATGGATTTAGATATACTCCTCCTAAGGGACTTATACGGTCGCCACCAAACTGGGCCAATGAGATCAAAAGACATTGAGGATGCAAAATTGCGAAGTGATTTTTGATATCTCAAATGGTTCAGTCATGGTGAGGCTTTAACCTTATGCCAAAAACTGGCTAATAACTTCCTGAAAGACATCACACTGGGTGACATCACATTAAGTGACATCATAGTGTGATGCTTTTTTCCAATGTCTAGGGCTTTTTTGAAGGTCTTAACATTCTCAAAAAGCACACAGGTTGTGTGATGAGCCTGGGTGGCGATGGCACACATGCTACTGCCCGCTCATCGTTGCTTTGCAACTATGTTTTATTGTTGTTAGTTTTTCGGCTGCTTTCATCGAGGGGTCGCCACAGTGGACTGTCCGATCCGCACCTTGGCATGGCGGATGCCCTTCCTGACACAACCCTCTCGGCTTGAGACCGGCACTGCATCCACAGGCTGGGGTTTGGGCATCGAACCCGGGCCTTCCACACACACATACGCGCACACACACACACACACACACACACACACACACACAGTATAGAGAACAAGTAAACACCATGCTGTACACCTGCAGCTACACACACAGCCGTGTCGTGTATAAGTGATAGGGCTACGGTTATAAAGCGAGAGGAGTGTTTGGGGAGACTCCCGTCTCATCAGGACGTGGAACGCTGACGAGCAGAGAAAGCGACTCCCGACGTGCCTCTCATCTCCGCATGCTAATTAACTCTGATCTGATCTAACAGAACTCTGGGGAATCAGTGGCCCTGGCTGCGCACGAACACACACACACACACACACACACACACACATGCACAGACACAGAAAACACCCATTCTCATCTATCACTCCCCATCACTGAGCTATCAAAAGATTATATTTCTCTCAGTCAGGAAGTTTTCAGCACCTCTCTCTCCTGATCTTTATCTCTTTATCTCTCTGTTGCTCTCTCTCACTTCCCCAATCTCTCTCTGTCTGACTCCCTGTGGGTCTCTGATCCGATCTCTTCTCCCCTCTGCCCCCTTTTCTGTCTCTCACTGTCTATTCCTCTCATACACTGTTTTTCTCCCTCACTCTCTCGGTCTGCCTGTCTGTCTGTCTGTCTGTCTGTCTGACCTTTGGGTCTCTGTGTCTATATCACTCTCCCTCTCTCCCTCATTCTGTCTATCTTTCTAACTGTCTCTCTCTCTCTCTCTGTCTGTCCATTCCCCTCTCTCTTACATAGAGTTTTCCCCTTTCACTCTATCTATCTGTCTCTGTCTCTCTCTAGCACTATTCATCTGTCTCTCTGCCCCTTCCTATCCATTTTTTTCTCTTTTTTTATCCCTATCTCTCTCTCTGTCTCTCTCTCTCTCTCTGTCTTTCTCTCTCCTGATCAATCGACATCCTGAGACTGAACTGAATGGGAGGAAACAGTCCAATACATCCATTTGCATAATTACAATCCAAACGATCTCAGACGCTCACGCACACACACACAGACGAGTGTGTTAGAGTGTGTTTCGGGTCGGAGCGGCCCTCAGGTGGAGTCACCAGTGATTCAGCAGTATTGAGGTGTGTGTAGCTCCATCACGCGGCTCCAGTGAGGGTTTAGTGAAAATACGGCTTTTTTATCAGACCGTTAAATAAAATTCAGCTCTTTTAGTGAAACCATTTAATCCTGATTGTACACACGCACACACATACTGAAATATGTGTGTGTGCGGGTGTGTGAGTACGCTGCATACATTCTCGGCTCCACCAGATGCTCTTTGCAGCGGAGTGTGACTCAGTGCTGCTGCGCCAAACCGCCCTCGTGCACGGCTCGCGCTTTAAACCCATCTGCTTGTCTACGCTTCATCTGTAACACGAGCTTCAGACTCGAGCTGAATGTAAAATGCTGACGCTCCATACAGCGCAGGTCTTAAATAATCATATCGAAGCAGACTCAACGGTTTCAGTTAATAGTATCGATCGATACACCAAATATCACTGCCTTAGGAATCGAAACTGATCCTAGTGTATCGTACTGTAAGACCCATATGGTACATACAGCAGATTCAATTATATCAAATAAGTTATTGACTCCAAAATCAGTATCATTTGAAAGAGGACTAGGGCCACATTAAACAGAAAAAAAATCCAAGATTTCGAAGAAAAAAAAAATTAAATTCACCAGAATAAAAGCAATTTTTATTAAAAGAAATACTTGGAGCATATATGGTGAAATATTACAAAAAAAAAACATTCTCATTCAAGGCTCTTATACTGCGCAGGGTCTCAACAAGCTGCCAGTTAAACACACTCACACACTACAGGCAGTTTGGCCAATTATCCTAATCTGCGTGATTCTGGACTGTGGGAGGAAACCCACCAAGCATCCAAACTCCATGCACACAGACCCAGAGGGGGGAATCGAACCCTCAACCCTGTCTAAAATGCCATTGGCTTGTTTTAAGGGCTACCCTAGTGTTTTTTTTAACCTTGCGTCTGTTTGTGCTACTGCTTATAGTCTTGTTCTGTTCTGTTCTGTCCTGTTTTGGTTCCATCCTGCCCTGCCCTGTCCCATCCTGTCCTGTTCTATCCTCCCATTCTCCTGCTATTAGGAGCTTCTTCTTGTTGAGGTTCTTGCTTTGGTTTTATGATTGCTTTTAGAGTTTTGTTTAAATTTATTAAATTTTTACTCCGTGCCACACCCGCCTCCTTCATTCTGCACCCAGTTATGTCGTCCTGAGCAGGACTAGCTCAGTGACTAAGGCATTGGACTCTTGATCAAGAGGTCTTAGGATCAAACCCTACCACCACCAAGTAGCCACTTGTGGGCACTTGAGCAAGGCCCTTAACCCTCAACTGCTCAGATGTAAAATGAGATAATGTGTAAGTTGCTCTAGATAAGGGAATCTGTCAAATGCTCACTGACTGCTTTTCTCATTAGATTACATACTTTTTTGTAATACATTGTAATACGAAAAGCTTGTTCTTATTATAGCGCATTTTTCCGGTGCAGCAACGTCTTTAATGTTGTAATATTTCACCTTTTTTTAATTCATAATACTTTGTTACTTTTTTCTCAAAATATTATGCTGTGTGACGGCGGGTCTAGAGCCAGCACCTCTTACTATCTGCCACCCTCGGATTCAGCACCATGGTCAGCTCCACCTCATTCACAGAAGGGTCGGAGCCGCTTCAACTCACTGTGGCAGAAGGCCGTACAGCACCTACCATCCCGATGCCAACAACACCCAAAAAGGGACAAACCAACACCAGATGGGTGATTAGAACGTGCCGGATGCAAGACTCATTGCCTTTCTTCTCTGCCCTCGCTTTTACAGGCCCAAGGAAGCCTTCGAACTGGGACTACTGGGCCGAGAAGGGGACTGCGCCCGTCGACTGCCCTAGACCGGCTGCTGGTATTCCTGGAGGCCTCCAGCCTGCCTTCTCAACTGCCCCTCAATGAGCAATTTTTTCTTACCACTGTAAATTTCTCTGTGTTTTCTGTGTGTTACACGTTAAGTGTCAGGTGGGTGGAGGTGAGAGGGTTCATCATACACCCCTACTGCCACATAATGTTACTATTAGCGTTCTATCACTGTGATAAATGCGCTCTCAGCGGTTTCTCTTTTTAGATATTTTATATATTTTTTTACTTCGCAAGTTAAAATTATTGTTTCTGGCATTTTCTAAAATTTTATAAAGCAGCACTTCATACTGTTTTGTTGGTAAAAGATAAAAAGAAAAAAATGTGATGATAAATAATATGACTCAAGGAGGTGTGGCCTTTGTATGCTAGCTGAAACTATCCGGAATACTCACTGCACACTACAACCACAGCCATACACACTTCAGTACACACACACACACACGTTTACATTAAGAGCAAACAATTCACCGTGGAGTTCAGTCATCCATCAGCGTCATGAAACAGCAAGACAGAACTCGACTTTAACACATGACTCACCATCACACACCCCCACACACACCCACATATCCACACAAACATCCACACAAACACACCATTCTGAGACGTTCATATGGACCGGTTACACATGTGAATGCTCATCACGTTCACACACACCCACTCGCTTTTACACCGCGGGGCGGCTCATCTGTTCGACAGATAACACGAGGGAGGCTGCTTTCCACTCAACTGCTGATCACACACACACAAAGACACACAAAGGCACACACACGTTGCCTTGTCATCCTCATCACAGTCATCATCTTCATGGTGCGCCCACGCTGGGAATAAGTCAAGCAGCCATCAGAAGGTCATAATGCTTCCTGGTGCTGTAATAAGGGGGTCGTACTCGGTAGTTCACACTTTACACGGCTGCTCATGGACACGGGAGGGGCGACTGCCTCGTGACTACACGACCAAATCCTGTGCGTTTCACACAAATCCTATCAAACTTGGTGACGTCATTTAATACTACCCAATCTGTAGTCCACACTCCCTCAAGGGGGCGCCAAAGATCACAAGGGGTGCGTTTCCAATCAGCCTGAAGTTCTCTGAGAAATACACTGCACAAGGTGTTCAGGAACGATGAGTGCGATTCCAAACTGGAACTGGAGTGGGTGAAACTGCTCAGTTCGAAGGGAACTGTGAATGGTGCAGGAAACAACTAGGGCTGTAGCTATCGAATATTTTAGTAATCGAGTATTCTACCTAAAATTTAATCGATTAATTGAGTAATCAGATAGAATGTACTTTTGCTTAATTAAACAGCAATGTAAAATATATAAGAGAAACAAAGATTAATTGGTTTTCTTTTTAGAAA
>JAOTRS010000001.1:4083536-4105009 GCA_028565755.1 Dinotopterus cunningtoni | reverse complement strand
TGTGTATATGTCTGTGTATGTGTGTATATGTCTGTGTATGTGTGTATATGTCTGTGTATATGTGTATATGTCTGTGTATGTGTGTATATGTCTGTGTATGTGTGTGTGTGTGTGTGTGTGTGTGTGTGTGTGTGTTAGAGAGAGAGAGAAAGGGGGAGGGGGGGGACACCTGAGAGCAGGTTAACAGAGTGATCGTGAGTTTGTAGATGTGAGTATTCTCGAGACATCTGCATAATCCCCATTGGGGGGGGGGTGTGTATGGGGTCCACTCGGAGACGATGCTCTCTGGATCTTCATGTCCTTTCTCCAAGCCAGATCATCAACCTGAAGGAGACAGAGGAACAAAACATCATCAGGTATCTGTCTTCCCTCTCCATACACGGGTCACAGACAGATTTAAAGATTTTTAATCAAATGTATTTGCCTTAAGTTTAGTGATTATTTGACTCAGGAACAGCTGCTAAACTACAGAGAAGAAAGTCAGCACTCAAAAACGGTTTTACATATAATTATTGTTCCACATGCCATAGCTAATAAAGAAATAACATGTCTGCGTTACTTTGTGTAAAGTTTGTTTTGGCAGCACAAAGCAATCTAATGCGAGAGCATTTGTTCTTTTACTTATCTTTGATTTAAAAAAAAAAAAGACAACTCAAAGCAATTAAATATAAAAAACACAATAAAAAGCTCCCTAATGTAATTGACCTCATAAAAATTGCGCCACATCCAAACACGAACCAAAATATAAAGTTAAACCTACAAATCTAATGTTCTAGTGAACAAAGGCGTAAAAGCCATTGACATTTACAGACTTTAAACACAGTACGGTGATGAGACTCTTAGCCGCGGTAAAACATTTGAACCGTGCAAACGTTTTAAAAGGGGACGTGTTAAATCTTGGAAAGACAATTACAAAACGTAAATACATATTAAAATAAAGAACCAAAATGTACAAAAATGTAAATAAAAATGAAACAACAATGCAGTAGCTCCCCCTTGTGTACAATTCATTGCGTGCAGGTTTCGCCCCTCGAGTTTTTCTTCAGCTCAGCCGATCTGCATGTCAGTGGAGAGACTGAACCTCCACCAGCCAGTGCCAAAGTCACTTTGAGTCTTCCTTACGGATCACCTTTTATATCAGAGCTTACAGGTAGGCATTGCCAAGGGGCAGCGCTCGCTTCCATTAATGTGGGGGCACTTCTCGGCCTTGGGCTTGTTTTAATCCAGACAATCTAAGCTGTCTAACCCAGATCATGTTAGTGTCACGGAGAATAAACCACCACGCAAACTCATACTCGGGCCATTTTGCCTGACAGATGGGGTAGAAAGGGGGATCAACAGTCCACAGTCTTTTATTGTACGGTACACCTGTTTGTTAGAAGAAGACGTTTCGAAGGATAAGGTATTTTTCAATGAATCACTAAATTGCTTCTTTCGTTTAATGTCTAAAACAAAGCACTACATTTCCACCAACAGTCCAACAACAGACTGCATGAGGTTTTACATAAGGTTTCTATTATAGATTGTTCATCACTATAAAGTTGTGCTGTATTTGCAGTTGGAAATGTCCTGAACCTGATCCACCAACATCAATCAGAAAATAAGTGAATTATTTCTTTGATGACAGAAACGGATCTCTCTTCAAGCTTCATCAAGAGATTCTCATCAGTGTTTGATCACAGAGTCCCGTTTGTGTTAGTTTTAGATCAGTGGTGGAGATTTTTGATGCATGCAAATAAAGAAGTGTGTACAGATCTGGATTCCTGGTGAAAAAACAATTATTCTAAACACAACCATAAAAAAATTCTATCCATGGATTTAGGAACCTCTGTAGTCCGGCTAGGGACCGTGGAGGCCAGTGCTGATCCCGTTTTAACAACCACGGTAGGACCTCCTGTCAACACTTACACACTCAGTCAAACACTACAGGCAATCTGGGAACGGCAATTAGTCTAATCTACATGTCTTTGGACTGTGGGAGGAGCTAACCACTATGCCACCATGCCACCCTTAAAAACTTTATCTTTTATAATATCATAATACCTAATATGATGATGTATTTTACACAGCCCACCTTCTGGTGAACAAATCTGTGATCAAATCATCGGCACTGGATCACAGATGAGAGTCTTTAATTTGTCTGGTGATAATTCTAAAACATGCATTACCCTTTTTGAACACTAGAGGACAGGGGGGAAGAATCTATCACCAAGCAGCACAGATTTAGTGATACACCACCGGGGAGACGCTGATGTTCTCTGCCAATAAATAATAAATAAATAAACTACATTTGTAGAATATTAAGAAGCAGTTAGCGAGGAGACATCTCCTTCATCCACAATCAGCAGCATCAGTGTCTCTCTGGGGTGTAAACACCAAGCCATTAGAAGAGTGTCGGAGCGTGAGATTAAAGCTCCGTCTCTCACCGTTAGAAAGAATCAAACCACAAACCATCTATTACGAGCCACGCCCACTGCACGGGCAGAGCACAGCCGGGATTGGCCGCTAATCTGCATGCTGAGACAGATTGGTGGCAGCGTTAAGAGTGCCTGAGCCTGCTTTATCCCTTGATCTGCTCTCCTGATCCATCTCCAACACACACACACACACACACACACATGCAAAAGTCATATAACGACATGTCCCTTCTGAAAAAGTTCTGAGCTGGTTCTGGTATTCGCTCACTTGAGATCCCGACCGGGCCGTCAGCGGGCTCTAACCTTCAGTCTAAACGCAAACGCCACACACACACATGACCCTGTAGCTCTCTCCTGCTGACCTACTTCTAATGCCATCAAGAACCAGTGGATCAAGTCCTTCTGAGCTACTACATGACCTGTGACCTTTGAACGATGAGTAGAAGCAGCGCTAATCACAACAGGATAGGTTGTGCCTATAGGAGGATAGGAGCCTGTGGAGGGTTTTTTTTTTTTTCTAAAGGCATGACCATGAAATAATACACAGTCCAAAATATATCTCATGGTCATGAACTCTTGGCGTGTGGTGATGAATTGTGTAACAGCATTGGTGGCTCAGTGGTAGGTTTCTCGCAAGGGATGGATGCAGTGCCGGTCCCAAGTGCAGATTAAATGGGAGGGTTGCTTCAGGAAGGGCATCTGGAGTAAAAAAAAACCTGTCCCAAGATGTTGCGCGGATCGGATGGTTCCGCTGTGGCGACCCCTCGACAGGAGCAGCTGAAAAACTAAAAAAATAAATTTAATAAATAATGATTTGTGTAACTCCAGTTAATTAATTGGGATAGTAATACACTCAAGGCATAGTTCCAGTGACTGCAGTACGGTGTCATAGCTCAGTCCAGGATAGATGTAAAGTGTGATATCATCAGTCTTCTCCAAGCACAGGCTCCAGTGGTCTTAAGTCCTTTGACATAAAATTGTTGCCTTCATGCAAAATAATCCATAATAATCCAGGATTAGTGTTAAGCAGTGCAAAGTGTTTTATCTCTCTTATACCACAGTAATTCACCAAGAATTACGATTGTTAAATAGATTAATGGATGCTGTTATAGAAAACTAATCAACACCTTGCGACGCACTCATTCTTTATGTCCTGTTCAGGGTGGCGGGAGACCTGGAGCTTATCCCAGGGGACTCGGGGCATTGGGCTGGGTACACTCAAGATAAGGTGCCAGTTTATTGCAGGGCACAGAAGCACACACTCACTTACACACTGCGTGAAATTTGGAAACACCAAACGTGCTCTGTATTTTTTTGGTCTGTTGGAGGAAACCAGAGTATGTGAAGGAAACCCTCAAGCATGGGGAAAATATGCAAACCCCATGCACACTGACCCGAGGCAGGACTCGAACCCTGGAATCTGGAGGTGCGAGGCCACAGTGCCAATCGCTATACCACTTTGCCGCCTACCTGACCATTTAGTATCCAGTAAAATAATCACAACTCCACCTTAGAAGCTTTGCAGCAACCGTTTAACACTTAAGAAAGAAAATTATAATGAAGCAAAATTCTGTCTTCTTTGGAAGAATGAGATCACAGTGTTATTGCAGATTATCAATGTGTGTTTATTAGGGTGTCTTCCAGCATTGTACGGCTCACACACAACTTATCACATGATCCAGATTTGGGTTAATATTACTGCAGTCGCTTTGTCACATCACTAATGGAAAAATAACAAAAACTCAACTTAAAATAGTTGACAGAAATGTGTTCATTTCATACCATTTCAACACTAAACTCAAATATACTTTACACTAAGGTAGAGAAATTTCAGGTCAAGACACTGCGCTTGTTAAATAAACACTGCGCTTGTTTTGAGCTTCTAATCAAATAACGGCTCAGCCTTCACAGAGCATTCACGTAATTGTGAGATCTATCCGATAAACACAGACTTGACTGGAGGAGCATATATTCTCAAGTGTTTGTGAATAAGATTACGTCGGTCTTTTTTATTCCCTTTTGTCTCATTTCTCCGTATTCTGAATCACAGTAAAAAAAGAAGCTTGAACAAACATCTACGAGGGATTCAGTTCTTTCCAGACATCATAAACTATACCGATATACAGGTAACGGTGGCACTGGCGTCAGGTTTGCGTGCAGGCGCGATTGGGAAAGCTTCCTCATGTCTAAGTATGTGTCTTTATCAGTAATTCTTGTCTAAAATGTGTCCTCGTACAGTTTGTTTATTTTATCATCAAAGCAATATTTCCTGACACTTATCATAATGAATGAAAACAAGAGTTTCCTTGTGGTGGTCATCATTTTTCAAATTTAAAAAGGACTGAAATATCTTAATCGAGCTGTTTTTGTCTGTTCTTCACGATCCCATCACGGCACATTTCCTGGTGTACTGGTGTCAGGCTAGTACCTGTCATCATTACAGATGTCATTTTCGCTTATAAACTTTCTAAACCCCAATAACCAGACTGAATTTTTTTACTCTAAAATTTTATTATGAAAAGAAAAAAATTTTATGGTTAAGCAGTAAAGGACTTGAGAGTGTGTTTACGCTGAAGGAAACATTGTAAAGAACAGATTTGCGATATGTTCGTTTTTTTGAGCTGGCAAATTTACACCCACACCATATGGCCAAAAGTTTGTGCACCCCTGACCACAAGACACACACATATGGATGGGTGTTGGAGTGGAAGAACTCGAGTGTCCTGCACAGAACCCTAACCTCAACACCTTTCCATTAAACCGAAACTAGAGCCTCCTCGACAACCCAACATCAGCGCCTGAGCTCACTCATGCTCTTGTAGAATGTGTGAATGAACACAGATCCCCACAGCCTCGACACGCTCCAACATTTAGTGGAAAGCTTTCACAGATAAGATAAGAGTCGAGCTCTTTCCCAAGAGTCCCAACAATCTTCTGGCATAAATTGAGTGTTTTATATAAACTTTTCTTTTTAAGCGCCTGTTTCACCTGTAATGTCTTGCGTAGCTCATCTTATATTCAGAGTACAAATATCATTTAGGTGTCACAGAAAAATGAGGCATGAAATCAAAGCTTACCGGTTCTCAGGTGTCCTCAATCCACAGATTAATGGGTAAGATGGCAGAAACAGTTTAAATTTTTTTTCCAGTAACAAGCCTCTTCTCAGCCACAATCAATCCTAAAGATCAACAACACAGCAACAGACACAAATCAAATGTCCACAGTGTCCCTTTTGGTCACTTTAGTACCAAAAGGTACTAAAGTGTACCAACCTTTTTACTAACTTATGAAAGATCATAGCCTTCAGTTAAGCAATATGCACCAAATGTGCTATGACGTGTACTCATCATCATGTAGCAGCGTCGCCACAGTTGCATTTAGGGAGGTGATCTAGTACACTTAGGCTAGCTATACTTAGGATTAGGTGAGCTATAAGCACTTTTCAGTTAAAACCCTTTATTCTATATTTGAAATAAATATACAAAATGTCATGACAAAACACTCACCCTCCTGTTAGCAGCTCACCAAAATGACGTAAACTTCTTGCCGATAGCAGACACGGCTGTAAAACACACCAGAAGCAAAACAGGATTTAAAATAATATGGTAGTCAGTAGATAAATGTGGTAGATTTTATCAATTCTTTTCTCTTTTCAGTAAGATAAAAATAAGTTTCCGCAAAAGAATGAACATGATTGTCCACCACAGACAGATAATAATAATAATAATAATAATAATAATATACTAATACTCTGTATATAATATATATAATATAATATATAATAATACTCTATAACTGTCACTATCTATTGTCATACCATCTCCTAGTTTTCCTGCTTGTTCAGCAGCGCTACCCGGCAGGATTTTGCTGAAAACATTTTCACTCTCCGTAGTCTGCTGTGCTGGCTGGGCCGCACTGCCTATGCCACCTGGCCGGGGAGCAGCTTTTGACCCTGTGATGGGCAACAAACATAGCAGCTGTTAGAAATATGGGTGTCTAAAAATGCTTCCTTTTGTCACATAAAAATGAGAAAAATGGCTCCGCAGCTAATTTCGTCCACAAATAAAACATATCCTCATTATGCGAGAATGCTGTTTCTAAGGAAATTGTAATTTTGGCCTCACCAATGCCTGTGGCAGGGATCGTAGAGGCTTTAGCAGGCTGGGGTGCAGCTTTAGATCCAATAGCAACTGCAGGAGTTGGTGCTGCAGGAGCAGTGTCAGGTTTTATCAATCCTCCCTGTTTAAAAGAATAGAATGTTAAGAAAATGCAGCTATTAGTAAAAACTTAGGCTCTTGATTTTTATTTCATATTGCTCACAATAAAGATCAGCAAACAAGCATCTGTACAATTTAGCTTACCTGCCTCGGGTCACATATTTCAGAGTTCACCAAATTTCTTTCATAAGTATTAAATAGGTTTTATTACTTAAGTTAAGCTTCAGAGGTATACTATTTGGCTAAATCTATAAGATTACAAGTTTATTCACCCCAGTAGGCGTTGGCTGAGCTGCAGATGCTCCTGCAGCCAGTGGTGGTCCAGACGCTGGAGCCTGGCCTGGCTTAGCTTGTTGCTGAGTGGCCCCAGCTCCAATACTAGTAGCCATGGCTGTGGGCTGAGTCTGACCTGCTGTGGTTGTTGTTGGCTGTTGTCCAGGCTGAGGTTGTGACTGCTGCTGCTGTGAACGAGGTTGCTGGCTGGTCTGTTGCCCTTGCTGTCCAGTTTCAGGCTGCTGAGTTCCAGACTGCCTTCCAGTTGTTGGCTGTGTTGTGGACCTTTGCTGTCCTTGCTGTGGAGGTTGCTGTTGACCTACAGAACCATGATCCTGCTGCTGCTGCTGCTGCTGCTGTTGCTGCTGCTGTTGCTTAGACAAAGGAGATTCTTGTCGCCTTGAAGAACCAGACTGCCTTTGCCCCCGCTGACCACTAGCGCTATGATGCTGTCCTGATGCAGGGTCACGGGCATATTCACCCATGTCCCGGTACCCTGATTGTGAAGATCGGGGTTCTGAAGATCTTTTATGTAAAGAGGATGAAGTGCTGCGCCCTTCAGAACGAGTCGATGGGTCTTTGGGATGTGATCTTGAAGAACGGGAAGATCTAGACTCCTCAGTGGAATGTCGGGATGATGAGTGACGTCCTGAGCTACTAACATGATGCCGGTGCTCTCGGGATGAGGTTGAAGAGGAATGGCGTTGGTGGGTGTATTCATCTTGTGGCCATAAGTCTTCTTCTGGAGGTTCATCATAATCATGATAGGTGTGCTTGACATGGCTTCTTTTACCTGTAGAGGAGTGGCTTGCACTCCCTTGATGTCTGGAACGATCAGAAGCAGCCTCCCGTGGTTTCTCAAACCAATCTGTTTCCTCCTGTCCTAAATGATATGCTTTTTTGGGAACCAAGACAAAAATCAAATGTCAATGCCAGTGTAGAGGAAGAAGAGGAAAAATTGCAGATGGAGGTCATGCAGATGAAAGTCATGCAGAAGTAGTGAGAAATCTCCAAGCATGCAACATCTCCACGAAGAAAGGAAAAGATAAAAGAAACTGACTAAAACTAATGTTTAAAATATCTAGGTCCAAAAGAAAATAGGAAAACCAGTAAAAATACATAGCATGCACAATTACAAAAAAAAAAAGATACAGACAAATTTACCTGCAACCTGCAAACAAGTAGGCATATATGTTTTTCCAATGACCAGAAAATTAAAACAAAAAGCAAACAACATATACATGCTGCTCTCCAGGAGTAAACATTGGCATGCAGTCGCTAGATTGGTGAGATGCACTTTTAAGAGGCAGGCATGATTCAGCACCAGTTACCTTCACTGTCTGAAACAGCACAGTGCATATCATCCACTAGGTACGGGTCATCTGGCTTGTAGGCATGACTCTTAGGCACGTCCCTTATGTGATGATCCTGAACATCAGGAAGAGAATGGCTAGAGCCATACTGGTTTCTAACATCATGTGGGTCTGAGACATGTCCCATACCCACAGGTTTCCCCACTGGGCTCAGTGGACTCTCTTCCTCTGAGTTCTGAGTACGCATGGTGGAACGTCCAGTACGACTATGGGTACCCCTCTGAGATCGTTCCATGGCGTCTCTCTCATATGATTTACTTCTGTACCCTCCAGAGTCTCTAGATGAAATCTTATCCATGCCATAGCCTGTGGACCGTGACCTTCCAGAGCTGTACAGACGATCATCTTCATCCAAGCCTTCTCTTGAGCCATAGTATTTCTGCTGATCATAGACGTTCTTTTTTACCCCTGATCTAGAAACTATGGTGCAGCTTCCACCTGATGGTGTTGTCATTGTATAAGAGGCCAAGTCAGATTCTACATCTCGTGCCTCTTCAATAGGGGAGAATTTGGAAATCTTTTGCTCCATGCCTTGCTTCCTGTGCTTACTACGCTTGGAGGACACAGCAGCTGGTGCCAAGTTCTTAGAGGAATGCTTCTGGCTGCCCATTCCAGAACTACTGCGTGATGAATGCTTATATTCATCATAGTAATAGGAAGATCCACCACTCACAGTTGTGCTAGGACGTCCATGACTGTCCACAGCACCCT
Organism: Dinotopterus cunningtoni; assembly: GCA_028565755.1. Lineage (NCBI taxonomy): Eukaryota > Metazoa > Chordata > Actinopteri > Siluriformes > Clariidae > Dinotopterus > Dinotopterus cunningtoni. Next base: position 4,096,018 of record JAOTRS010000001.1, on the reverse strand, counting down.
GATGGTGGTAACCAGTGGTGCTGCTTGGTCTTCCATATAGCTCTTCAGTCCCATCTCCATAACCTATCCCCCGTGGACCATTTTCACTCACATAATCTGTTCTTGTAGCATCAGATGATCCCATGTTCTCCTTTGTTAGCTCACTTATATCATCTATCAATACATAGTTTCTGGGTATATTTTGCTCTAGATTTGAGGTATAGAGACCATCTGTCCCATAGCCAGAAGTAGGACTTGGTATGCGGTCTGTCAGTGTTTGGTCAGGGGTACGATATGGCCCATAAGCATTTGTCAAGGGTGAAGAATAGGCACCACAAAAGCCAGTTTCCTGGCCTGAAGTGGATACTGATACTGCAGGATTAGTTATTATTTCATAATTGGTTGGCAGTTTCTGTTCAAGATCAGCCAATGATGTATGTCGTGGCAGCTGATGACCTGAAAGGATGCCAGCTTGGGGCTGGAAGGGCAGACTTTGGCCAGGATATGGTAATGTTTGTCCAGGCAAATGAGCAGCAGGAGGCTGAAAGCTCTGGTGGCTGGGTTGCTGCAGGCCAATATCTGGTTGGTAGGACTGGCCATACCCATGACTCTGGTAGGCTACTTGGGTTTGATAGGATGAAGGTTGAGGAGGGTGTGGCTGAAAGGTTCCTGGCTGAGGCTGGGATGGTGCAGAATACTGCGGTGCTTGAAATCCAATCTGCTGATATGCTGCAGTCGGTTGTGTTGGTCCAGGCTGGCCCTGTGGAAATGGATATGGGACATAAGAGGAAGTCGGTGGGTACTGAGAAGTCATATTTGGGTCAGAATTAAATTGGCTCAGAGGTGCTGTGCTTGGTCTTGACAACATTCCATTTGTTTCATAGGTCCCAGTTGGTACTCCAGTTAATCTAAGGTTGTTGAGTTCACTATCCGACATATAGTCCCGTGCATCCCCGATGCCTCGCAAATAGGCCAGCTCTCTTCTCTCTCGTTCTTTTACCATGGTTTCCTTGCGCTGGGTAATGCCTAGTTCTAAACAGCGTAGCTTAGCATCAATCTCTTTTTCTTCTTCCTCAAGTTCTGCTTGCTGTTTACGTAGCTTGGAAGACTCTTGTTCGACAGCTTTAAGCTCATTCAGAAGCCCTGCCTTGGTAAAACTTTGTGCTGTATGGGGCAATACTCTTTGAGGCATTCCAGGAGTGCTGTACATGTGGGTCATTGCAGGGGTTACAATAGGGAGTGGCGTCTCATCTGGAGGGGGACTGGGGAGAGTCCGTTTCACTTTCCGCATCATCAAGCTCTGTAGACAAGAGAACAAAATGTAAAATCACTAACCGCAATCTGAAAACAATAGAAGTTCTATATAAACATAAATAATAATGTACACTGCTCAGTCTAACATTAAAAGCACTCGGTGAAATGGTGAAGTAGATAACATTGATTATCTCTCCTTATATTGACACTGTCAACGCATGAGGAATATTGGGCAGCAAGGGAACAGTCAGTTCTCAAATTTGATTTGGTGCTCTCACATCAAACACAGCTCTATATCCAATCATGGGCGTCTGTGAGTTGCATACAACTAAAATTATGGAGAAAATTGGGGGAAAAAAAGATGACGATCATTGACATCCTCCACTAGAACGGTAAGCCATGAAAAGTCATCGCTGAAAGGGGTAGCTTTTCGCAGAGGGCTGTATCGAAGCATTAATGGAAGGTTAACTGGAAAGCTAATGTGTGGTGGGAAAAGGTTATGGAAACCTTAAGAACATTATCAAGCAAAGCCAATTCAAGAACTTGGAAAAGCTTCACAAGAAATGGAGTGCATCAAGAGTCCCCATGCACAGATGATTTAGGAATGGGCTACAACTGGTGCATTCCTAGTATGAAGTTACTCCTGAACCAGAGACAACAGAAAAAAAATAACTAGACAGTTGTTCAGTGGTCCAAATTCATCTTTACAGATGAAATAAAATGTAGCATTTCATTTGAAAATCAAGTGCCAAAGTCTAGAGAAAGGGTGGAGAGGCACAGAATCAAAGTTGATTAAAGACTGGTTTGGAGTTTCCACAATCATTGATGATTTTAAGTGCGATGTCATTTGCTAGTATTGGTCTACTGTGAAATTTGTGCTTCTGCCTGCTGACAAGCTATATGGAAATGCCACAGGGCTTAGCACCTGGAGAATATGCAGATACTCAAGTTTTTGCATGAGCTATAGGCCATAATCATCAAAATAAAAATATATAATAGAAAGAAAAAAACAGGTGAAATGCATAAACAACAAGCAGGGTATGGAGAAACAGTCAGAATCATATGAGCTGTATGTTCTTAATCATTTTGCAAATATCCAGTGAACGATAAAACATATGACATATTCCTACAGTAAACTAAAATCTAAAAATACACAATTAATATTTATTTCTTACCTGATTGGCTGTAGTGTTTTGATTCTGGTAAAGTGAGAATTTGGTCTTAGATGGGTCCTCTGAAGTTGGGCTAAGAGGTTTGGGATCTGACATGGAGCGCTGAACACTTTTTATTGGCCTGGGAATTGTTTGATGCCTCTTGGGTGATTCAGTAGTAAAGGCCTTTTGCTGGGGTGTGACATGTGCCCTGTTGAGCTTCTCACCGGAGGCAAAGGTTGCCTCTAGCATGCGGTGGGGGGATAGGGGAGACACAGGGGAGTACAACACTTGTGGGGATTTGGGTGGACGCGCATCAACTGGTTGCTGCACTTGCAGCCCAATGTCTAGTGGGTCTGGTTTCCTTCTTTCAAACTTGGCTGGTGTGGCACCAACTACCTGTAAACTGGTGGAGTACGGGCTGACTGTAGTAGAAACAGTGAGCTGAGGAACAACCACCCCTTGAAATTGTGCTTCAGGATCAGTCTGGCAGGCTAGGCTCTCTCCCTTGTGTGTCCTCTCTGGTGCAGAAATGTAGTGAAGCAGTTCAACCTTTGATGGCTCTGCCATGGAGATGTGTATGGCTGGTGAGACTCTGCCCAGCTGATCTGATTCAGTTTGACATGATGAGTCAGTTGTGGTCTGAATAGCTATACTGGAAGTCACTTTAGATGCATCGCCTTTATTTTCTGCATTTGACTCAGAGTGTTTGGAGTACCTTGAGCGTCGACGTCGCACTGGCTGGCTGTCCCACTCCCCCTGGTCCTCCTCATCTGTCTGGACACTGCAGTCAGCAATACGCCTAGTCCTTCTGCGCCGTGACATAAACCGATCCTCCCCATCTTCATCATCAGTTTGGACACTGCTGTCCGCAATCTTTTTCACAGGGTCCTCGTCAGTGCCATTCCTCAAACGTGGCATTGAATTCTGTTTTTTTATAACATGGCTATTTCCCTGATCATCGCTGTTCCTCAGGGACATTTCAGAAGCTGAGCTGGGCATTGATCTTGTGGACACCAGTGCTTGAACCATTTGCCCATCCATGCAAGGTAAAAACTGTAAGCTCTGACCATCTTGTGGAATAACCCTACCACTCTGATCACAGATGATGGAGATTGCTTGAGGGGCTCCACCAACCATCACTCCATTAATGGCACCTTGAGCAGTTGTGGCTGCTGCAGCAGCAGCGGCAGACACAGCGGCTGCCTCTGCTGCAGCTGCTACTGCTGCTGCTTCAACAGCTGCTGTCTTTTGCCTCTTCTGCTCTTCAAGCTGCAACTGAAGTTGCTGTTGCAGAGCCTGAATTTGGTCTAGCTGCATTCTTTGTTGGGCCAGCTGTTCTCTCTGCATTACCAACTGAGTTTCTCTTTCAACCTGCTGTTGCTGAAGGACCTGCTGCTTGATGTTCTGCAGTTCCTGGATCTCACGCTGCACAAGAAGTTGTTCTTTCTCCCTATGCCTCTGTATCTCTAAGCGATCCCTCTCCAGCTCTTCTTGAAGCCGCATCTGGCGAAGCTTCTCTAACTCAATGCGCTCCCTCTCCATGTGCAGTAACTGCTCTTGTTGTTGTCGTAAACGCTCTTCCTCTTTCTCCTTTTCTTTATCTGTAGATGTACTGACACCACTAACTGCTGTGTCTGGCACTGATAAGTGGGATTGTGTCTGAGAAAGTGATTGGCCTTGAGTGAAGGACAAATCTTTACTTTTGGTCAATGCTTGAGGCTGGGTTTGTGCCTGTATTTGCTGCTGAATTGACTGTGGAATTTGACTATGAGTGGGAGGAAGAACTGTGGTAGCATCTACTGGCATATGACCCTGAGATATCTGTTGGTTTAAAATAGTTTGTTGGGGTGGTATAGCACTAGTTTGAACAGTAGCTCTAGGTGCTGATGGTAATGTTGCAGCTGATGTAATTGTGCCAGATACTGCAGGCTTACCAAGATAGACAGGAGTTTCTTGCGAGGTACTTGCTGTTGGCACACCCCCTAAAATAGAGTCTGGTGCAGTTGCTTGGAAATGGGTTGGAGCAGGGTATCTGTAAGGTACCTGTGCAGAAAGAGGCATCCTAGGGGTGACATGAGGCAATCTACTAAGGCTGGCTAAAGGAACAGATGTCACACTGCCTGGAGGATAAGGCTTATAAACTCCTCTTAGCATAGAATTTATTACAGGGGCAGGTTGGGTTGTGATTGGTAAAGTGGATGCTATGGGAGTGTTTATAGTAGAGTATATCATGCCGTCAGCAGTCCTCAAAGCAGGAGGATATAAGGCCCGCAAGCTAGCCTGTCTAGCATTGATTAGATTTGTAAGTGCTTGTCCATGTGCTGTGGGCCTTCCATCTGGTCCATAAAGCAGGTTTGGTCTGATTGATGTCAGACCTTGTTGAAGGCCAAGCCGTCCCATTGGGCCCCCTCTTCCAGCACCATATTGAAATAGATCAGGGCTATTTGCATAACGATTTCCAAACTGATCTATTGAGTTAAGGGCAGCACACATTCTGCTAATTTCTCTGGCAGTGGTGGCACTGTACTGTGCAAGGTTTGGTTCTTGAGTGCCTGCCAGGTCACGAGAAGGATAGCCAAAGTCTCCACTAATATTAGACATCGAGCCATATCTGCGCAGAGGTAATGGTGGGGTTGAAACATCTCCTTGATGACGCAAATCAGTGTAGGATCCATATTGGGCACCCATTCCAAGGTATCCTGCTTCATATGCTTGTTTCATAGAGCTTAAATCCACCGCTAGGTCTCCAGGATCTGTCCTTTGGTAGAACTGAAGTCCTGTTTCTGCAAGATTTGTGTCTGACATTGACGGTGGAAGTCGTCCAGATGGAGCCATGCTGAAAGTTTTATGTTCCTCTGATGCCCCTTGCATATTAACCGGCTGGTAACCATCTTTTTCTAGCTGAGTTTGCAGATGGGGAGCTGGGGTAGGCTCTGTAGAAGAACTTGACTCTGAAATATTTGTTTTGCCTCTCTGACCAAAAGGAGCTGAACAGCTACCAGCAAAAGGCAACTGGTAAACAACATCACAGCAGGCCACTTGGTTCTCAGATTTGATCTGTCCAGTAAGATCAAGGACTTCTGGTGCTGGAGGTGCGTCTTCACTTTTAACTATTTGGGTAACTGTACCCCCTCGTGATGAACTACTCTCATCTAACTGTACCATCATTACATGGGGCTTCCCTGTTGAGAGGTTAGCTGCAGTGGGCTTATTTTTTAGCTCCAGAGCAACCCCACCATATATGTCATGGCCGACAGTAGGGGTAGGAGACACAGAGCTTGTTAATGGCTGTGGTGGTAAAGAGGATACTTTAGTAATGGCACTAACCACTGTTTGTGTGCTTCCACCACTGGTCTGGCATACCACTAAGTCTTTCTTTAACAACATCGGTTGCACTTGGTTTGCTAAATTGAAACGAGCAAAAGAAGTTGCATTTTGTTGGTGCTGTTGGAGCTGTTGCTCAAGGAGCTCTTGTTGCTGTTGGAGCTTCTGTTGTTGCTTTTGAAGCTGCTGTTGTTGAATTTCAAGATCTTCTAGACATGCATCTATCTTTGGAATTGATGGGTCTGTCATTGGTGGTCTTGGTTGGGAAAGACAAACAGCTGATCCAGTACCCTGACCAAAGTCGACACGATTTTGCAGTGGATCTCCATAAACCATTGGGTGCTTAGGTTGTGATATGAACATAGAAGCTGCCACAGTAACACTAACTGTTGTTGGTGTGGATGTTGTCACATAAGGTTGTGCCTGTGCATTTAGGTTCATAATTAGCGGTTGTACTGCTGTATGACGACTTGGAGGTTGGTCTGTATCAACTGAATACCTCCGTGTATCAGATGCCAAGGATGTTAGATCCATACCATGGTCTGTCATGATAATCGGAGCAGGCTTCATTGCTCTAAGATCAACAACATTTGCACTTTGGGTCACTGTCCCTTGCTCAATAACCTTAGCAGTTTCTGGTACACTGGATATTTTACACAGTTGAATGTTTTCTGATCTATGGCTTTGAGAAGCTGCACAGGAGGGAGTACTTGACCCAGTAGTAACTCTTTCAGCTGTTTGTCCTCTCTGATAGGTGAGCTGAGACATTGATGTTGATGTAGGAGAACTTGTTACAGGAGACTGGCTCCGATAAATTGGTTGCTGTTGGCTACTTATTGGTGAAGAAAGCGGGGATGTAGAAGAATTTACAGTTATTGGTTTTGGGGGCTGAGTAGTAGCGCCTGATCCTAGTGTTATCACCATAACTGGGGCTTCTTGGGAGGACTGCTGTCTTGCAAGACGAGGGGTCCCAGTTCTTGGAGAAATGTGGGACCCTTGGGGTGTAGATGGTACCGATGATGTGTGACCATGAACTTTTGTATGAGTGGGACTTTGTGTAGGAGATGAAGAAGGTGATGTAAGAGGGCTGGAACTCTTGAAAGGAGAGTACAATTTAGAGGTTGTGTCAGCACCTTGACCCTGGACAGGTCGCACTTGTTGCTGTCCTAGAGCAGGCTGACGCACTTGTGGCTGAGACTGTGAAATTTTGGTGTTTTGGGTAGTTATCCTTGCCTGGTTTTGTTGTGCATCATTAACCTTGGGTGTCCCTCTCCCACTAGTGGCACTTTCTGAAAATGATACAGGTGCTGACATCTGTGTGGGGCTTGTGCCTGGACTCAAAGATGTTCCTCCTGTTCTTAAGTGCTGCTTATTTTCTAAATTGGAAGGCCCTTGCTGTCCTTGTCGCCCCTGCTGTCCCTGCTGTTTTTGCATCATCTCTGCCTTTCTCATCATCTCCTCATAAACCTCCTCGGCACTTTTTAATGATTTGTGAACAGTAGATGGTGATGGAGCAGATGTTTTTTCTGTAGGCGAATACAGAGACATAAAAGTTGGAAGATTGTACTCACTCCCAGACTTGTAAAGTTTAGAGCCCCCTTCAAATCCTTCTGCCTCTGAGTCCATAGAGGGAGAGTATTCTGAACAGGATGACCTGTGAAGTTCTTCCATTTCAGCTGCTTGTCGAAGCTCCTCTGTTGGGGAAGCATCCTCAATTGGTGACAGGTTGCTTGGTGGAGTCTTAGACCTCTCTCTGCGTCTCTGCGCCCTGAGTTCCTCCTTGTCCCTTTTTGTTTTCCGGGCTGTGCTGCGTATCCTTTGCTGTTCCAAGTCTCTCATCTTTTCTTGTTCTCTTAAGAGTTCTTCCTCTTCCCTTAATTCATCTTCTTCAGACGAGTCTTCAATTGTTGGTAACAGTGGACCGTGAGATCGATGCCTTGCTTTTCTCTGCTGCTTAACCTCCTCGAGCCTTTGTCTTCTGCTAGGACTACTATCACTGTCATCCTCCAGTGACGACACAGATGTGGGAGAGGTGCCAGATGTATAGCTAGGTGTAGTAGCAGGAAGGGTTGAGGAATACTCTCCCTTTGACCTTTCCTCAGGCGATCCAGTGAGGCTTTCCATTTCAAGCTCAGGTTCTCTAAGATCATGCTCTGTGCTAAGTTCCAAATCACGATTATAACTGTTAGTATTATTCAGTTCTATAGTCTTAAATCGTCTAAGGCCTCCTTGTGAACCCATCATATCATCCCCATCACTGGACTTGTATGTACCATCAGTACTTTTAGTGTCCTCCTCAAAACTGTTAGATTGCTGTGTAAGCCGTCGCCTCTCTTTCCCCAGATCACCACTGTGTTTATGACTCTTCTTCATTTTCACGTGACCTTCAGTCTCTACCATTTCTTCCTCATCTGCACTCATTTCCAAAATCTGTCTTCTCATAAAATCCTCATCTGTTAGGTCCTTTTGTGCTTTCTGTCTGGTTGGTAAAGGTGACAGACCACTTTCACTGCTATCCTCCACGTAGTCATGACGTAATTTGCAACTAAGGTCATCGGATACTTCCCCGTCAGAATCAAATTGGTCTTGTGTTATGGATAGCGACTGTGGTCTCTGCTTATCAACTTCAGAGGCCGCTTCTGACTGCAATAGCGGTCGCATGGAGCTTTCTAGTTTTTTAATTTCAGAGGGGCTGGGAGGACTGCGTTGGGTAGACAAGCCTCCCTCGCTTAGTTTAATTCCCTCCTCTTGGATGAGCCCAGTAATCTCACCCTGGGAGCCGGATATGCCATCAGAGGAGTAGCCTGTGTCACTCAGACTCTGAGTACTAGACTTGTTGGAATCCTGTGAATTAAAAGAATGAAAAAGTATTCTGTCATCCACTATTTCAAAATCATATTAAAACTTACATATCATAAGCATGCAAGTTACATAAATCATATCCATGCAACAGTATTAAAGCCTGCAAGTACCACACTGTGACCTATGAAGGTTAAGGAAACTGTGTAAAGGTAATGAGAAATAATGACCATGTCTTTCATAGCTCTTAACACTACCCATGACATGTTCTCATTAAACTTCTGTTCACTAATTAGCATTACAATTATGACATGGCATGTAAACAATAATTACCCTTTCAGATGACGGAATGTAAGTGATGACATTGATGAAATTTTAGTTTGTAGTACAAGTGTATAAATGGTGATTTTGGTGATAATGGCTTTTCATGCAGGACAGTTGTCGATTAAATTATGCCAAAGTCATGACTAGACTGATTATGGAAGATGAGTACAAAGACAATGAGGACACAGAGGGTCACTCACGTCATGGTGTTTAGATTTCTGTAAGTCACTACTTTTCTTCTGGTCTTTTACTTCCTGTGTTCCTTTCTTATGGATCACTTTCATATCACCTTCTTTCTCGGTTTTGGACACTGCTTGTTTCTTGCTAATGCCTTGCTCTTGTTTGCGAGTTTCTGCCTTGTTTTTGCCTGCAGGTTGAGTAAGGGCTGTCTTGGTAGGAGATGCTTGAGCAGGACCTTTGCTCTGTGGTGTTCCTTGTTTGGTAGAAGGGAGAGAACCACTTACTTGGGCACCAGGTGTTTTTTGCTGCTGAGGACCGGCATGCCTCACCCCTGCTTGCTGACTGGGTGGCCTCAGTTGGGCCTGCTGTTGGGTGGACGGACCAGTCGCTCGGGGAGATCCCACTGGCTGAGAAACAGGAGATGGGCCGTCCCCTAAATCCCCTGAAATGGCTCTCTGTGTCTGACATGTCAAGCAGAGCCATTCTTTCTTCTGGAAATATAAAAGTACAAAATGACCAAGAATCAAAGAGCTGTAACACAATCAATCTCCATCCCAGGGCATTAAAAGGCATAATAAATTGTCAGAGCAATATTAATCATCAAGGTTCAAATATAGTCTCTCTTCCTTTTTCTCTTTTGTATTACATTTTCTGGAAATTTGTCAGGCAAAACTGACAGCCAAACCCAGCATAATTGGACCGGGTCTAGGAGTGTGACCTTTTATCAGATACATTCTTCATGACTTTGTTCCTTCTTCAAGTTCAACATGGACATGTTTAATACCCCATGTGTAAGCATAAATTATTTAAAAAAACAACTTCTCAAAAAGCAAACTGCCAGTCTGGAATAATCATTTGCTATTTTAGTGATAAGAATCAGCAGAACACGACCAACATTGATAAATCAGCCTGCAGACGCTCCCATGACTACGCCTCTCCACCATAAGAGCTAATAAACTTTTTCCTCCATCATGACACATATCAGTCTAGAGATCATTTTACTATCAACACACTGTTTGAAAAGAGTAGAACCAAAAAGATAAGACTGTGTCAAAAACCCAGCCTATTTATATGCACCATGTAAATGTCACAAATATGAACAAACAAAACTGAGGAAATGAAAAACAACATTCAAGATTTCAGATCATATTCACCACTATGCCTGGTTTAACACACAAACTATCCAAACATTTCTCATTTTAAATGCAAACAAAACAACACCACGTTGGAGGTCACAGCACACAGGTAAACACTCTACAGGACCATGGGGGGTTACAGAGTAAAGTTTCCTGCAGTACTTTAGTAGCTATGAGGGATGAAGTTTAATAATTGTTGCGTGCTGGGTTCTCTGTCACCCCTTTTCCACCAAGGCAGTTTCAGGACCAGTTCAGTGCTAGAGGTTAATCTTGAACTAGTTTTGATATCCAAAGAACTGGCTCTCAGCCTAAAAACCTGTTTGCACAGCACCACAAATTCCTTGCTGATCGAGAGCCAAGCCCTGCTTCAGGGGCTGGGAGTGGGATTATTTTGACCAAAAAGACCAACTAAAACTTTTTAAAACAGAGCTACATAATTTAGTGTCTACTCAATCTAAATAAATCAAAACAGGAGTGGGCCAGGGAGGAGACAAACTGTCACCTTGCACTGTCACAGTAGTTCAAAAGAAACTAGAGGCAGCTTTCAGTACAAAATCAGGGTTCGAGCAAATACAGCGTAAGAGAGCTAAAGCTTAGTACGAAAGAGACATCGAGCAGATTAACTATAAACTCAACAACAACAAAAAAGAAAAAGGAGTACATGGATCAAATGAAGCAAAGCGGCATTGATTGGTTACAGATAAAGTCCCACTTAGAACTTTTTTACTCAGTCCATGATAACAGACCGGCATGCTAACTGACTGGCACCTTAAACTTAGCCATAGAAACACAGGAAGTTAAGGGGAAGGATAGGATAGCCAGCTCTTGGTCAGCCAAAGTTAGCATTACCTAAACAAGCATAGCTAACTGATTAGATTTGTAACATAAAAGATATTAAGTTTTATGTTTGTAACATTGACATGAGGAATTAACTACACTTGCACGGGTAAAGTTAGGTGACTTACAGCTAGCTAGATAACTAGCCCGCTTCTGGAACAATGGTGACAGTAGCCAACGTTAGTATTCTACTTCCACATAGGGCTAACACTGCATGCTTCAGTGGACATGCTTGATTTTCACATCACTGGTTTCTTGTTGTTTTGATGTTGTTTATAGAGCTGTTTGCCATGAATGGCTGATGCAGGCCTACACCTACTCTGTCTCAAAGCACTGTGTCTTCATCATAACTAGCCAGACGGGGTAAGATTGGTTGTGCTGTGTATTCCTTTATAATGGTCTGTCACGCCAGATGCTATGCAAGCATTGAAATATATATTCTTGTCCCCAGGTAAATGTAAGCAGAACAACAGTGTGGAGCTGCTGCAATAACTGGAGAGGGCAGATGAGTTCCTTGAATTAAGCCTTGCTGTAAAAGATGGAAGCTGACACAAATGCTTTGCTTGGACTTACAGTATGGGGCAAATGTTGACATTTACATTTACATTTCGACATTTGGCAGACTCTCTTATTCAGAGCGACTTACACAAGTGCTTTGTAGTTTGCATAATTGGATAGACCCATACACTGGCTTACTAGGTCACTAACTACTGTAAGTACTATCAGTCAAACACTGTTGGGAAGTTTTTTTGTTTTGTTTTTTTGAGAGGGGGGTGGGAGGAATTAGCCCAAGTACTGAAGAAGTACTTAAGTCGACGTTTGAAGATTGCCAGAGACTCAGCTATATGGACATCTAGAGGAAGTTCATTCCCCCACTTAGGTCCCAGAACAGAAAAGAGTCTAGATGCACATCTTTCTCGATTCCTGCGAGATGGTGGGACGAGGTGGGTGGGTAGGTGGGTGCTGGGCCATTTTTGGCTTTGTAGACAAGCAAGGGTTTTGAATTTGGTGCGGGCAGCTACAGAAAGCCAGTGCAGAGAGCAGAGAAGTAGGGTAGTGTGGACAAACTTGTGAAGCTTGAAAATGAGACGTGTAGCTGCGTGGATCAGCTGCAGAGGACGTAGCCTGTGAAGAAAGAAATGAGCGAATTCTTCTGATGTTGTAAAGAAGAAATCGAGAGGAGCGAGTAAGGTTAGCAATGTGTGGAGAAAATTACAGTAGATCGTCCAGAGTTACCCCAAGATTGAGGGCAGTTGCTGAAGGAGTGATCTGATTGTTGTCCAGAGAGATCACAAAGTCTTGACTGGGAAAAGGGCAGCAGTTTGTGTGACAGTGATGGAGGTTTAATAAAAAGTTGTATTGAAAAGTTTTACATTGCATTGCTAATATTGCTTAATGAGTCTCTTAAAACAGGTTTGCATGTATGCAAGGTCAAAAAACACTTTAGTTTTCTCCAAAAATAGATTTAATTTTACCCCATTTCTAAATGATTCGT
>JAOTRS010000001.1:4070393-4083436 GCA_028565755.1 Dinotopterus cunningtoni | reverse complement strand
TGCAGATAGTTTATGTTCACATACAGCTACATGACACACTGCATGAAAGATCATATTTGAAAAAGCATAATAGGACCCCTTTGAGTGTAGTATTTTGTGTTTTTTTCTCTTTATGTGATATATTATTTTTTAATAACAGATTTTTTAAATAAAAGGTTTGCTTCAGTATGCGCAGTCAATGGAGAACATATAGTACAACTTAAAACCTTAAAAGTTTAGATGTAATAAAACTGTGTCAGTGGAGCTATAACAAAAACAGTCACTTGTTCCCTGTGTTAATGTACTCCATTAATGCAGCTCTAATGCTACCCCCTTCTGCATTATCAAGCCCAGGTAAATCCCAAACAGGAGGCTGTGTGTTTAACATGCCTGTATAGATGCGCTTCAATGAAGTTGTCATCATCTTCCTCATAAATGTTATAAAGCACACAGCAGGTCAGCACTATTTTGCAGTTGTTTCTCCTTAGGAGACACCTCTATTGTCCTTTTAGCCTCCCAAAATACATTTCCACGTTCGAAAAGTGCTCCATGAGCCAGTTCTGCATGGGGTGAGCCGGGACACCGATAAGTTAATGTCCAACACGACAGCCAGAGGTGATCATGTTGTTTTGCTTTAGTCTCTTAGGATCTCCCACAGATGTGACTGCTGTTGTACAGAGTTGTTTAGTCATTCTTTCTATCATAGTACGAAGTCATTGAGCTGTTCTATACTGTATGTTGTTCACCTGTGTCATGCAGTATTTAGTTGAAAATTTCTACTAAGTAATGGTATCTGATGTTTAACTGTGTCATTCTACTGAATCATTCCATGCAGCAATTGATTGTGTCGTCCTACTGAGTCGTTCTATCTGGTGTTGAAGCTTGTCATTGAAGTAATAAACTGAAAAAAAAATTTACAGCATAAAACTGATTAATTCTTTTAAGTCTGTTAGATCTTTAACCTGGGGCGCACCACAGACACAAGGTGGGGTCTTACTGGAAAAGGGTAGTTTTATTAGGAAGGTAGGGAATGGAGGGGAATTTAAGAAGGAAGGAAGGAACAAAAGAAAGGAAAAGAGGGAGGTTGTGCACGTGCAGGTCAGAAGCACTGGCCAGCTGGCATGTAGGGATGTGTCTGGCGAGCGATGGCAGTGGCAGAGTGGCGAAGTGGGCTTCCGTAGACAGCTCTCTCAGATTTCTCAGCGGCACATTTGCAGTCATGACCAGCCTGTCCCACCCAGTCCTCCTTAGCAGTGGCGATCCAGACTGGGGAGAGGGGGCCTTAACTCTTTCGGCAGCTGAGACGCGATGGCTGACTCCAAATAAAACTGAAAGTGCCTCATGCAGTCCTTCAGCAGCAACAGGTTCCATGCCCGAGGTCCCCAGATAATTATCTGCTGCCAGCCGTGCCAGATTGAGTGGCTTCACCCCTTCACACACCTGCTGCATTCCAAGTGAGCTCTCTCAAATGAGTGAGGAGCAAAATTGTACAGTCATTGTACTGAATCATTCTAAGTAGCATTTAACTGATTCAATAGAATGAGTCGTTCAATCTCTTGTTCAACTGTGTCATTGCCCTGAATCATTCTAAGAATCATTCAAATGAGTCATTCTACTGAGTTGTTGGTTGGTGTTCACCTGTGTCATTCTCGGAGTCATTTTATTGAATTGTTCCATGAGTTCTTTAACTGTGTCATTCTCCTGAATCATTCTGAGAGTATTCAACTGAGCCATTCTACTGAGTCGTTTTATCTTGCGTCGTTTTCCTGAATCATTCTGAGCAGCATTCAACTGAGTCATCCTATTCCGAACTTTATTGAGCTGTTAAATCTGTTGTTCAGTTAAATCTTTCTACCAAGCTGTTCGATCTGCTGAAGTACTAAGTGTTTCTGTCTGTCATTCTATTAAATCTTTCTATGGAGTTGTTCTATCTGTCATTCAACTGAGTAATTGTACTGAGTCACTAGATTTTATTCCTCTTTTACACAGATCCAATTTGCACTTAGCTCAGAAAGTTAAAGTTATTGAATTATTGAGTTCTGGTAGCCTGCGATGCCACATTTACTTTTATGCAATAATTTTTTTCTGCCTACTCATCCTATGTTCACCTCCCCCATTCCTCACCAAGCACCAGCCCTAATCAGTTGACAGATGGATAAATGTGAATCTGAATCCCTCGCTCCTTCCAGCATGGGAAAAACCTCAGCTGACATTAAAAAAGCAGCAGTCTGCGGCGCCGTGGAGAGAAAACCTGGACATCTTGCGTGTGTTTATTTGATTGCTTATGGGAACTGTGTGGGCCGGGCCAGTGCGGCTGATTAGCAGGCGTAATGGTGCATGGGACTCTGATTGCGTAACACAGAGACCGAAACACAACACACACAGAACATAAGGAGGTAGAGATAATTTCCTCAAATGCAGTAAGAATATCTGTATTCCTGTGAGAAGATGAGAGCTGAACTCTATCTTAGTGCCACACACGGAAATGGGAAAAGAAGTCCCACTGTCAAACGTTTTCGGTGAGTTAACAGTCCTCCTCTCGACAGGGTAAAGCAGAAAGAGGCTGAAGGAACTATCATTACAGTAACAGCTCTCAGAGGAAAGTGGGTGAAGAAGCAGATGAAGGCTAAGAGGAGGCTGAAGAAGCCTGGCACACTTTGTACCGCTTTCCGCTCGGCTGCTGCTAAGGCTCTGGACGTAAAATAAAGTGAGGCTGAGGAAGGCTTTAGCGCGCCAGCCAGATGCCTCCGGATTGTTTTCTCTCTCTTTTTTTTTTTTTAATCTCCCTCGAGTGCACCACGCATGATCTAAATATAAACAGGTGCCGTTTTTGCTCGCTGTAACATGCCTTGCAGCCAACCATCTGGGCCTTTTTGCCTTTTCAAACTGAAATTAAAACGAGGTGGACCTCGGCGGAGAATGTGTGTGTGTGTGTGTGTGTGTGTGTTTGTGTAAGCACACACCTGCATGTGTTAACCATGCATGACTGTACACTCTAACATCTGACCAGCTTTCATACACTCTGGCACACTCTCAATCCTCTCGTAAAAAAGGTGCAGGAAGTGCTCTTCTGAATATTTATGTGAAATGCTAATGATTTCGGCTATTGATGTGCTAATTAATTGAGAATTTGAGCATCTTCCTGTCTTCCATTTCATACGAGCCACAAAATCTCAGAAGTGATGCACAGCAGGGCAGAGAGACAGAAGGGGACAGGATCGGATGGAGCAGGCCCACCCGGACATCACTCCTGGCCCGGCTGTCTCCACAACATCCGTTACTTTGTCTTTTAACAAGGTGCATTGTGTGATAACTGCCTAAAAATTGCGGCGACAATACTCTTGTTTTTCCCTAGGATTATTCCTCGTCAAGAATTCTGTCCTAATGTTGGGTTTGACTAGAATTGTTTAAGAAACATTAATTAAATTCATCATGATTAACTGATCATGTTTTTGTTCTCGGGAAATGTACAGTAAGGCCTGGATTTGGATTTCAAACTCAGTGGAGTCATACTGTACAGCAGTACCTCGGCATACAAATGTAATCGGTTCCGGAGGCGAGACCTTAATGTGAATTTTTTGTATTGTGAAACGCATTTTTTCCATAATCCATTCTGCTCTGTCGCGATTCTTTTCAAAGGTAAAGTGTTTTTTTTACTTTACAGCACTGATTCCGTTAGTATGTGCTCACACGAGTGTGACTAGCGATGTTCCTTGCAAATTTTTCCGATAAAACAGTCTCTCCGTTAAACACAGCGTCGCGCGCATAAACGGAAACACTTATCTGTCGGGATTTTTTTTTTTTTTTTCTTAAAAGGTAAAGTGCAGGTTAATTTGTTTTATTTTTTTTTTGTTTTATATTTTTTTATTTTGTATTAATTATTTTTATGTATTTATTTTTTTTGGGCTGTGGAACGAATAATTAGAGTTTTCATTATTTCTTATGGGAAAATGAAATTTGGTTTACAAGTGTTTTGGAATACAAGCCCGCTTCCGGAACGGATTATGCTCGTAATCTGTACCAATATTAACAATTTCCAACATTATAATAATATTTAGCTATGCCCCTCCCCCTTACCAGTCAAAGCAGAGAACAGATCATAAAGAATTCATAACTTATCACACTCACCAATTTGACGAATAATTTGGGCAAATATTACTGATTTGAGAGGAAGTGATCCCTAAACCAATCTGTAAATGTAAGCTTCAGTGTTCAGAAGTAATGCCCCCCAAAATAAGAGGAGGATGAGTTAGTGTGTCTGTAGTAGCCGATGTGCTGCAGGGGTTGAGCTGCATTATTGGAAGACGCCACAGTCAGGAGTTGTGACATGACGAACACAGTAGCAGGTAAAAGGTAGGGTTTTATTCATTAAAGAAAACACTGGCCAGTCAGTCAAACAATTTTAACAATCGCAAACACGAGTCGTAGTCAACAGATTCATAGCGAGGTCATACACAAAAGAAATCTCAGTAGATGTGTACACTTCATGTCGCTCCCTGTATTCTGAGTTTTGTGTATCTGGTTAGAACTCCAGGTGAGGTGGAGCTCCTGCTGTACTGGTATGCGGTGTACTCGCGGCCAGTGTAGGCCAGTGACCTGACAGCCATGTGTCGCATACTGTCGTGCTTGTGC
Organism: Dinotopterus cunningtoni; assembly: GCA_028565755.1. Lineage (NCBI taxonomy): Eukaryota > Metazoa > Chordata > Actinopteri > Siluriformes > Clariidae > Dinotopterus > Dinotopterus cunningtoni. The sequence continues at coordinate 4,078,825 of JAOTRS010000001.1, read as the reverse complement.
TCTGTAATCGTGCTTTCCTTTAGTAGAGTTTTGTGGGTGTGGCTAACTGTAAAACGGGTGTAACTGTAATCATGTACTCTATGCCCGATTTGGTTGGTTGACTGCACGCACCTGTAAGTTTCAAGAAACTCAGCCTTACCGTAACATTTCTAAACCTGGCAGAAATTTTTCCGTTTGATTCGACCATGAAAACATCATTAAACGGATGAAAAATGAGACTCAGTGTGTGTGTGTAAATGTGCCATACCAAAACAGAATAGGGTGAACAGGAGGAGAGAGAAAGAGACTGTGTGAGTGTGTTTTATTACCCTAAAGCCCATGTGAGGGGGTCGCGGTACTGAGTTACTGTGTTCTACGAGCCGGTAATGGATTACCATTTTCTTTCCACTGCATGTACGATGACTCATTCACACACATAACACGATTCCCCCAGCACTGGTACAAAGAAACTGCACACACACATACACACATACACACACACACGCACGCACACACGGATTGAGAAAAGGCCTAAACAGATGGTGCTGCCTTGTCGTGCTGAGTTTCACATCGACTCCCAAAAGAAATGCGTCCACTGTACACACAGGCAAATACACAGAGCTGAAATGTCGGCCTTCACACAGCCTCGACATGGCGGAAATCAAAGCGCACACGTGTGTGATTCCTTTATTACAGCTCAGAATGTGTGCAATGGGGTTTTGGTAGTCCTGCCACAAGAGGGAGCCCTGCACAGGATGGTAATCGCGTCTACAGGAGACACTGAGCATGAAAAATTTACTTTCAAAATAAAACGTCATTTTTCTTTGTTTAAAGTCAGTTGTCTTCTTTAATCACTTAAACATATTACCAGGATTAATGAATATGCATGAAATTGTAAAAGCGCTCCATCTCTCTGTCATCGCTAACAGCTAGCCTGTTAGCTAGCTGTCAACATGTAAATTGTGATTAAACTGCAAGAGATTGGGTTTTTTTTAATTCCTTAAATAAAAAAAAATAAAAAAAGGTGGTTAGTAAAAAGTGGCTGAGGAATGCAGTGAGAGGTGATCTCATTAAACAGCGATCATTAAGGAGCCCTTAACTTTAATTAGCACGCAGCCATTAAAGAGCCGGCGTCACCACAGGACCGCTCCAGGTCACCACCTCACCCAGCGCGCTGACGGACGCCTCATCCATACAACGATCCAACCACATGTTTTTGTTTTTAACAGAGTGGCAATTAAAAGTTCTAATCAAAGACGTTAAAACTTTCGACTCAGCGGGACACTCGCAGGTCACACACACACACACACACACACACACACACATAGAGGTGTTACACAAGTTTTTCCAATAATGGAACGAATTATGACGAGAGGTGGAAGAAAAGAATTTAAGTCAAGCCTAACAAACACGTGCAAATTACCACACTGGTCCAAATCATTTGTGTCTTGTTTATTATTCGTTTCTTGCTGCTGCTGATTTCTACAAAACCCTTTATCATCACTGTGCAGATTTGTTTTTCTTGTTCCTCCAACATATGACTCAATCCACCAACATAAATATTAGACAAAAATGAGCTATGAGCTATTTGGTGTCCCCAAATGGCCTGTAGTGTCCGGAAGAGTGTGAGAGTGTGTCCATATGTATAGAACCCCCACCCCCACACACGTGAGCCCGTGGTAAAGCGGTATAGATGATGATGAACTATGAGCAAATATGAAATATTAATATACACATGCTTATTGGTATTGATTTATTTATGTATTTGTTTGTTTTATAACTTCGATACAACGATTCAAGTTAACATTATTTACACTTGTCGTTTACGCTGCACTTCAGGGTAACATTTTAGTAGCGTTTTACGAGACTATTAGCAGATAAGCTGAAGATACATACTAGAAGTACCGTGGAAACAACAACAAGAGAATATTGCTAGGAGAAGAGAAGCGTAACTGTAAGCATGCATCCTGATCTGTTCATTATTTCATGGTGAGGGGGCGGAGACTGGGCAGATACTGGGCGGAGACTGGGCGGAGCCACTGGGCATTACACTAGAAACCTCTGTGATATGCCGTTACACACGCTAATACACACTACATTACATAATTTATTATAAAATACAACCAGTTATGTATTTTTTTGCTCTAACACGGCTCCATGTAGATCCCTGAAGGTGTTCCTCAGACAGACCGTGTGTGTATGTGTGTGTGTGTGTGTACTGTAATGTGATTCTACGCAAGCATTATGATCACTCTGAAAGATTTTAAATTGACTAATCTGGCAACCCTGATAACACCGAGCACAGACTCTTGTATACAAATTGTGTTTATTTCCAAAATAATGAGCGCAATAACGTCTCAGATCTCACTGCTGTGCTGTGTTCACGCCGCCGCCGCTGCTGCTGACCCGGAGCACGCCGACGATATTAAAGAGCTCAATCCTGGAAATAAATAATTAAATAAATACATGAATAAATGAACATAATTACCCACTGGGTTAAAAAAAAGGGAAAAGATTCATATAAGATTGTTTTTCTTTTTCTCCCAAGGAATAAACCATGATGTTGTTACGTACCTACGTGGTCTTGATGCCTACTGCTTCTGATGCCTGGCCACACCCCTTCGAATGTTTCTTTAGTGAGTTATTATTATTATTATTATTATTATTATTATTGTTATTATTGTTGCTGATGATTAAAGACCGCTGACTTGCTGCTAAGAATTTCCTTTTCTAGACATCAATTAGGAGAAACGTGCAAATAAATATCAACACATCACCATAAGAGGTTGATAAGAAGGAAAAACTACTTCCTTTATACTGCAGCTTGCCAAATATTTGCCATATACAGTGTACAGTGATGGTTTCTTTACTAGTGGCCTGCTCAAGTGTAACACTCATCTCTCATCTATCTGACTCGTTAATAATTCACTCTCGAATACATTATGTTACACACACACACACACACACACACACTCTGACAGCATGCACATACGTGCATTGCATAAACGACCTGGACTTGCGTGCACACACCTCCTTTCCCGGCATGCTCTGCTCCCTCACGCTGGCAGCCGATTGAACGCCGGTCATCACGCTGAGACGGGGAAAATGTCACTACTCATTAAAACCACACCCACACTCTCTCTAAAACACACACACACACACACACACACACACACACATATACATTCTGTGAGCTCATATACTCACCATAATAATGCACAATTTCTATAAATAAAATCCTGGCCGTTTTGTGAAGGTTAGGTGTGTACTGATAATCAGTGTAATGATACACTGTGATATTTACCTCACAAACACACACACACACACACACACACACATACACACACGTTACTGTTATTCTTAACACACATTTCTATAAATATCCTGCTGTAGGAGTGGGAAGGAGGCTCCCCAGGTAGGCAGCAGCAGTGTGTGTGTGTGTCTGTGTGTGTGTGTGTGTGTGTGTGTGTTGATTTGTGCTCCATTTGTATAGTCTATGTGCCGTTCTATAGGGTTAAGCGTGAGGATGTACCATTCAGACGGGATTAGTTTAACATTAAAGGATAAGTAATGTATATATTACTGGAATATCACTAGGGTTTTACTCCGAATCCATCATGAGAGTCATTTATTTATTTATTTTTGTAAGAGCTGCACAGGCGTCTGGAAAGACTCCGTATTGTAATAGCCCCCGGAAATACACACTCTTCTCTATCAAAACAAAAACAACAAGTCAACAAACGAGTTTACATCACAGCATGATAAAATACAAACAAAGAGCACAGTTATACTGTAGACTACATATGTTATGGAGTAGTGTGGTCATGTGATCTACTAAGGGAAGAGATCAGCGTGTGTGAACAACCTACAACAAGCGGTTATATAAAAAAATGAGGTCAAAACAAATCAGTCTGAATTAAAACCATCGCTTACGACATGCAACTCCATCATAATTACTACAGACCCCAGCATTCGATTACTTAAATCGGACCAAGTACTCAAAATTGACTTATTTAGTCATGTCTAGACGTGCAGACGGGTCTCTGGTGTGAGTGTAGAAACACAGTTTCTGTTTCTTTGTCTTTCTTTCATTTTTATATTGGCCAGGCAGGGGTTCCAGGATTTTGTAAGTCGGGTGGGGAGGGGTTTTGGGACCGCCCCCAGAACCGCCCCTGGGTTTAAACAAGCCAATTCCACACCCACAGCTGGTAGCTGTTCTTTTGTAGGGGGTGTGGCTCACTGGTAGCTCATTTACATAAACACCGAAAAGGTGTGTTTGAAGGAGTAGTAACAGAGGTATAGAGAAAACACATTTTCCTTGTGAGGTATTCCAGCTACAGCATTAACACACACACACACACACACACACACACACACACTTTGAGGCGAGCTATAAGACCTGTGTTACTTTGTTACAGAAACAGTAAAATATGGGACATAGTGTTGATATGTTGCAAAGCCTTATGGGATAATGCGTTGTTTAGCAATCCTAAATCCTGAGCAGAGTCGCGCACTGATCATCCGCCTCCATGTTGTTTAATAACTTCCTGTTTCACACTTTGCGCGGCTTCACTCCCGCGATCACTAGCACTTTTGGCTTTGCTGCGCCTGTGAGCCATGACGCTCTTCACTGTAATATTTACAAAAGAACATTAAACAAACAAATGACTCTACAGCGCCCATGAGACGCAACAAGGACTTTGGGCTCGGAGACACGAGTTTAAAAATGAGAGCTCTCATGAAAATATGACAGTCCGCTCGAACACATGAGCTTCCCTGTGTGAATGAAAGCTAACGACTATATAGATAGATAGTTAGATGAAATGTTGCATCATAATAATGAGAATATACCGTTTCTATATACAGTACTGGTCCAAAGTCGTAGGCACCATATTATCTGTAGTCCAGATGTTGCTATATATGTTTATACTGTCTGCATTATTAAGTACAAATCCATTTACTATTTCAAAACATAACTTAAAAGAAAGGAGCGAGTGTGACAAAGTTACCAGAAGTATTCTCACAAACAGCTGATGTACTTACAAAACTGCGCACATATGTTTTGTAAAGTGTTTACTTTATTATTCTTTAGTGACCTTTATAGAGGTTCTTTTTCCTTCTTGTGCCTTGCAAAAGTGTTCACACCCCTTGAACATTTCCACATTTTTGCACATTATATAACCACAAACATAAATGTATTTTATTTTGATTTTATGCGACAGACCAACACAAAGTGGCACAGAATTGTGAAGTGGAAGGAGAATGATGAATGGTTTTCAATTTTTTCTACAAATAAAAATCTGAAAAGCGCTTCGTGTATTTGTATTCAGCGCCCTTTACTCTGATACCCCTGACTAAAATCCGGTTTCCTCCCACAGTCCAAAGACACGCAGATTAGGTTAACTGACGTTCCCGAATTGCCCGGAGTGTGTGAATGAGCATAAGGGTGTGTATGTGTGGTGTGCACTGTGATGGATAGGCACCCCGTCCAGGGTGTACCCCACCTAGTGCCCTAGGTCTCCTGGCATAGGCTCTAGGTCCCCTGCAACCCTGAATACAGGATAATGCGGTATAGACAATGAGTGAGTGATTGTATACATAATCACTTATTATGTGTATAACTCCTATAAACTTTTCTACAGTCAGATTTTTGTCAACAAATACCATCAGTTGTATCAGTATTATTATTAGTATTATTATTAGTATTATTAGTAGTAGTATTTTAATTCTTACTAAACGTTTCGACAGTGTGACCCGTGTAAGTGTGTGAGTTCTGATATATAATGACAAACATGAACGTTGTGGAGATTAAATTAGTAAATTAGGACACGATGGCCTTTGGCAGACGACTCCAGACACAGATGTGCAGATTTTTACACCCTGTGAACGCAGGATCGATCTGGAGCTCCGGGTCTCCGACAGAGCGGAGAAGAAAGCACATTTAAATCGGCTTTCTTTCTCAGATTAAATCTGTAGCTCACTGTGTGTGTGTGTGTGTGTGTGTGTGTGTGTGTGTGTGTGTTTGACAGTGCTGAAGTCTGAGTCAGGAGTTATGCGAGTTAATCCTAAGAGACCTCTCAATGGGTCCATGAGGTGGCACCCTAAACCACACACACACACACATACACACACAGTCTGCTGCTCTGAGCCTGCACAGGATTACTGTGCGAAAGGAAATTAAGGATCATCCAGACATCCAGTGATGGAAAGAGAAAAGAATGAGAGTAACAAGAAAAGAGAGAGAGAGAGAGAGAAATGTAGTGGGAAGGAAAGACTATCAAGAGAGAGCAAGAATTAAAGCACATAAAAGCGTTGATATCAACCAATCACAGCACAGGAAGACATTTAAAATTGTTAACCAATAGAAAACAATACAAAAGCTGTTGTGGTTATTACCTATTCATTATTTTAAAGTGAATATCTGATTTATCTATGAGCGCAGGCTCGCCATTGCTGAGTCGAAAGCCAGGCTGTGCGCCACAGTGGTTTCAGTCTGAGGCGGAGAGATAACGCGTGATTGAGTCGTTGGAGGGACTCGCTGACCCGATGAGACCCGGCACTCTCATCTACACGCTCGTTTACCTCCTCGAATCTCTCCGTCTCTCTGCTATCATCTCATCTCATCACTCGTCTCGTCTCTCGTTTCTCCTGCAGGAGCACCGAGACGATGCGCCGAGTGCCCGAGGCTGAGGGCCAATCAGATCGGGAAGTGTTTACAGGCTCCAATACGACAGAGTGGTGATTTACATCCGCCGGTCACGTCCATCAATCAGGAGGACCAGGAGAATGACAGAGTGCTCTTCGGTGCCTGTTCACTTCCCCGTACACTTCCAATCTTACTCAGCTTTCTTATTATTTTATTAATCCAAATAAAACATTCACACTCTTTGGCCGTGCTGTTCCCTTCCCGAGACAAATGATACACCCCCTTCCTGTAGCTGGTCTCATTCTAATTTGGCTTAGCTGCACTCTCTGGACCGCTCCCAATTCAGAAGTTAGTAATCTTCCCTTATTGGCTCCATCCTAAATTTCGGACTATATCCACTGTCCTTTACTGGCTCAGTCAAAGATCAGATGCTGCTCACTTTTTAAATTTCAGAATTATTGACTTCCCCTAATTGGCGTAATCATCTTACTAACTGGCCCTGCGTCAATTCAGACCTGACTCACGTCCTATTCTAGATCCCGTCCCAATTCAGATCTACAGTGTTTCATTTCCTTCAAACTGGCTATATTCCAGATCAGCTGCTAGTCGCTGTCGCTTCCTGGCCACATCCTAATTCAGTCTATTATCACATCCTCTTACTAGCACTTCTCACAATCCCTCCTATTTACTGGCCCCATCCCAAATCCGATGCTATTCATTTCTCCCAGCTGACCCACTTGAGCGTCCTTAATGGCTTCATCCCATTTTATACATGAATCACTTTCACTTATTGACCCACAGCAGAATCCTCCTACTTCTCCTTGAAGGCTTCTTCCACCGAAGAACCTGCTCATATCACCTTCTTGGCTCTGCCCCAAATCATACTCCACTCGCTTACTTACTACCCTTAGTGTCCCTTTCTCAGATCAGTGAGACAGTTTCCCCTCACTCTGCACCCTCCGCCCCTCCCTTGGATGGTCCGTCCTGATTCGTGACCTCCTGGCTCAGTTTTATCACCTATTAGCAGCATGTTTCAGCATGAAAGTGTGACGTCAAGCAAATGTTCTCACGGAAGTGATTCATAAACCAGTCGGAGATCAGAGTGGGCATGAAAATGATGCCACGAAAGCCTGCAGACTGAAGCTTAATCTAATGCTGACTCCAGACAAACCGACTGTGGTGTTTAAAAAACTGAAGTGTGACTTTTTAAAGGCTCTTTTTAAGATTAATGCTGTGGCTCTTACTGTAAGGCGTCGTTAGCCTTTCTGTGATTCACGGATGTTTGAGTTTCTGCTCGGAAAACCGACACATCCATCAGCCAAGCCGGCCAATGAGACTCATCGGTCTGATGAAAGAGGGGAGAACAGGAAATGATGCATTCAGAGAGGCTGATGTGAATCTTGCAGTGACTCATCCATTTGCTCAGAAGGCATTAGGCTGATGAAGAGAAACGACCAAAATATTAACTTAAACAGGCACGGTTCAAACTATATGCACTTTCTCACATTTCACGACTGGCCTTATCCCAGTTCGGTTGTATCTTATTGGTCCTATCCCAAATTACACACTAATCACTTCCTATTTTGTGATCCCAAATAATATAGACCCTACATACACTCACCTAAAGGATTATTAGGAACACCATACTAATACGGTGTTTGACCCCCTTTCGCCCTCAGAACTGCCTTAATTCTACGTGGCATTGATTCAACAAGGTGCTGAAAGCATTCTTTAGAAATGTTGGGACATATTGATAGGATAGCATCTTGCAGTTGATGGAGATTTGTGGGATGCACATCCAGGGCAC
>JAOTRS010000001.1:4043348-4053809 GCA_028565755.1 Dinotopterus cunningtoni | reverse complement strand
CCCTCCCTTCCCCTCCCCCAGCTCCCCAACTCCACACCATCGCTCCTGAGCCACCGCTGAGTGAGGATCCGGTGAAGATCATGCCAAGGCACCAGCACTGAAGGTGGGAAGAAGATCTCTCGAGGACTGGCAGTGTTCCGTTTGTGAGTGTGGGATGGCGTGTGTGTGTGTGTGTGTATGTGCAGTCCAGATGGCTTCATGCTCACTTCCTGCTGCCAGTCTCATGACTGATTCTGCAGCTTAAATGTGAAACGCAGCGCGCTCGTAAAAAATCAGTCTTTATCTCATCGCTCTCATAAACGTTTATCGCTTCCCATCATTTAAACAATCCTGCGTTATTCCTAATCTTTATGCAAATCTGCGCTCTCTTATTGGCTGAAAGCAGCAGGGACGATAAAGAGGCGTCAGCGTCTGGGTCGAGAGCGTCACTTCCGGCTTCTTTCATTGTAGTCCTTAAAGCTCAGAGCATTTTAGACATTTTTTGTTTTGCTGTTTGTTTTTTTATAAACATATTCAGGGCTCAGGATTGTGCAGTATAGAGTGATATCCTTTTTTTAGCACTGAATTTTAGCTCGTTTTAAACAACTAAAGAACAAAATGGGGCACATAAGCAAAGAAATAGCACAGATACACACGATCACGTGTTTTTATTGTCTTTGGTTGTTCCTGTGTGAGAGAGAGAGAGAGCGATATTTTTTTTTACATCATTGACCTTTTTTCTTTTTTACTCATTTTTCTCTCTATCGCTTCATTTGTTTTGTTTTTACGTTTCTGCTAAATTTCAGTACAAACACCTAAAGCTGATCCGGTCGAACAAAGCAAATTTTGCAACTGTAAAATAAAAAAAAAAAAAGGGAATGTAGTCACATGTGATTGGTCAGATAAAGAAACGTACCCAATCAAAATTTCAAGAACTATTCATAAATAAGTCCTGGATTCTTGGTGCAGTCCTTAAATATTACAAACTGTCAGCATGTCACGTTATCTTTCCTTCTTGTTTTTTGTCTGTCTTTCTCTTGTTCCTCCTATTTTTCCATCTTTTCCATCTTCCTCTCCTCCCTCGTCTCGTTACAAGCCCCCTTCCCTCTCTTTGCTCTTCTCCACCTTCCCATCTTCTCCCAGCCTAATTACCCCCTTCTCACTCTCTCTCTCACTCCATCCATCCTTCTTTTCCTCTCTCTCTCTCTCTCTCTCTCTTTCAGAGTGGTGGAGGATTGCAGGAAGATCTATAAATAGAGCCCGGCCCGATGGCTGAGTGCTCGAGGTGCTGCATGCTGTAGGGGAGACCACTGAAGTGTGTCCACATCTCTCTCTCTCTCTCTCTCTCTCTCTCTCTCTTTAACTCCATCTCTCTCCTTCTCTCCTTAAATCCCATTGCAGATCTCCTTTTCTTTCTCTTCGTCTCCTCCTTAACGAATCCAACTTTATTTTAGTTTTAATATCAAATTTGAAACAATTCCACCTCTTTTACCCAAAATGTGTTTCCTTTCTTTCTCTCACACACTTTCTCTCTCTCTCTCCAGACATTCTGTTTCCTGCACCAATCCCCCTCGTCTCTCTCTCTCTCTCTCTCTCTCTCTTTGCTCTTCTCCTCCTTCCCATCCTATCTCATTCTAATTATCCCTTTTTTTCTCATTCTCTCTTTCATACTCCCTCTCTCTCTCCATCCATCCTCTCCCCCCTCCTTAAACACTGATCTGTCAGACTGCACCATCTCTCTCTCTTTCTCTCTCACACACACACACACACACACACACACACACACACACACACAGAGCCATTCTGTCTTCTTCTTTCCTCATCCGTCACACACATAACCACAGACACCACACATTCACTCCCACCCCCTCATTGTGTAAGTGTGTGTGTGTGTGTGTGTGTGTGTGTGTTTGATTGCAGGACATTATCAAGTGAACAGTTCTATCAGAGAGTGAAAGAACATGAGATGGCGTATGTGTGAGAGAAAAACAAAACTGTGTGTGTGTGTGTGTGTGTGTGTGTGTGTGTGTGTGTGTTGTAAACCCTATTAAACCCTACTCCTCGACTCTGTTTCAATAAAATCCCATGGGCGCAGCTTCTGAGTCTGAGACTCTCTCATGTTGTGACGCTCCATCCAAATTTCTCATGAGTTCTCCGAGACGGAATTCCATGACGTCTTTTTAAAATGGTTGAACAAACAAGATTGTGTGTTTATTAATCAAACGTTTCGGCTCCTAGCGGCGGCGCGGTGGTGTAGTGGTTGCTGGGTGCTGTCGCCTTGCGTCTCCAGGGTCTGGGTTCGATTCCCGTCTCTGTGTGCATGGAGTTTGCATGTTCTCCCCGTGCTTGGTGGGTTTCCTCCTGGTACTTTGGTTTCCTCCCACAGTCCAAAGACAGATAGATTAGCCTAACAGGCGTTCCCAAATTGCCCGTGGTGTGTGAGTGAGTGTGTGTGCCCTGTGATAGAACAGTGTACCCCGCCTCGTGCCCTCGGTCTCCTGGGATAGGCTCCAGGCCCCGCGACCCTGAATACAGGATAAAGTGGTATGTAAGTGAGTGAGTGAGTGAGTGAGCAGCTGCTAGCTACGAGCTCAGGACCACGCCATGCTAAACCCAACAAACTAGCACGCGTTAATCACACAAGTTAGCGCGCTGCTTGTCCTGGCGTATGCTGAACAGATGCGTCGCGTGACACAGAGACAGTCGAAACACGTACCGTCTGAGGCACTCGAGCTGTACTGTTTAATACACAGAACACATCGATCACCGTCTCCGTTCCCCCTGTTGATCTCCGGAGCAGCGGCCGTAATTCCTCCAGTGAGCCGCGCGCTTACACTCGGCAGTCTCTTTATCTTTTTTCCTCTGTCATCCTCACTCCTCCTCTCTATCTGTTATCTGCTGTCAGGCTCTTTATCTCTCTCTCTCTCTCTCTCTCTCTCTCTCTGTTCGGTCTCAGCGCTAACGCTCTGTGTGACTCACGCTAACACGTCACGAGGCGAGTGTGACGTCTTCAGAGTTAATCGTGGAGAGACGTTGATTACGGACACGCGCCGAGGAGACGTTGAACTCTTACCTCTGTGAGATGTGGGTTGGGGTTGAAGCCGCACTGGTTACACACCGTGGCGCGGCACTGAGTGCACGTGTTGCAGTTCGGCTGCCCGTCCGAGACGCCCGTCAGGTCGGCAGTCTTACACACCGGGCACAGCTTACTGCTGGGCATCGGGGCGATCTGCGGCAACGAATAGGGAGATTTAGGACCACCAGCATCCCCCTGAGGGCTCTTTCGAGGAGAGTGGCTCTGGTCAGGGGTGCCACCCACCGGCCCCCCCGGCTTGGGTCCATTGCTGGGGTCTGTGTGGGCGGGTTTGCCTTGGATGCTGTGAGAAAGAACAAGAAACAAAAAAAAGGAAATCAGACAAAAGATCAGGGAAACAGCGTACTGATTCAGAATCACTTTAGTTGGGGCGTCTCAGAATTCGGGACGACTTAAGAATTTTCACCTTAAGAATTAAATTAATTAGCATTTTCGGCATACGAGCGAAAGAACCGAGAAGAAAGAAAGTCGCGACTACGTCTGATCAAAAACTGAAGCTGATCAAAACTTGCATCAGTGTAAAGCCAAGCGAAGTGAGTTTACATGATTTTTTTGTGGGGTTTTTTCAAATTTTGTGTAAGATTTAGCAAAGACGCAGCACTATGGGTCCCAAGAATGTTATCAAGGACAGTAGCAAGAAGAAAAGGAAGACACTTTCAGTTTGGTTTTTAAAGCAGCCGGTGCCGAGAGGAATCATAAATTAAGGTTAAGTGAGGTATTTATTTCATATTTTACTTCATTTACATGTCTTTTCTAAATGTTTTAATTGTTTTTATGTGCAAAAATATGATTATAGTGATAAATATTGGTAATATTTTTTTGTGCAGCTGGATTATCTGCATCTACATTATTTCCTATGGGACAATGCGTTTCACAATACAAAATCTAGCCTTAAGAACTCGCTGAATCACTTTTCCCCCAAAACTCAATAAATCAGTGTATTATATCAGAATGCCTTTTCTCCAATAGACACAGGGAATCAGTTTATAAATTAAATTGAACCTAAAATAACATAACCGACTCCGTAAGTGTAGCCGCAGCGTGTCACGGGTTGTCATGTTCGCGGCTGTTAAAGCTCTCGTATCGCTCCTACATGTCACTCCGAGAACTTAAAAGGTGACAGAGGTTTCATTAATCCGTCAATACAAACCACATTTTAGTGCACAGGACAGAAAATTAGCTAACAGTCAGAGCACACACACACACACACACACATACACACACACATTCGCAGCAGTCAGGGGCTTCATGTTACTGGGCCTAAAACACTGACACTCAGGTGTGACAGGAGGGCCGGGTGTAGGCGCACATGCCCGCTGCTTCCACGACAAGAAATAATGAAATATCAGAGCAAGATAAGGGCTGTAGAAAAGAAAAGGCGCGGACGTGTGAAGCGTGGCGTCTCTCAGCAGCCACCAGAAATGAACATTTTTCCATGAAGAAGAAGAAGAGTGACTCAGCGGGAAAACGGCAGCGACGGAACGAGCGCGAGTGAAAAAGCGAGCCAGCCGGGAGCGGAAATCGAGCGTGAAGCCGATTTTCATCAAGGTTTGGAAGGAAACGTGCGCCGGAGGCGTTCAGATCTGGCAGCTGCACCCGCCCAACCTTAAAATAAATAAAATTAAATGTGAAGCAAATACAAATATGATTTTTAGTCGCTTCATTTCAACCGCAGTTAAGGTGGCTTCAGGAAACTGTATTCTGACTCAAACTTTTTTATTATTTTTGGATTTCTCCTATTTTTCGGCTGCGCCTGGTTATTTATTTTTTGTGCTCCTTTATTCCTGAACGTGAAGAAGAGTGAATTTTTAAAAACCTCGACTGACCTGCAGTTCAGTTTCCCATCAGTTTTCTTGGTTTGTTGTTTTTTCCATTTAAAAATGTACATATGAAACATATATTTTCTCCGACATTTCGTGTTCAAGGCTGCACAGGCCATACCAGTGCATGATGGGAAACCTACTGAGAACAGACCAGTGGAAGGCTAAAACGCCGCGGGATCGTTCCCGAGAACAACCCACCTCAAAGTCTGGTTTTATTTTGACCAGTGAGAACACGATCGTTCCGTACTCGGGGACTGTGCTCGAAGGTGATCTAGAGAACAATACTGCGTACTCGTGCACAGATCGAATCAGATATGGAAGCCAATCGTACCTAAAAAAACGAAAGTAGATCCCTGTTTAGAAGCGACATCATCAGCGTTGTCTGTCTTCTCCAAAATCTCCACCAATCTCATCCTCTGAACTACACAGCCAAAGCAGATACAGGTCACAAACCAAGTAGGTGTATACCGCCACCTGGTGTATCGGAGAGTAAATATGCAGGTGTACCCGAGAACAGAGAGCGAATATACGCTATAACGTGGGGAGGGGGAGCAACCGTTCCCAGGGACAGAGCAAATCAATTGTGCCAAAAATGTGAAAACACACTTAAAACATCTATCAAGGACGTCTTTTTACCCTGAGTCCTAAAGACCACTGGATGAATAAAGGTTCATGTGCTGCTTAATGTACAGGAAGAAAATTTCTCCAGAAAACAAAATGTCTGTTTTCATTATAACTTCCCGGATTGATATCGTACACAATAAAATAAAATGCGATATAACCCTCGGCCTTTCACGGCGTATTTCTGTTTTCGTGTTTTTCGGCGCTCTCGGGAGTTTAAACGAGTTAAAATCTCTCCTGCGGCACCGAGATCAAACCTGCTTCTGTCTCTCTCAATATTCCTCTTTCTCCTTTTCAATTAAAACTACTGGAACACAGCAGGTATCTCTCGGCTTAGAGTTCCCACAGAGCCTGCAGAGAGAGAGAGAGAGAGAGAGTGTGTGTGTGTGTGTGTGTGTGTGTGTGTGTGTGTGTGTATGTGTGTGTTTCTGGTCACTACGGGTGATTTATCGTCACTATGCAGACAAACAAACAGACTGCGTTTGTTCCATGAAAGCGCATCAGTTTGGATTAGCAAAGCAATTAGAAAATTGAGGGAGAGAACACACATACACGCACACACACACGCACACACACAGGCTTTCTCAGACGGATTTCAGACACGCCTAAAGTGAGCGAGAATCAAAAAAGTAATTCTGACAGCATCAGTGAGTCAGAACAGTGTTTGTATGTGTATATATATATGTGTGTGTGTGTGTGTGTGTGTGTGTGTGTGAGTGGGGATAGGGATTTGCTCACTGCTCATCACCTGCCGTCTAAAAGTTTCAGTGAAGCGTCAATTCAGATGAAAAAACACCAGTGTGTGACAGTCTGAAAGTTGTGTGCCACACACACACACACACACACACTTTCTCTCTGTCAAGCTCTTTCCCTTTCTTACAAATGACAGGATCTTACAAAATACACACCACACACACTTCTACTCCCACTTCTACTCATGTGTAGCTAGCACTCGTGTGTGTGTGTGTGTGTGTGTGTTTAACATCTGTCAGGTTTTCGCTAATAACCATTTGCTAGCTTGTCGAACAAGCGACAGTAACAGCTGAGTTTGCATCCGCTTAAATCTTCGGTTTCCAAATAAAATAAAAAAATTAACGGCTACATGCTAGCTAGCTAGCTGAACCATCGCTATGATTGTTACCCGTTTTTAACCACTTGAACGGTTAGCATGTTGTATGTATGGATTAGCGTGTAATAAAATTAAATGTAAAGTTAGCTATGTTGTTGGAACGCTAGCGGTCACTTCTGTTTAGCATCACAGATTCCTCTGTCAGGTTTATGCTAATCGCCGCTAGCTAGTAAGATAACTCTAGTAAGATAGCTACAACTAAGCTATTTGTTCAATTGTTACTGTACTGACACGTAACTGAGGAAAGTGTCGATGTATCTGATGACTCTGAGTGTTTTTTTGCTGAGAAAATAAAAGTTAAAGTCTGAAACAAACTCTTGCACAGGAGCAGATTGTGAAGTTACGCCTCAGCACAGCCTCTTCTCTTAGCGTTTAACATGGCTTTTTTTTTTTTTACCCGTCCAGACCTGCAGTATCATTTACTGCCATTTTTCAAACTCCGCATAAATATCAGCTGTATGGAAACCCACCCTATCCCTTTGCCCCCCCTTCACCGCCTCCACCCCCCAATGAGTGACTGATTGCTTTTTACAAGCCGAATCCCAGCTCCCGTGCAATTAGCGAACGCTCTGCTAATTTGTTTGGCACTGCGTGACACAATCGTGGCTTGATTGCCTTTCGATACTCGGCGGTGTTCGAGTCGACTAGCATGCGCGCTTCTGTTGCGCAAACGCATGCAGAGATTTCACGCTCGTGATTCATAAATCCACGCGAGCGGCGCAGAGCGGGAGCAGACGAAGGAGCATCAATCTTTAAAACCCCTCGCGTGTGCTTCTGCTCCTGCGTTCGCGTGAAATATAGGGCCGGCGTCTCGCACGCGGACGAGGCGTTCGTATATATCGACTGAGAGTTTATCGTCAGTGGTCTGAGCTGAGAGGAAAAATAGAGCTGCTTCCTGGAGAGGAGTCGCACTCGCTCGCTCTCCAGAGACTCGTTTCTACCTGATATATAACAGGAGTCAATAACAGACCTGCAAGAGAGAGAGAGAGGTGTGTGTGAGTGTGTGTGTGTGTGTGTGTGTGTGAGAGAGAGAGAGAGAGAGAGAGAGAGAGAGAGAATTTAAGGCTGTATTGCATGACCTGTGTGCTAATCATTCTCAAAAAAGGAGGTGTGGCCTGTGTGCTTATCAGTTTTAGTGAAGGAGGTGTGGCCCGTGTGCTTATCAGTTTTAGTGAAGGAGGTGTGGCCCGTGTGCTTATCAGTTTTAGTGTAGGAGGTGTGGCCCGTGTGCTTATCAGTTTTAGTGAAGGAGGTGTGGCCCGTGTGCTTATCAGTTTTAGTGAAGCAGGTGTGGCCCGTGTGCTTATCAGTTTTAGTGAAGCAGGTGTGGCCCGTGTGCTTATCAGTTTTAGTGAAGGAGGTGTGGCCCGTGTGCTTATCAGTTTCAGTGATGGGCAAAGAAGGAGGTGTGGCCTATGTGCTTATCAGTTTTAGTGAAGGAGGTGTGGCCCATGTGCTTATCAGTTTCAGTGAAGGAGGTGTGGCCCGTGTGCTTATCAGTTTCAGTGAAGGAGGTGTGGCCTATGTGTTTATAATGCTCAGTGAAGGAGGTGTGGCCCGTGTGCTTATCAGTTTCAGTGAAGGAGGTCTGGCCCGTGTGCTTATCGTTCTTAGTGAAGGAGGTGTGGCCAGTGTGCTTATCAGTTTCAGTGAAGGAGGTGTGGCCTATGTGTTTACAATGCTCAGTGAAAGAGGTGTGGCCTGTGTGCTTATTGTTATTAGTAAAGGAGGTGTGGCCTGTGTGCTTATCATTCTTAGTGAAGGAGGCGTGGCCTGTGTACTTATCAGTCACAGTAAAGGAGGCGTGGCCTGTGTGCTTATCAGTTTCAGTGATCTGTAGTCTGGAACACATCTACACTAATAACATGTTTTGGGATGCACTATAAGGGTGATGTAAGAGACACGCCCACATCCACAGTGGACTTATGGGTAGTGATTTAAACTGAAAACCGAATCGTGTGAAAAGCAGTGTATGCCTCCGGGTCCTATTTCACACCTAATCCTGTATGTGTGTGTGTGTGTGTGTGTGTGTGTGTGTGTGTGTGTGTGTGTGTGTATGTGGCTCACTTTCATCTCACTTTACCAACAGACATGTCACTATATGCCTGTTCAGGGTGACTTCACTCAGACGGGACTCGCTCGTACCACGTGTTAGTCGAGCAATGAACAGGTTTTTATAGAGGCCAGTAAGTGTGACCACAGAAGATGAGAGAGGAATAGAGTGAGAGAGAGAGTGAGAGAAAGAGTGAGAGAGAGTGAGAGAGAGAGAAAGAAAGAAATAGAGTGAGAGAGAGAGAGTGTGAGAGAGAGAGAGTGAGTGAGAGAGAGAGAGAAAGCCCTGGAGCTCTTGAACGCACCTTTATTCGATTGCGGTGTCATTATGAAACAGGCTCTTTTATCAGCATGATGTTTGGATGTCTTTTCTCGGTCTATGAGGAAATACACCATCGCTTCATCTCTCTTCTTTTTTATGCCCTCAATATCTCCTACCGCTTCTCCCTCCCCCATCACTCTCGCCGGACTGCGACTACACAGCCATGCTCAGGACCGTTTCTACACCACTATCTACTTTGCCTCGTACATTTGCAGCTTACAATACGTCTGGCTCCTCCAACCACACATTTATTATGCATTACATCACAAACTAATCAGAGGTCAGGTTTTGCCCATCCGTCCATAACAAACGAACAAACATTTTTCATCATCAAAAACACATAAAAAAAGGACGCACAATTTTTGCATGGTATTGAGGAGGAACAGTTAACGTCTGTCATACTGTGATCGGCTCCTGACTGTCAGATGATCCAATAACTTTAAAAACTATGAGGCAGCATCATCTGAGCCGTGCTTATGAAGATTTCCAGGGCAGGATGTTTCCTCAGCTCATTACGTTTATTAAGGAAATTCACAGTAATGCTTCCTAAGGTTATTACTGTTATTTGTGATCATGGTGTCACCAAAGTTCCTGCCTCAGAACACCGACATAAGCCATGAGGAAATGGGCTGAGATATAAATGGTGTTTAAGTGCAATATCATGCTAAAGGTCCTGCTGTCGTGCTGAATATCAGCACGTCTGTGACGCGGTCAAATGCACGACTGCACAGCCTGATCACATCTGTGCTGATATTCAGCACAACAGCACATCCTCGAGTGTGTTCCACATACGCTATTTAATATCAACAGATTATGATTTGCTTCTTTATTTAATCGGTTATTTTGCTCCGCCCACACATATCCTTCCACGTCTTGTTGGAACTAACTAACCGTGACTGGTGGAGCTGGCGACCCACAGTTAGTGTAATTAACCACTGTAGAACACCTGGGATGCCGAGTGATACATTTACTGTAGTTACACGTTCCAGTGCTGTTACTGTTTATTATCAGCACTCTCGTGGAATAACGCCTCTTGTCCAATCAGATTACTGAATCAGAACTAACCGCTGCTTAATTGAAATCACTGTTTTGGTCTCTTTGTTAACCGAGTTATTAATCAACACATGAATACACTTCTAAAACATTGAAGATAACCATTAAACTTACATCAGGGTGTCTACTCTGAACCCCTCCTGATGCTGGTGGGCTGGACCATCTGTACATTACAACGTGGAAAAACCTTTCAGTGCATCATCGGAACATAAGATCCTGAGAAAATAACACCGTTTGAATAAGGATCCTGTAAGGCCTGACTCCATGGTTGTCGGAATAAGATTCGCACATGCTGAATACGAGCATAATTACCCACGTGTGGCGGGGTGAGGTGGGGCGTGGTGAGTTGGGGTGGAATGGGGCGTGGTGAGTTGGGGTTGGGTGGGGT
>JAOTRS010000001.1:3927172-3939257 GCA_028565755.1 Dinotopterus cunningtoni | reverse complement strand
CATTTAGATTTCACTGATGGTGCAGATTAAACTTCAGGCAGAGATCTAAGGACTGCAGGAGATTCAGTAAATTCTGTCCCACTAAACTTTGGACTTTTGGACTGTTGTTTGTTCCTCACTCCTTCCATTCCTCTTTCTCTCTCTCTCTCTCTCTCTCTCTCTCTCTCTCCCTCAGGTCGGTTTGTTTTTCGGAGACGTAGATCCCTACCTGATGCACGCGCTCTATAATAACTCTATCTACGCCCGAAAGCAGACGTTCCAGTACCAGTCGACATGCGAGCCGACGGCCAGCAGCCGCACAGGAGCCGCATCACGCCACTTCATCGTGGTGAGTTTGAGCATGTGTGTGTGTTTCCCCACTGCTGTGGTGTCCGGGTTCTTTTGGCTTTTTTCTGTCCTGACCTCCCACCAAACCCAGCCGAGGTCCATGATGCCCAGCCCTCCATACATCTGTTACTCACTGTGCTCATCTGCTTCTCTCCTTCACAGCCCTCCATTGCTGATGTTCTCAACTTGGCTTGGTGGACGTCTGCGGTTGCGTGGTAAGCCTCTACCAAGTGAAACCTCTATACATGAGCCACAGTCTTTCAAATCTACAGTATTCATGTTGACACGATACAGGAGAACCTGTAAAGGTTATAGTTTGCGTATGCAAAGAAATTTCAGTCCTGTTTCTTTTTCAGGTCCGTGCTGCAGCAGCTCTTCTACGGGCTTGTGTACAACACCTGGTTTAACACAGGTCAGTGTGTCTCGCTGCATCCTGATTAGAGCGCCAGTGATTTCTGTGACCTTTAGCATTGTATGTTCAGTTTGGAAAAGCTGTAAGTGCTCAGTGGGCTGTTAGAGAGATGAAGAATAAATGCACAGGACAGTACAGTAGGTGTTAATAAGTAGCTGTTGTTTTTTCTGCGGCTGCAGGTGATTTCGCTTTTGCTGAAGGTACAGAGGCCAGAGGAAGCAGCAGTTGCGTGACCATTCAGAGCCAGTTCTTCTTCACCAACACCACCAACTCCTTCAACGTGCTGCAGGATTGTGGAAACTGCTCCAGGTACAGCGCACGCTGTCTCACACGTTTTACAGTACATTTACAGTACATCCTCCAGTTAATAAAGAAGTAATTAGATGCTCGAATGTGAATGGTAAAAGAAAGATATTGGTCATGTGTACAGTAATTAAATGACAGGGAGAGACACACACATTATAGCAAGGCACACAGTGTAAACGAGCAGCTTATTTGATGTATATCGAGGTAGATAAGTAAGTGATGTGACAGATTAATTCACCAGCCATGACATATCACACCCATCATGTAGTGAAATTATGATTGGTCTGTTTGTAGTTGCACTGGCCCATGTAATCTACACCGCGCTTTGTTTCTCTGCAGGTTATTCCACGCCAAGAGGATAGAAAACACCAACCTGCTGTTTGTGGTGGCCGAAACGCTTCCCTGCAGCTCCTGCGAGATTGAAAAGCTCACACAAGTCAGGATGGAGTGTATCCTTTCTTAATATCTTAACACTCTCTGCTTCACCTCCATGTAATAACACGTAAGAAACATCTTCTCACACATACAAGGTGTTGGTTTAAGAACTAGACTGATATTTGGTCAAATCAATAAGGCTGGAACCATTTCAGCTGGATAAAGAGAACCTGAGTCTCTGGAATTACTGTGAAATTGTCTTATATTATGTTGTTTATAATGATGATCGTTTCTCAAATCGCTGCGTTCTTTTTTAATAAATCATAAAACATTTAATATACTGTATTTGTATTCCTCTAGATGTCCGTACAGCCGAGTCATCGGCAGTCCTTAAATGCTGACTAAAGACCTATCTGTTATTTTGATATTTGGGTTTAACAAAAACAAACAAATAAACAAACAAAAACCCTTCCTTAACAGTGTGTGGGACTGAGGGCACTTAGTCAGTAACCTAGTAACCTACAGTAGTGTAAGGATCTAACCAATGACGGACATTTCTAAGCACTTTTGTAAGTCGCTCTGAATAAGAGCTTCTGCCAAATGCCTCATTGTAAATGTAAACATTGAGACAACGTTTTGCAACGCGATCACTCCGATTGTTTCAATTTCAGTAAAAAGAAAATCTTCATAAGCTTTAGACTTTGTCCTTGACGTGATCCGTGCAGTTCAGGAGGAGATTCCCTGTGATGTGCTGAGCTCTGCCCGATACCGGAAAGGACCCGAGAAGTGCTTTGATTACAATTCCATGGTAAAAATCTAGTCTTTGTGATTTTTTTGTTGATATTTCTCTTTTCTTTCTGTGTCCTTATTTCTCCCACTTAATTTTGCATACAGTATCACACCAACTTTATAAAATTCCTATAAATGTTTACACGGGTAAACTAGTGATAATCTACAGCGTACAGTGCTGCCAGCATTTGTTTTTTATATTTTATTACAAAATAGGCTTTGTGTTAGATGTTTTTGCCCAACTGTACAGTAGGTCAGTGTAAGTGTTCTGAGAACATTTAAGGTCTAGGACAAGCATTGATTATCGGTCTGTTAGGTGTACAGTATTAAATGCATTTTCAGTAAACAAGCGTTTATTAGGGCATAACTGCATCATTAGTCACAGATCATCTGTATACAGTGTGTGTATATGTGTATATACTGTATATAAAATTGATATCCAGAGTTACACTGTATGTAATTGGTTATCATTTCAAGTATTTATTTTTTACACACGTCTATTTTTGTTTCTCAGGAGAACACGTCGGAGTGTGGGCGGGCTCACTCCTTGAGCTGTCCAGTGGGGATCCTCATCTGGCTCCAGTTAACATTGCTTTACCTCACTGTTCGATCTTAAGCCTCTCTGTTCACCCTGCTCCCATCTACCCTACGTAAAACGTCTACAGTCCCCACAGCTCCGTGACTCTTATTCTCCTCTTTCGTGCTTCTGTTCGCTTCTGCTGTCTTCCCAGAATTCCCTTGGTCCTTTTTCCCTATTCTGAAGTGCTTTGATATTCTCAACACATCCAGATGGGTTGATTGAGATGCTGTGTCTTAGTAACCTGTCGTTGTGCATATCTTCTATAGACAATTCTGGGTCTTGTATTTAAGGAGAGTTTTTTTTTTAAAACAAAAAGAATAATTTTGCTAAACAGGTTGCCGTAAATGCAAATAAGGTGCGTGTGCGTCACACTACGTGTGCGTCAAAGCTTGCCAAATCCAGTGCTATATTGACCAGTGTTGACCCGTGTTTACAATCATGCTTATAGTTTAGCTTCGTTTTTTCTTTTCCCCTCTCTCCCATAAACATCTTGGTCTTTACTAGCGCTGCTCTTATACCAGAGCTTCGTAGTTGTGGAGTTTTAACATCATTCCTTATTATGTCTGTATTCTCTGCCTGGAGATAAATTGAGGTTTAAAAAAAGATATATCAGAAATGTCTGAAAGGCATATTGTGTGCACAAATCTAAATGACTGCCTGGTTTGCTATCCAACAGTGCCTTGGTGCACTTAGTCCTTCTATGGTACAGAACTTGAGCTTGGCCAGTCCTGAGTGAATGTCCTAAGAGTGATTGGTTCTAAATGCTGAGAATGCTATGAAAAATCTTTAAAAACATGCAGTAATAAATACGCCCAGACTGTACAGACTGTACTACCCAGGTCACGAAAACTGGGATGGAACTCTCTTCAGCTGTCATGTTAATTGAATAATGTTAGATTTAGGAACATTGAATATTTAATGATTATTTATATATTTTGCATATTCTAATATTCTGATATGTGGGTAACTGATTAGCCTTGATATGACATATTCATTTGTATTATTTATTTATTGTTTTATTGATTGATTCCAGTTTGATTTCTTTGGGTTGACATACTGATTTCAACTGACGATAACAGAATAACTATTTTATGTAATGTAACAGCTGAGTAATGTCGGAGCACTGGAGCAGTTGTTTAAAACTGTTAGATTGACTTAGCTAGTGTTTTAAAGTATCTTATACCAAATAAATAAAGTATGCAAGTTCTGATACAATCAGTTTACAATTGGCTGATGAAACTGATTAACTTCTCCCTTGAACATTGATCAGAATAATCCCACACCGTTCACTTGAGTCGATGGAAAAGGCCCATTAAAGTGATGATGGGGAATTCAACAGGGGGAAATGGAGGCAGCATTGTTGACGAGGGTGCCTTAAAACCAGTGTTTGAGCGTAGACTACTGAAAGTTTGCTAGGACATGGATAAATAATATTTTTTCTATTCTGGCACTATTAATGATGTCACCTGAAACATTAATTACCTTCAACAGCGTCTCTCTCACTTCCTCATCTAACGGTCATTTATAAACTTCACTTGAGCTAATTTAGTGAGATGCCGTAAGTAACAACAAGAAGGCAAAGATGGTGTGTTAGATAAGAAACAAAAACTACACTTACTGAGCACTTTCTTAGGAACACTATGGAGTGTATGCAGTCTCGTGACCGGATGTCATGTGACCGGATGCTGACCACATGGCAGATAGAGATCTCAAGTTAGCTATGGTCTGTGGTCTGGGTACGAGTTGAGCATGGATACTTTGGCCCTCTGCTGGGAACATTGGTGCATGCCACAGTTTTCCAGCATTTATGGAAATAGGCAGTAGAGGATGATAAATTGTGGACAGCACATGCTCAGCAACGATATTCATATAGGCTGTGCACCTATAGAACACTCGACACACCATTACACCACCTCCACCAGCCTGGACTGTCGCCACAAAACAGGTTGGGTCCATGGATTCATACTGTTGGTGCCGAATTCCGACCCTACCGTCATCAGACCAGGCTACATTTTTCCAGGCTTCAGCTGTCAGTTTTGTGTGCCAGTGGAAAGTGCAGTCTCAGCTTTCTGTTCTTGACTGACAGAAGTGGAACCCCATGTGGTTCTCTGCTGTTGTAGCCCATCTGCCCCTAATGGCTATATGTTCTGAGACTGTTGTGTGTGTGTGTGTGTTTGTGAAAATCACACACACACACACACAAAGATGATCACCAGTTATAGAAACCTCCTTTTGTCCCATTTTGATGTGTGAGCGTTGCTGGCAGACATCTGCATCAGTTTATGCATTGCACGGCTGCCACATGGTTGGCTGATTAGGTAGTTGGATCAATCAGTAGTCGTATACGTGTTCCTAATAAAGTCTTTAGTGAGTGTATATATTGTATAGCTCCATGCTTTCGATTATAAGTCTATAGGAAAGTAATCTGCTCATTTGCAAGTGTTGTATTCCTGTAAATATGAAGCTTAAAACTATGCTTACCTTATAGAGTTTTTTTGTTATTTGGATGAGATGAATGTGTTTTATTTTTTGTGCATGACATTAAAGTGTCTGTGCGACTGATGAATCCAGGGCTAATACAAAATGGTTTCCATTTCAATATGCGGTGCACTGTGTGGATTAAGGCTGAGCGTTAATAGCCAATCAACATCCTGTGTAGTGCATTAGATGTCAGATAGGGAGCCATTTCAGAGCACAGAACTTCTCCACAGAGCAACAATTGCAGCTTGGAAACTGCCCAAGACTCTGACGTGATAATGTATGTTTAAAAGAAAAAAAAAAAAAAGTTTTTGCATCGTTTTTTAAAAACTGTTTTGAGATGCAAGATAGAATACTGCATGGAAAAGTATGTACAGTATTTACTTGAAGGCTTTTTCAACATTTAGTCATGTCAATGTTTTATTTAAACATCTTGGTAAATGTATGATATTCCCCAGCTTCAATTCAGGCAGAGGGGGATATAATGAGCATATGCTATTGATATTAATTGATTAATTATTAGATATTAATTGTTATTATTTTTCATGGTGTTAATATGACAGGCCTACAAGCTTTGAGCTCTAAAGGATGTTACAATTATACAGTTTTCCTTAAATCCAGACCTTTGATTACATTTGATGGTTGGTGTAGATTTTCATTTGAAACTTTTGTGTTTTAATATTTACAATGTTTGAATTAATATTTTTAGCTAATTTTAAAGTGTAAGAGTAAGTAAGAATTACCGCATGAAATCAGTTTGTGTGGCTTTGATTTTTTTTTTTTTTGCTTGATGTTTGTATTTTATTAAAAATGCTATTTTAATAATATTTATTTGCAACTTATAGAAGTATGTATATGCCATTTTTAATGAAAAAGCTTTTAGAATGGCAACGGATTTATTAATGTGAATAGATGTTTGTCTCACTCTTCTATTTTTTTGCTGCTGTGAGTGGGATTTTCGTTTTTGTTTCTTCAGTCTTCCGTATTGATCGTTTTGTACAGATAGCACAAAATTGTCTTGAAGCACTAACTTTGTATCATATTATGTCATTCACCTCTGAGAAATTGAAAAAAAGGAAATGTTTATAAGAGAAATGATGATAAAGACATTCATATTTTTCACGTCAAACTTTCTGGAGGATGTGTTTGTTGTTTTGATGATTTATTCCCATATATAAATAGATATTGGATTTCAAAAAAGGGAACGTGACACAATGTGATAGAAAATTGCAGGTCTTTATTAGAATAACAATGCAAAAGTTTTAACACACTTCATACAGTGACCGCTTCCATATTGTTTCTTCTTTATTCAGCATCTTTGCCCTAAAAATAGAAACAAAGACATTCACTTATTCTCATTTTTTAGTTAAACGGAAATGGCAAAAACAACAAAACAAGTCCATAAGTTATCATTTACCCATATTACCCTTTATACTCTGTTTTGTTTAGATAAGATATCCGAGATAAGATATCCCTTTATTCGTTATTCGTTAATTCATTATAAAATTTCTTAGGTTTTTAAATTTCAGGTTTAAAACATTGTTCTTTAATGTTTACATAAAGTGAAACCTAAACAATTATGTTACGGAAGAGAGTGATACTTGGCTTTATTTTTGGCTCAACAAGGTGAAGTAAAAGTGTTAAGAAATGACTGCAGTTAGCGAAGATCCATTGTCACCCTTGCATCTCTTACATACTCTAACCTGACTCAGGAAAATTTAAAAAAAAATTATTATATCACAATTATTTATATATATATAAAAAAGGAAAAATAAATATTATTGCAGCGACATATAGCAATGTCTGGGCCAGTCAACACAACAGGAGCATCAACTACATGACCTTGTCAGTGATGTGGTAATCATGAAGGACATAACTATGCAAACGTGTAGTGTATTTTTAAAACGAATTTAGGGTAAATAAAAGGACCCAGACTTGATTCTAGAGGCACTTGCCAACAATTAGCAGGGGGGACTCTTTGACCAGCATTCATCACCATGATCTTATAAATAATAAATAGGTTTGTCAGCCCTTTGGCGCCCCCTACTGGCCTAGGGCATCAAGCAGTTGCCTGAAAATGATTTAAGCTAATTAAATGTACATCACATACACAGAAGATGTCCTCTTGATGGTACCATACCAGTGACCAGGAAGAATACAAATTAGTACCTTCAATTCTGAGAGTGTAACTGTTAAGTTTATTTGCCATCTTTGAAGTCATCTTCGGGGGCCCATGCTTTAGGAGGAGGATCAAAAATGAACTTACCTTTACAGCATCTCTGCTCTTGGCCCTCAGCTTGTTGACCTGGGACTCGGCGATGTCAGCTCGCTCCTGAGCTTCCTCCAGCTCGTGCTGCACTTTCCTCAGCCTGGCCATGTGAGTGTTTGCCTGCTCCTCCTGGGGAAATCATGTTTATGAGCGTAAATGTCGAAGAATTGGATATACTGTACAATATGCATTAGGATAACATGTCAATGACAATGAGTTAATCCTGAAGTGACATGTTCAATTTTATTAAGTAAAATGCAAACTTTTTTCTTTTTTTGTATTTAATGAAATGGTTAGTGAATGAATGAATAATGTTTAAAAAAATTGAAAGGTTTCAAGATCCTGTTGTTGTAGTTCTAAAAAGTGCAGCTCATCAAATTGACACTTCACTGATTTTCACATTTCACTGGATTTGGCATAACTCCATTTTTGTAGGAAACAAAAAATACTAAACAGTTTTTGCTTTGTGAATGTTTTTTTTTAGAACTGTTTTTTGAAAGTATTCATCAAATTCCTAAATCAGCATCTTCATGGTTTGCTTCAGAGAGCCAAAGCAGTAAATGGTTGAGAAAAAAAAGAAAAAGAAAAAGTCATTTCCAGTTGCTCCAGTAATGATAGAAAGACACCCCACCCCCACCCCCCACATTCGGTGTCTGAGTACTTAGATTACGACTATAAAATTTGTGCTGGAGTCATAAGATGTAGTTTAATGCATTTTAATTTGCATATCGTCAGTATAAGAATTTGAAGATCACTAAGGAAAAGTTAACGTGGTATTGATTCAGTACAGAACTGGATTGTGCTTCTTGTGTTTCTGGCCGTAGTGCTCACTTCCCGCGCGCTGAGAGATTCCAGTAATTTCTCCTCACGCGCCGCTGCGCTCGGGACTCGATTTTAAACTTCGCGGGCTTCGCGTTTGTAACGGATGAAACTCGCTACGACTTTTTACAATTATTAGCCATTTAGCTCAGTTGACTAACTTAATCTTATTTGGTGACACATAATAATAATAATAATAATAATAATAATAATGCAGAGGATAGGGTTAGCTGGAGGCAGATGATTCGCTGTGGCGACCCCTGACAGGGAACAGCCGAAAGACAAAGAAGAAGAATAGTAAAGGTAATTTGGCTGACATGAAGTATTAGGTAGTACGAGGTAATAATAATTACAATAATTATAGCAGTAGTGCTAGATGGTTGTAGGCGAGTTTGCTAGCGAGCCACGAATCCCATCAGAACAACGTCACGACCAGGTACGTATTTGCTAGCTTGTTAAAAGTTTTAGCCTAAATGAGCTATAGTAGATGTTCATACACTGTGCTTTTGAGTTACTTGATTAATTCTACACTTGTCCCTCACAAACACCTCAGTAAAAAAAAAACAAAAAAAAAAAACGATCTAAGAAGTTGTAATTCACTTTAGGTCACTACTACAACACTAACATAAAGTCGTTTCTACTTACAGCATCCTCAGACTGCCTCTTGTAAGCCTTCACCTTCAGCTGCAGTTTGTCCACCAGATCCTGCAGTCTATTCACATTCTTCTTGTCTTCCTCAGTCTGGATACAGAGGTAAGTGATAATAATAACAATAATAATAATAATAATAAAAGTCAAGAATCCACACCTTCAAGAGTTTCTACAGTACCTGGTAGGTGAGCTCTTTCATTCTCCTCTCATATTTTCGGACACCTTTGATCGCTTCAGCGCAGCGTCTCTGCTCAGCATCAACCTCACCTTCCAGCTCATGTATCTAGAACACACACACAGGCCCTTTGAATTCATATAAAATAGTTAAATAATATAATTTAAAACGGTGTAAATGGTCATGAAAGGTACACATCATACCCTAGCCTCCAGTTTCTGGAGCTGCTTCTTTCCACCCTTCATGGCGAGGTTCTCAGCCTCGTCCAGACGGTGCTGGAGATCCTTGACTGTAGTCTCAAGGTTCTTCTTCATTCTCTCCAGGTGAGCACATGTGTCTTGCTCTTTCTTCAACTCCTCTGCCATCATGGCAGCCTAGTTTAATAG
The DNA here is from genome assembly GCA_028565755.1 of Dinotopterus cunningtoni. Taxonomy (NCBI): domain Eukaryota; kingdom Metazoa; phylum Chordata; class Actinopteri; order Siluriformes; family Clariidae; genus Dinotopterus; species Dinotopterus cunningtoni. The sequence continues at coordinate 3,929,690 of JAOTRS010000001.1, read as the reverse complement.
CCACATTATGCATTATTATTATTTTTTTTTTATTAAGTAGTTGTAAAATACAGTGGCACCAAAACTATGTAGTTGAACACTCACATCTGTGATGGCCTTCTTGGCCTTTTCTTCGGCATTCCTTGCCTCCTGAATGGTATCATCCACCTCACCTTGTATTTGGACCAGGTCAGCCTCAAGCTTCTTCTTAGTATTAATAAGGTTTGTATTCTGTTAAAAAAACACACAAAAAAAACAAGATATTGAAACAATTTTCTGGCCATGGTCAGAATTTTCCCACATTTTAAAGCTGATCTGCACTAACCTGAGAGTGCAGCAATGTCACACGCTCGCTGGCATCGACCAGCTCCTGTTCGGCTACTTTGCGGCCTCTCTCTGTCTGCTCCAGTGCAGCTCTTAGCTCCTCAATCTCTGCCAGCATCAGGTTATTCCTGCGCTCCACCATGGCCACCTGCTCCTTCATGTCTTCATGGCCTCTGACAGCCTCATCAAGGTGCAATTGGGCATCCTGTGTTATTGGAGATGGTAAGTATTGCATGTACTTTCATGTACAATTTGTACAATTGCTCATATTTTGAGAAGTTATTATTTTATTATTTGTAATTTGTATTTATACCAATAATTACCTGCCCTCAAATGGTAAGTAACTACACTCACTACAACTACTCTTCAACAAACAGAACTGCAGGACATCCTCCAACTCACGCATCATCATAGGTAGTTGGCTATACTATCAAACAACTTGGGAATTCATTTCTTCATCAAGCATAGCTGATGTTAGTGAAAGATGATTTAGTTGATAATGACTGACTTTTCATATAAGTATTATAGATTGACTGTTCCTTCTAAATATAATTCCTGTGTAAATATTATAAATATAATAATCCAAACTCCTTTGGATGCAATATTCTGAGGTATATACAAGTATGTACAGTACTCTATGTCAGGAGAACACTAATTCAGTAAGTTTTATACTAGTTTAAGTAAAATGTGCAGTTCAGTGAACTGTACACAAGGATCACATGTTGTTTTATTAACTTCAAATTGCTGTTACACTCTTTCACAATAAGGTGAGTAATTCTAACTATCTTTCACCCAAATTATGTTTTTACTGCGTAGAGAAGCCAGCCCTTTTCTCCCAAATATGGTGACCATAAGAGAAAAAAACATGGAATTTAAATTTTAGGATAATAAAAAAAGTAAAAATCAGCGATTGTTCAATGATTCATTGCTCGGTTTTGTTTAAGACTTGGTGTAATATCAACATAAACAAGTTTAGTGGTACAGCTTAAATATAAAACCTACTTTAAGTTGTCCTTGAACAATCCTGAGCTGTTTCTGGGCATCAGCAGCCTGGCGGTTGGCATGGCTCAGCTGAATCTCCAGCTCGTTCAGATCTCCCTCCATCTTTTTCTTGATTCTGAGAGCATCATTTCTGCTCCTGATTTCAGAGTCGAGAGTGCTCTGCATGGACTCAATCACCCTCTGGCTGTTTCTTTTAATCTGTTCCATCTCTTCATCCTTCTCAGCCAGTTTCCTGTCAATCTCACTCTTAACCTGCGTGAGCTCAAGCTGAACACGGAGGATCTTAGATTCTTCATGTTCAAGTGTACCCTAAAATAAATTTAAAAATTAATTAATTTAGATAAATGATACACCACAACATTATAACTAAATGATGGGTTGTAATGAGTTAAGAATGTTAGGTAAGCAATGCTAAAAAACCTCAGCTTCTTCAAGGGCAGTCTGGATTTCTGATTTCTCAGCCTCGACTGACTTCTTGGCTTTCTCCAGCTCATGGATGGTCTTTCCAGTTTCCCCAAGTTGCTCAGTCAGGTCAGAGATCTCCTCTGTGAATATGAAAAACATTATTTCTTCTCATTCATTATTTAAATCTCATCTTAAAACTTTCTTATTTTCTTTAGCTTTTAATGTAGATTCATTAATGAATCTTATCAGGTTTTAATTTTAGGCTTGTTATTTAATTAGCATCAAGACATTCATTTATGTTTTACTTTGTTTTATTGTTTTAATGTATTGTTGACTGTTATTGTTTTTGCTGTTGTGTTTTTGCATTGTTTATAACTTTTATGCTTATTTTATATTTGTACACAATTGTACAACACTTAGCACATCTGTGTTGTATTTAAATGTGCTTTAAAAATAAAATTGACATTGACAATTGACATATTTAATGCCTCATCTAAGACTGATTTCTTGCTTTATCAGTGTGCTTGTGCTTAGTTTACATACGCTGTAGATTCTTGTTCTCTCTCTTCAGCGTCTCAAGATGGTCAAGAGCTTCCTCAAATGAGTTCTTCATCTTAAAGAGCTCAGTGCTGAGAGAGCGAGCCTCTTTCTGAGCTCCCTCCAATTCAGCCTGACCTTCTTCATACTTCTGCTTCCATTCTGCTAAGACCTGAAAACAACATAGTCCATATTAGTGCTGGGCGATATGACGATATATATCGTGGGGACGATAGAAAAGTGTCTATCGTCCTATTTCTCTTCTATCGTT
>JAOTRS010000001.1:3907221-3918413 GCA_028565755.1 Dinotopterus cunningtoni | reverse complement strand
TTAATGGTTGTAATAATTTACGTTAGGAAACATATATTGTCACTCTGAGACAACACCGAGGTTCTATTTGTTGCATTAATGCTAACTGAGTTCTAGTTGTTAAGTCCAAGGATCCATTTCTGACACTGGCTCTGGCTTCTACATTTCCAGATCATCATTTTAAAAGAGTCAACTAATTTGACTTCTCTGAATTCCTAAATGTCAGATCTTTATGCCTAACCTTTATGGTCACCCTGGTTTAATGTTTTATATGTCATGTATTGAAAGGATTAGCATAGCAAGATTTTAGTTAATTTAAGTTTTATATGTAATGGTATTGAAAGGATTAGCATAGCAAGCTTTCAGTTAATTTAAGGTTAACTAATCCTAAATTCTACATTTGCATAAAATAGAACATAGAATATTGTAACAAAGTCAGCAGGTGCTTGAAATGGGTGGTACCAAAAAGTACAGAATGAATGCTTATTTTCTTCACCTATATTGTTTTGTTTTATCACAGCCCCAGGTTTTGCATTTTATACTGCATTTGTAATTGAAGTTTATATTATTTGTTGGTCAGAATGATTAATATTTTTTTAAACAAATAGAATAATTAATTTGAGTGCGGTGCAAACCAACTTAAGATCTTTTTGTTTTGATACATTCTTGATAATCGCTACAGGTATACTGTAATATTGAATGTGTACATTATGCATAGTTTTAGAATTACACCTGCTACACAACTCCCAAATACACATTGATAATGCATTGGTAGAAAACAAGAAAGAATGCAGAAATTAAGACAGAGTAGATCAATTAAAAAATATCAACATTCTGGACACAATTTGATGAAGCATATATTTATTACGGAATTAATTAAATGTAGCATTTTATTTTTGCCTGTTTTTTAATAAAAAAAAACACGAACAACAATTATTTTCATAGAAATTAGCAAACAATACAATTGGTCAGATTGATGTTTATGCATACAAGATACAGAGTGTTGCCATGCTTGATATTTACAAAAAGTGAACAATTTATTAAAGAACTACAATAATAATTAAGCATACTGTATGTTATACTTAATGTCTAGGTAGTCATTAGTTTCAAGAAACAGTAGAGTAAATTATTGTCAAAGTTTGTATGGTATCTTCGATCATCTTAAAAATTGTATATAGATAGGATTTATTATTTCCATAGCATCAGTGGCTGAAATTTAAGCATTTAGTACTAAATGTTGCAATTTTTTTTTCTTTTAACCAAGCACACAGCACCAATTTTCCTTCCAAATTAGACAGTTACTCTTTTATTTAAGAATAGTGTTCATATGTAATAAATAAAGTCTAATTAACATAAAATATTATATACACATTCTTGCACTAAATCTGCCATTAAATGTTTACCAGTAACAGAGGAGTCTATGGATCTATAAACAGTTGTAGTCTGTGCTCTGCAACCATTCTGACTTCTTGGGACTTCTTTGCCAGTTTGGCTGTGGTGGAGCACACAAATGTCACTGGTGTAAAGTTGCAGTTCTTAAGGTGGTCATATTCCTGAAAAAGAAAATGTCATTCTAGAAATGTATTGTGTCATAGTTCCCACCAGTTGTTACCAGATTTAGATGATAAACAGGAGCTACAAAATTCACTTTTATCTGTTTAATATTTATAAAATTGTACTTAACATAAGGCAAAGATAAAAATCTATTTAAAATCCATTTATAACTTACTAATACAGAAAATGTAGCTTTTTGTGTTTCCCAAAGTGTGCCTAACACTATTTTAACTATTTAGTGCTTGCTAAGAGATGGTTAACTATAAAAGGAATTTATGGGACTCTGCAAAGTTTAAATTCCATTGTTTTAGTCCTGACAAATTAAACGGGGTATGATATTGTAATTAAATAGAGCTTAAAAAAAAAAAACAGTTCCACTGTCTGTACAGCAGATGGCAGTAATTATTAATGTTATCATGAATTATAGTGAAAATCCCCCCTCCCCCCATTATTATGTCTCATTAATAAAGCTGCACTTTGTGTTTGCACAAAAAAAAAGGTAAAACTTTTTTTTGGTGGTCTTTAGGAATAAATGTATAATACTCAACTCAGGAATGTAAAGCTTGTGTGTCCTGTTTTTTTGAGGTCCAGGCAGTACTGGTGTGTCTCAGATCTACAAGAACTTTGGATAGCCAGTCAAAAGCATTTTTTCATAAAACTTTTTAACAATATAGATGCAGGAATATGAAGCAATAGTGTACAGAGAAACTAATTAAAAAGCATTTAATAAGCATAGGACATGTTTGACATATTTGATGGTCTTACGCAATACTGTTTTTTTTTTTTTAACATGCTTGGCCTGGTGTAGCCTAAAAGGTCAAAACTGATGAATGTAAAGTACATCAGTAATCACAAGAGAGCTACTGTAGGCCAAGCTTTAATGTCATGTTTCTTATAAAGGAAATGGGAATCTAGAATGAGCTATTTTAGATGCCACTCTAAATGTCTGTAAGTTCTACCATGAAATCACTTAAGTGACCTGGACTGGTGTAGCAGTATTAGATGAGGCCAGGTTGTTTCAGTGGTCATTATTATACTATTAAGGTCAAGTTATTTTAAAATGATGAACTCTGGGAAGTGGCCCTATGTACTCAATAAAAGGCTGGTATGCAATAGCCCTCTGGGTGCAGGGCCAGAAGAGAATAAAGACACATAACTTATCTGTTATAGGTATGACCTCAGAGCATCACTGTTTGGCACCAGTGTTTGAGCTTCATTGTGACCCACGCATCAGTTTTGGGCACCAATGTTTGAGCTTCATTGTGACCCATGTGTTTTTGGTTCTTATAACCAAACTGACTACAGTGGTTACACACAATGGAAGCAACTCTGTGCAAAAGACCATAAAGTGAGTATTTTGGAATTTTTTGTCATTTTGGCATGTCATAATCAACACCTTGAGTACTGTTCATGCTGACGTTATATTCCGGCAGTGATGATTTTTTGTTTGTGTATGCCAGGCATAAAACTGGACAATAACACTACTTTATATGTAATATTCACTTACTTATTGATAGTACTATTGTTATTGACAGTGTTATTATTATAAATCAAAGCAATGTGTCGAGAAGATCAGTTTTAAACAAATGAAAACAGGGATGTAGCAATTTATGGTCAGTTTTTCATAAACACTGAAATATTTTGCTTATACAGATGATGCATCTTATTAATCCACGATTTTAATGTGTGCTGAGTGTTAAGCAACTGAAGAGAGTAGTAATGTGCTATACAGCTATAACCCAATTAAAGCTTCTTAATGTTTAGCTTGAAATGACTACTTTGCCAGTAATTAAATATATTTTTAGGTATTTTTAGCAAATTATCCATGTCATTTTTGTGTACAGAAATGTAATTGATGGAGCATTTCATCTCTAAGCACCATTACTGTAAATTGTCTATAATGTAGAAATGATTTATTATGTATATTTAATACTTTTCTAACTACTTTTGGAAGCCATTTTAAATAATTAAAGCATAAAAGCATGAAGACTGAGAGAATATTGGAAATCAATTGCCGTTTAGCTGGTGGTGGGCTTGAATTTCTTCTTTGTCAACCTTCCTCACAATTTAGTAACATCCAACCAATTATCATCACAAGTCTCTTTTCACTGCATATCAGCCAAGAGGATGAGAGCTAACACATGCTTTCTCTGAGCAACATTAAGCTGGCTAAGGCATCTTTTTGAAGTATCAGCTCGCAGAGCTGGAGGCCCCACCCTGGGGTCAAGGCCAGTTTTGCTCTCTTGCATTAGATTTTAACTAATGTCTCATAATAGATCACAAACCTCTTGATCGTTGCAACCTCTTGATCGTTGCAACCTCTTGATTTTTTTCACGTTTTACAATTTTATTAAAAAACACCACTATAATTAGACTCATTAAAACATTTTAACTCTTCTACAAAAACAAAAATGTGAAAAAATCTAATAAAGTACATCAAAAGACTGTAACATACCACTATAGCTAGTCCTAAAGAAATCTTTTTTTTAAGAAACTTAAAACCTTGCATGAGGCAGTGTAGGACTAAATCTTTTAATGTATAGAAAAATAATAAAGTGTGACTGGTCAGACTACAACGTACTTACAAAAGGTTAACAATCTTAATATAAATCACTGTACATCTTTTATTGCTGGTTATTTATAAGCATAGCATACAGATTGTTTTATAGGTATAGCATTTTGTTCTCAATTTTTGCACTGTCATGCCTACACAAAAAGAGAAATCAAATAAAAAAATCTGGACTTTTAAGTATAGTTGTAAGTATGTTGCAGTCTGACTAGTCACATTTTATTATTTTTCTAGACATTACAAGATTTAGTACACCTACAGTACATTGCCTCATGCAAGGTTTCACTTTCATGGACTTGTTTGTGTAGATTAATTTGTAAACATAATCATTAATGTAAATAGCAATATTCCAGCTATTTGTTAAAGACAGTCTGTTTTATGCCTTGACTTTCCATCCAAAAGTAAACAAGTCTAACTTTGTAGGTTTAATGTTTGTAGCCAATTTTTATTTTATCTTTATTTTTGTTTAATTAGTACATCTTAGGTTAAACTCTTTCAAATCTGTCAGACTCTTAACAACAGCATAAGAGTACACACAATATGTAGATATGGCAGAGAAGAAATACAACTCCCAAAACCTGGTTTCAGAATCACAGGAATTCTGCGATTATCTCACACATACAGATGGTACTCAACCAGAATAACAGCTTTACAGCTGTGTCTCCCACGGCAACAGCATTAGGGGCAGGCGTTTGCTGGATTTACCGCTATGTGGTGCTACAGATGGTAGACAAGCGGTATTCTACTTTTACTGACGCGTCTCACAGCGACAGCATTTGGGTTTGTGCGTTTGCTGGCTTTTACCGCTGAGTGGCGGTAAAATAATATAACTATAGACTGATGCCTCAGGCCTTAGTTCATTCCCTCAAGGATTAATGAGCCGCAGCTCGTCTAGGGCCGCATGTAGTTGCAGATAAAATCAAGTGAAACATTGTAATTAAACGGATTTATAATCACAGTACTAAAATTACAGTACAAATTTAAATTTTTAAATTAAATTCAATCTTATTAGGATCGAATTTAAGCAACGTAAACGTTAGTTAACACAGTGAGCCTATAGATTTTATCACGTGTAATTAGAAAAGCTACGGATGTAGGGTTTTGTGTCATCTTATACTTTGTGTTCTTTAAATTTGTAGCAGAGTTATTACCTGAAATAAGTAAAACTAAATGACCATAAAATTCAAACATTGTCAGGACGTGCTACTGCGCCAGCAGACGTCGATGTCATTCCATAGTGCCTGTGTTTTGCGTTATTATAAGAATGACATGCAGTAGGCTGTTATGATCATCATAATTTTATTTAATAAATAATGAAAAAATTGTAACAAATTACATTTTTACATCCCAATAAGACCCACCCCCGTTGCGCTGTACCACCTTCTAAAGATCAAAATATTTATTGCACGCAATTTTGGTCAAGCGATCTCTCCAGAAAGTCACAATGGCCTAAAGAAGCTTATCTTTGTTCCATGGCTTAGCCTCATGTCTGACAAATTCCTTCAGCGCGTGCCAAACCATCTCTATCGGGTTGAGATTAGGAGACCTGCATGTAAGGAATACAAGTTAGAGAAAATTGTCATGTGAACATTTCATAAACAAATTAATATAAAATAACGGAACACAGGGCGTAAGAAACATGCTCGGCTGGTGTTTTCACCCAGTTGATCCTTGGCTCATCAATACACTGTCTCGCCGCTGTATGCCTGGTGTCATTGTGTATAACGTAAATTGAAAGAAACGTTATAAAACACATTGATGATTTATGAACACTATAAAACAACAAATATTTCGCTAACAGAAATTACAAAATATCACAAGTTCGTTATTTTTTACCTTGGAAGAAGCGATTGAGGTCCTTTAAAGTGTTGTTGGATGCATGGCGCCAGCGCAGATTTTATTATGCTTTCTCCGTAATAATGCCGGTCCATAGTGCCTGTAAATTTATAGTAAGTCAAAATTCAGTCATATTAACCACCTATTCAGCTACTGTATCTCGTTAAGTAAAATGTGCTGTACATTATATTGAACTAAGCACATCAATGCAAAGTGCTCCAAAGCCACAGTTGTTTTGTCAGCAAAGATTACATTGTCAAATGTCTCTTTGACAGCCATCCACTGCTGCACTTGGCTAAGACACAGGACTTTGTTGGTGTCCAGAATCATAGGGTCTGTGCTAAACAAACAAAAAAACACAAACAAATAAATATATAGATATTGGAAAGCACAAGGAGACACTAAAACAACAACCAGCCAAAGTGGAATGTATAATGAATTACTGTAAGAGACCCTGATGATACAGCATTATTTTTATTATTTAGTACAACAATTAACCTTTAAGCAAAATAGAACCCTGTATTTTCTTGTTTTATGCTGAACACTGTTTTAACTTTGACTAGTTGAGGCGGCTTGTTGTTTTTACAGTGCGAAGTGCAAACGAACAATGAATCTGTTTTTCTTCTTCTTCTTAATTTTCTTCCTAATGTCCTGATTCTAGTTGTGTGAACTACAACTAGAGGATGGGTGTTAATATTAGGGCGATTAATCCCCAATAGAATGTATAGGGCGTATAATGAAGAAGAGATTCTCAAGTATGGGCTAATTCTTAACAGTTGCGCAATTACTGTATGTTTCTATTCAATAATGAAAAACATTATTGTAATTATTTCAATAACAATGAAGATTATGATTGACGATCAGGTAATAGCCCAGATATACGTTTTTTTTTAACAACTGTTCTTATATGGCTCTTTGCCAAATCTTTCAGTGACAGACCTGTAACTTTCCATGTAAAACAGGTACATCTCTATAAATAAATAGTTTAAATGTATTATTGGCACTGGTGGCTCAGTGGTAGGTGTTTCGCCTGCCATGCGGAAGGCCTGGGTTCGATTTCCAGCCAGTGCCCAAACCCCAAAGCCATTGGACGCAGTGCCGGTCCCAAGCCTGGATAAAGGCTAAAGCCTGGGAGGGTTGTCTAAGGAAGGGCTCACACAATGTGCACAGCTTTGTTTCAGTCAGTTGGACGAGGTATAGGATCAGTTGTAGTATAGTGGTGTAAATTTTGTTATATATATATATACTTGCTACCGTTTGCAATGTGGGGGCGCGCCGATGTGTGAGGAATCTGAGTGTATAGGTGTGAACAGCTTAGACATCAATAACCAGGTGTCAATAGGTCTTTTAAAATAGATTTGTAAATCTGCTACAAATTTTCTTTGACATAAGTTTAAAAGTCACACATGAATTTAACAACATTATGAAAGCCCATTTTGTGCTCTACATGAATAAGTGAAATTTGGTTTAAGGATTTAAAATTTACACAATTTTAAGAAGAGGCCTGAAGGACTGCAGGTCTCCAGAAAGGCCTCAAACCCAAGAGGGTTAAAAGTAATCCTTGTCCTAGGAGCTGACTTCAGTTAGTTTAAGTGGGGACGGGTGAATTGCATTTACAGTTAGGCATTTGGCAGATGCTCTTATACAGAGTGACTTACAAAAATTTTGAAGTTTCCATCATTGGATAGATATTTATATTTACACTGGGTTACCAGGTTACTAAGTGTCATCAGAGTCAAACATAGCTGGAAAAGTTTTTTAATGGGGTGCGGAGGGGAATTAGTCCAAGTATTGAAGAAACTAATACGTCGTTTAAAGGTTGTCAAAGACTAAGCTGTATGGACATCTAGAGGTAGTTAATTCCACCACCTAGGTGCCGGAACAGAAAAGAGATGATGGGACCAGACGAGCAGTGCTGGAGGATTGGAGGGAATGTGGTGCGGTGCATGGTTAGAGCTAATAGATAAGTGTGTGTTGGACCATTTTTAGCTTTGTAGGCAAACATCAGAATTTTTTATTTGATGCGGGCAGGTACAGGAAGCCAGTGCAGGGAGTGGAGAAGTGGGGTGGTGTGGGAAAACATGGGAAGATTGAGAACAAGAAATGTAGCTGCATTCTGTATCAGCTGCAGAGGATGCATGGTGGACAGAGGCAGACCTGCCAGGAGTGAGTTGCAGTAGTCCAGTAGTTGAAATAACAGGGGACTGAACAATTCAATTAAATAAAATTTTATTTATATAGCGCTTTTAACAATGGTCATTGTCTCAAAGCAGCTACACAACATTTTAAAGAAAATTTGAAAAGAAAATTTATGTAAGTGTGTATGTGTGAGAAAAATGTGTCTAGATAATAATTAGAGATTGTCCCTGATGAGCAAGCCAAAGGTGAAGGCGACAGTGGCAAGGAGAAACTTCAAGAGATGGCAATAGAAAGAAACCATGAGAGGAACCAGGCTCAACAGGGAACCCATCCTCATCATTTGGGTGATAACGGATAAAAATTATATAACATGGTGTGTTATGCACCTAGATGCCTCAGGATCCTCGCAGGGTTGGGCTTTGTCTACTGGAGCTGACACAATCTCCAGATGCCTCGGGATGGGTAGAAAAATACAAGCACCTGAGTAGCCTGTGAGGAAAGAAATAGGCGGATTCTTCTGATGTTGTAACGAAGAAATTGACGAGATCGAGTAAAGATAGCAATATGTGGGGAAAATGACAGACGATTGTCCATAGTTACCCCAAGATTGTGGTCCAGGATGAGATGTCTGCCAGACATGCTAAAATCTGGGTGGAAACCTGAGTGTCTGAGGGAGGAAATGAGAGAATAAGTTACGTGTCATCTACGTAACAATGGTATGAAAAGCCATGCGATGATATGACCTTACCAAGAGACCGGGTAGATGGGGAGAACAGAAGAGCAAGTACTGAGCCCTGTGGGACACCAGTAGAGAGTCTGTGTAGGGCAGATGTGAATCCCCTCAATGTCACCTCATACAACTTATCTTCTAGGTAAGAAGCAAACCATTGCCACACTGTTCCACAGATTCCAAGGCGTATAAGAATATATAATAGAATCTTGTGGTTCACCATGTCAAATGCAGCTGACAGGTCCAGGATGATGATGACAGATGATAGTTTAGCTGATCTAGCAGCATGGAGCTTCTCAGTGACTGACAGAAGGGCGGTCCCTGTGGAATGTGCCACGTTGAATCTGGATTGGTTGGGATTATTGAGGTTGTTCTGTGAGAAATTGTAAAAAAAGTTGTAAACAGTCCTTTCAAGAATTTTGGAAATAAAAGAATGAATATTGTCTGGCATTGTAAAGCACACACAGTTACATTAAAACAACAACAACCGAGAACGAATGGTGAATTAATAACCTGACTGTACTGTCAATTTTCTATTCTGGATGTCTATTTTTCCAGTTATTCCTATATTTAAGTTTGATGTCTTTAAATGTAACTTTTTAAGAAAATAACAAGATGCAGATACAAACAGAGATAAGCTATATAACAGTTTTATAACGATGCGGATCTCGCGAGGGGGAGAACCATGGATAAATACTCTGCACTGTTCAGAACAGGCAGATCTGCAGGCTGCTATCTCGCGGAGCTCTGAACAGGCAGAGGCGTGGCCACATAGACACATGGTTGCCAGGCAACACCGCCGCAAGACAATCAGCCTAAACACGTGTCTATTTAAGGTAGCACCGATAAGGTATCAGGGCCAAAGACAAAGAAAGAAAGAAAAAAAAGAAAAAAGTTGAGGGACAGAGGCAAAGAACACCATGGTGAAAAGTTAACCTGATGGAAGGGAGCATGTACCAATTTCAAATTCACCTGGCATTGAAGGAGCCGTCCCTCCTTGATGTAAGATATACTAATTATATAAAAGGGAATGAGAAAAAAGGAGGATGACTCAGACCATACATAGACTACCTGGAACTCTACAGAGTCTCTGTAAAATATCGATTTCTTTCACCTTTCTTTCGCCTGTTGCTCTTGAGCCACTTTGAGTGGCGTGTATCTTTACCAAACTGGACCTAAAGAATTTGTGGATGGATAAATTGGAAACTGCTTCCAGTACAGTTTACTGCAGTTTTCCAGCGCTTGATAAATGATGTGCTGAGATAAATGTTGGGGAAATACATCATGGTCTATATAGATAATAATCTAATTTACATGTCTGATCGGAACAGCCACATCATTTACGTAAGTGTGTGGATCTTTTAAAAAAACTAATGTAAATTTCCTGTCAAGGTTTTGGGTAAGGAACTCATACCTTTATCTCTAGATTTCTTGTCTGGTTAGCCCTGATCAAGGCTTTACACTGGTGGAGAATGCAGGCATCTGATGCAGAACCAGATCACAACCCACAATTCTTTAGTCACTTGCTCCAGACCAGCATCCAGCAGCTAACTCAGGGGCTCCAAGCAGCGGCGGCTAAGCTCACTAGGCTACAGCAATGTGGTGAAACCAATGTTCTGTTACCCGACCCTTGCAGAGAGGCCCAACGCCTCCTCAGTCAGCTCACTCCTCATGGCGACTTAGTCTAACCTCCAAACCACTGGGCAGGAAGGATGGGAGCTGTGGAAAAAGGACGCAATCCTGATCCTTCTACTCCACGCTATCTAGGCAATCCACGTCACAAGGCCATCAAAATCTTCCTTTTCCCTTGAATGGAATACATGATGTAACTTACAAACTAAAATGACAACCTGACTGCCCCATTACTCCTATGCCACGTATCACAGCTCAAATCGGCCAGAAAAGGACCAAAAATCGGCCAGAAAATAAATTTATCTCCAACAACACTTTTACAGAGCCTCTTCTAATACTTCTTTTTCTTTATTTTTTGCCTGTTACCATTCAGGGGTCGCCAAAAATCTCCTCTTTGGTCTTCCTATAGACCTCCTGCCTGGAAGTTCCAGCTTCAGCATCCTTCTACTGAGATATTTAAAATCTCCCCTCAGAACATGTCCAAACCACCTCAATTTGGCCCCTCTGACTTTATCTCCAAAAAACATCTAACATGGGTTGTCCCTCTGTGTACACCTACGACTGCGTGGCCACTACCAACACCACCATCGTCATCAAGTTAGGACAACACCGTCTTGATCGGCCTGATCACGAACAACGATGAGATGGCCTACCTACACTGTAAACCCTAATGCTTAAAGTAATTAAACATATTGAGTACTGTTAACTTAAATAATTACAATTAGTTTAAATTAATAGACCTTGATGAGTATT
>JAOTRS010000001.1:3743856-3764149 GCA_028565755.1 Dinotopterus cunningtoni | reverse complement strand
TGTGTGTGTGTGTGTGTGTGTGTGTGTGTGTGTGTGTGTGTGTGTGTGAGTGAGTGAGTGAGTGAGTGAGTGTGTGTGTGTGTGTGTGTGTGTATTTGTCCTCTGCACTGCTGTAGTTATTGATCCAGCTGATCGATGTGTCGAGGTTTCTCTGCTCTGGTGCTGTTTCCTCTCAGCCTCATTTCTGTTCAGCGCAGTGTGTGTTATCTGTGTGTGAAACTTTTTCAGCCTCTTCTGCAACAGACAGTTGTGTTTTGTGCTGTTTTTATGCTCCAACGTTTAGTTTTGTTCTTAAATCCATGCAGGTGTTTAGATTTTTTTTCAACTTTTCTTCTTTTGTATTTGGTTTGAGTGTTGTTTTTTTGTAGTTAAGTTTCCTCTATTTTTTGTAAAAATACAATTTTTAAGTTCATTTTTTTTTTTTTGGTTTCTCTGTAAAAGATTTTTTCAGTAGTTTCAATCCACTTTATTAATTTTTTTATTTATTAATTTTTTTGTTTAAGTTTCATTTTGCCCCTCTGGGTAAACCTTTTTACTGGGTGTTTGTCTTTGTGTGTGTGTGTGTGTGTGTGTGTGTGTTGATGATAAGTATGTCGGTTCCTGTGGGTCTGCCGGACCTGCTAAATGTCTTCACGGTGGAGGTTCTGAAGCAGCAGCCAGGGAACCTGCTGGACTTCGCTGTTCAGTATTTTACTCGGCTGAGAGACGAGCGTGAGGAGAAAACGAGTGGAGAGGTGGAGAGCAGACGCGCCCTGGGGAGAGGAGAGGAGACTAATGAAGGTCAAAGTGATCACATAATCACTGAAGAGGAAGAGGAGGAGGAGGAGGAGGAGGAAGATGGGATTCCTGATGATTTAAACACATTTAAACGTATGTAGTTTCTGCTGAAGGTCCTGTGAATCCACAACTGACCTCATCTTCTACAAGTTTTACCAGCACCGCCACACACACACACACACACACACACACACACACACACACACACACTAATATGACAGAATGATGAGTAATGATGACAGAAGCTGTTACAGATGAATAATAATTAATTTGATTAGATATGTGTAATACCGAACACACCCAATCTGTCTTTGTCTCTATTGTGAAGCTCCGCCCACCAACAAGCACAGCCGCAGAGTAGCAGGTGAGTGGATTTTATCATAAACCTCTGTGTTACACTTACCACTGTCCACCAGGTGTGTGTGTGTGTGTGTGTGTGTGTTACACAGTATGTGTTACACTGCAGTGTGTGTTACAGTGATACTGTTCCCCAGTGGGCATGTGTTACACAGTGTTTATGTTGCTGCGATATGTGTTTGTGTGTGTCACATTGATTTCGCTCTCCACAGTGTGTGCTGAGTCTTACAACCCAGATGAGGATGATGATGATGACTCTGAAGAGCTGAAGATCATTCACTTCAAAACTGATCAGCAACGCTACAGACTTCAGGACACCTGCAAGGACATACTGCTGTTTAAAACTCTGGAAAAGGTCTCACACTTGGTCTATTTTGTCTAAGAAAGAGAAATAAAAATGTATTTCTGCTGCTGCAATTCCATGTAACACTCTTTTTTCAATCTTTCACCATCAGTCCTGTGAGTTTATTAATGTGTAACTACAGTGTGCGTTTCACATCACCCTGTGTGTAGCATTTTAGACCCGCTGTTCAGATGTGTTCTCATATTGAGATTTGTCCAAATTCCAAGTTCTACCTCAGTCTCAATATGTCTGTCGTCCATTTTTGTCTGCAAAGATGCGACACTCATCGCTTGTTGTGTAAACCAAATTGGCAGAAATACTTTGCAGCGTGATAGAGACAGATTTCTGGCGCCCTCTTTTGGACCCAATCAGTACATCTTAATCTGTTTCTACAGAAACTTCACCCTCTTCTTCTTTTCCCCTCTGTTAAAGGAGCAGTTCTCCGAGGTGCTGGACGCCATGTTTGAGGTGCTGGTGAAGGCAAACGAGCGCATCATAAACCAGGGAGACGACGGAGACAATTTCTATATTATAGAGAGGTCTAGTAATTGAATGAAATGTAATATATAAATCACTCTATAAGCTCAAATAGCTTTGACTGCATGCTGTCTCTCTCTCAGAGGAGTGTTTGATATCGAGGTGGAGAAGGATGGTGTGAGTCACTGTGTGGGGAAATACGATAATAGAGGCAGTTTTGGTGAGTTGGCGCTCATGTACAACACCCCGCGAGCTGCAACCATCATCGCCATCCAGCCGGGGGCGCTTTGGGCTCTGGTGATGTCAAAATTTACCTTTTACCATAACTATGGAAATATAAGTGAACTAAATGTAGCGTTTAACTTTTAAATAAGTCCATTGGTAATAAAGAAACGATATTGTTCTATTATAATGTTTATAATGTGTGTAGGACAGGAAGACATTTCACCGACTGATAGTGAAAAATAACGCCAAGAAGAGGAAAACCTACGAGGCATCCATCGAGTGCGTGCCTCTACTGAAATCACTCGAAGTCAGTGTGTTTTCAGTGTGTTCTCTCTCAGTTGTTTTTATTCCTACACACTCACCACAAATCACATTATCAATGTACAGTATATTAGTAAAGATTACAACAATTAAAATATAAAATAAAAATGGAATGGCGGCATGTTAACCTCTGTAACATTAACGAGAAACCTGTATATATCACCTTCCAATATTCAAATACAGGCACCAGTTTTTCAGGAAGAGGGTGGAGCAAATATATATGTGCATTTATACATTTGAATATTTCCTGAATGTACTCTACTGTCAATACTTTTTTGACGCTCCTTGTGAGAATATATAATGTAGCACTTTTTTAAAAGATTTATTTTAAAATAATCACACAGCAATGCTTCTGTCCTCATGTGAATCCACAGTTATCAGAACGGATGAAGATCGTCGACGTTTTAGGAGCAAAATCCTTCAAAGACGGGGAGCAGATCATTAAACAGGTCAGCGTGTGATTTGTTAATTTTAAGTATTTTCTTCATGAATGAAAATGAAACTGTTCAGCGGGAAGTGTGTATCCTTTGAACAGGGCGACGCAGCTGACTGCTTCTACATCGTGGAGTCTGGAGTCGTGAAGATCATGATCAAGAGAAAAGTAAATCACTCACAACGTGAATAAGTGAAGCGTCCAGAAAAGAAAGCCTAAAGAGCTTAGCGTGTTTAACACTTTTCACATTATTGTTAGCCATGCTAAAACACACTGCATGTAATATTCAGGCATTTGGCAGACACCCTAAGTCAGAGTGACTTACATTTTTACCTCATTATTCATCTGAGCTGTTGAGGGTTAAGGGCCTCACTCAAGGGACCAACAGGGGCAACTTGGTGGTCATGGGATTTGAACCTGGGACCTTCTGAACCATAGTCCAATGCCTTAAACACTGAGCTACCCCTGACCATATTGTATTCAACGAGTTACTAAATGGCTCCACCCCATGGTCATACTGCTAAACTTGCAATCTTCTTGCTGTCTAGTTTCCCATTTTTCTTTCATTTGCAATTTAATGTATTGGCTCCAGGACCAGAATGGACTTTGGAACATATCTTTGATCTTTATTTTTGTCCGCAGGCTATAGCAGGTCGTCTAAGAGGTGATGGTGCGGAGGTGGAGGTCTCCCGCTGTGTTCGTGGTCAGTACTTTGGAGAACTGGCGCTCGTCACTAACAAACCTCGAGCTGCGTCGGTTTACGCCGTGGGAGAAACTAAGTGTTTAGGTAAAACTCATAGCCACTGCAGGCTGTGTTCCAGTTCCTGTGTTTGGCCTTTACCGAGTCCCCATGGCTGTATTAAGGTCAGTCTTGTTTCTGTATCCGTGTGAGTAAATATCATCAGAGGACATCTCTGTAGGCTTCAGGAGCACAGCGTACCCAGAAAACACTGCTGTTTAACATTTTGTAAAGGAAATCCAGCAAGGTACAATGTGCAGTATAGCATTTGATATATTTATCTGCCTCTCTTTCCAGTGATCGACATCCAGGCGTTTGAACGTCTTCTGGGTCCTTGTAAAGAGATCATGAAGAGGAACATTGCTTTGTACAAGGAGCAGTTGGTGGCGCTGTTTAGCTCCAGTGAGCATCTAAGACACTGAGCCGCTTCATGTTTATCCACCACTCTTTTCGACTTGCCTTTATCTGAATCCTCATTAAACGGCTTAAGCTGTAAAGTTTTTCATATAATTATGAAACTGAGGTCACGTCGACTTGACCAGACTTTAAGAGCACAAATTACACAGAAAGTATTGCAATAGGATACAGTGATGACGCTAATATTCTGCCTTTATAGTGGTTGATTTCTCAGTGTAAACAGTACCAATTAAATACCCGATATTTCAAAACTATATCTTTGTTCATTCCTTTCTTTTTAAATGAGTTTTTTTTTTTTTTTTGGTTTCTTTGTGAAAGATTTTTTCAGTAGTTTCGATCCACTTTATTTATTTTTTTATTTATTAATTTTATTGTTTAAGTTTCATTTTTGCCCCTCTTTAAATTACGTTAATATGAGCTACAAATCCACGTGTTTTCCGAGTTGCTGTAAATTTACACTTCAAGTAACTCGTAATGTTTTTCCTGACGTTATCTGGAGTGTTGCGTAACAAGTGGACGAGTTCATCAAGTTCCTCCAGATCCCTCAGGCAGACACAAGCAAACCTGTTGGATCACTAAAGCTACATCTGTAAGGGGTGGGGGTGAAAGTTTCTAGAAGGTTCTCTCCAATTCATGGAGTATCACTCAACTTTGATATAAAACCCAAAGGCGACACTAATGTGCCAGTGTGTCCTTCAGCACTGATTTTCTGTTTTGAGCCACAAATCCTGCGTATCCTCCGAACTATGTCAAGTTATTGTTTAAAATTGGACAATCTCTGTGAGGCCTCTCCAGGATGCCGCCTTGAGGAAGGCTCTGCATACTTTTAAACTGTCCTTAGTGGGATTTGTAGCTCTTCATTCTGCTTTCGACCACCTGTTTGAGCAGATTGACAGGTTACAGTATCTGGTTATTCAGTCAGAAATAATGATTTATGCTAATCAGTGAAAAAATAATATATTCAGGCTACTACTACTACTACTATAAAAAAAGACATTCATGGACTGAAACTAGAACAAAGGTAAATGATTGTTGGAAAGAGAAGCTCATTAGTAATAATAGAAAAGGAATTTGGAATTAAAAAGCCCTAGCACTGATCATTTTTACTTAATATGATAAAATCTGAGTCTGAAACAATCAGATGCAAGTTCTATCCAGAGTTTTCTTATCCATCATGTTTATCAGTTACGATCAAACCCTCATTTGTTTTGTTGAATCTATTGATTTGTGCTTCATTTTAAAAGACAAAGCCCTATAAAAAGCGGCTATTATGTGCAAGGCGGGGTGACTCTGTGGCAGAACTCTCGCCTCCTGTGTGTGAGGTTACTGGTGCAAGTCTGGGCTTGGATTGTGTATGAAATGGAGGATGGCTGTGGTTAAAAAGAAAACCTGAAATGTGCCTGTAGTTCAAGCTACAATGTAGATGTGATGGGTTTTTAACTGGGGTTTTGTATGGAGACAATTACAACAACGAAAAAATGTCAGAACATTCTCTTAAAGCTCACTAACTCTTCTAATTCTACTCACTCCACCTTGAGGTTCCACTCACCTCAAGTCTCTGTCAGACTTTCCCACTTTCTCCACACACACACCAACTGTGACTCACACTTTCAGTACTTATATCATGGCGCTCTGCTTGAGGTTTGACCCAGTGCCTCAGAGTCTCTGAAACAACACTCAGCATCTATCATTTTCTTTATCTTAAAGCTGTGAAGAAAAAGAAAAGCCAGGATTTCAACTGTTGACCTCCAGAGTCCATGACTCCCCACACACCACCAGGGAGGGACAGAAATTTCTCATCGTTATTGGACTTTTGACTTGAGCCTAATCCTGAAGACACATTTGTAAGAACAGTGATAATTCCTGTGTCTTTGCTCTAAGTGCCTAATTTTTCAGGTGAAGATCCCAGTCCAACACATTGTGTCCAAACATCTAGCTGGTGCGATGAGTTTCTAGAAAGGTCTTTCTAGTTCACACTGGGTCATTTGGCTCATGTTTTTTTCCCCATTTTTCTTTTCTTTTACAGTATGCATTGCCAAACATACACATGCCCTAATCATAATTTTCTGTTGTCCATTTGTGTTAGCTGCTTTTTAGAAGTTAGTTTCTATTTAATCGATTTAAAAAGAGATTTGAATTTGCAAAATCTGAGTTTGGCTTTCAGGCTTTAGTAGTAGCCAACTAGTGGAACGTCCAGGTTTTTTAGAAATGTTCTTTCTGAAAATATGTGCCTTAGACTACCTAAGGCACATATTTTCAGAAAGAACATTTCTAAAAAACCTGGACGTTCCACAGTTGGCAGTTTTGTTTGGCTCTCTGTAGGAACCACAGACCGATTTCCCAAATTATTCCTCAACTCCCTGGAAGAGTACGAAGTCTTAACCTGCAGCAGCACACAGGGCAGGTTGTGTCCTTTACAACAATGGTTGTCATCCGCAGTCCTGGAGGATCCCTGCATAGTGCTTCCTCAGGTCCCAGCACACCCATGTTAACTAATCAGCTAACCAACAGGCTTTAGGTGGGTGTTTTAGATCAGGGAAACACCACAATATGTAGGTACAAGGGTTTCCATGGCTTTAAAACGAACAGTGGGTACCAATATTCATGGCATCAGAATACACTTTAAAATTTATTCAATTAAAATTAAAGTAAGGTTGTGTTAGCACTATTATCAATATGTAAAATTTGCTTTAAAAAAACAAATGTATTCCTGTCCATGTTTCAATTTGGTTAGAAGCATGTATTTATTTATTTATTTTACACAAAAATGATTCTCATGATCTCAAGATCAAAAACACAAATGACGAAATGAGAGAGCTAGAGATTGAGAGAAAGAGAGATAGAAAGAATATGACCGTTATATTCAAGTTTTCTGGATTTTTTTTTTTTATTTGAGTAATAAAATTTGAAGTGCCCGCAAAACAAACCCTCGAGAGCTGCCAGCCCAAAGTCTTCAATATTTACATCACAAACATTTACGTCGATGTTTTTCCACTCGTATCAGCCCCGCCAAAGATTTCAGGAGTCAGTTCCAACGTTGAACATAAAAAGAGGCAACTCTCCCGGGGTTTAAGCCTTTTTCGCAGTTTTTTTTGTTTTTTGTTTTAAATATTTAAAATATTTACAATCCCGCAATCACAAAACTCCAAGAGCCGGGCGTTCAAGCCTACACGAACACAGATTAGCAAAGTGAGTGAGAAAAGGCGACAAAGCAAGGATGACAAGTCGATCCTGTGAAATGTACATTCCGAACGTTATTTCTCCTGAACGATGCATGATTATGTAAAAAATAACATTAGTCTGTTACAACGATTTGTATTCTCCACATGAACCATGGGGGAAAAAAAAAAAAAGAAGAAAAAAAAAAAAAAACAGTTCTCACTCCTTGTCACTCATTGTCACTCATTGTGTTCTTGTTCCATAAAAAAAGAAAAACATCCTGATTTCTCAAGGAATTTCCATGAGTAAAAAAAAAAAAAAAAAAAAAAAAATCACCAATAAATACAAATACAGCAGAGAAATGTGAAACGGGGGACAATGTGGAGTGGTGCTGCACACGCTGATATGTAGGAGGATTCCAAACACCACCGGTTTTCTCCTGAGCTCCATTAAGTCCAGGAACGCAAGCGTGTTGGTGACGTTGAGGTTGGCATGAGTCCAGGTTTTAAAGGATGCGCAGGATCAGACCGAGGTGATGACGATCATGAGGTGAGGTGAAATGCTGGAGATCTGGTTGATGAGGTCGGGAGCAAGCCGTGAAAGGTGAGACTCTGAAAACTCACATGGAGGGAAGATCTGCAACACGTAGGCAGGCTAGGAGGAGAGCATGAGGAAAAGGGGGAAAATAATAATAAAAAAAAGATCACACACTTAAATTATCACGTTCCACTGTGATTTTTTTACACTTATTAGCGTGAAACTGATTCTTTCGATTTGTTTGACGTTCGGTCATGTTCTCGGCCTTTGTGTGGTTCTTCAGAGAGAGTTTGAGCATGATCAGGTTTCATGTGAACTTTACTGACAAAGTAATTCAATTCTGAATCAACTCAACTGCAAGATGTGAATTTAACTATTGCAGTTGAGTTTAATTATAAATATCCATAAACGAGTTGTTTAGCAACTGAAAAAACCACAGCGAGGGGTAGAACACGACAGGGCTTCGTTCAAACAGACTAACCTTTAAATGTAAGATCATATAAGTGAGAAAGACTAAAACAACATATGCACACACCTGATTGGAGCCAGGATTGGGGACGTTGATGATACCTGCAGCCAGTTTGGCTTTCAGGTAGTTAATAAAAGCTGATTTCAGCACTTGTGTCTGTGTCACCACGTCTTCCTGATTTAAGCCGCAAGGCATTGCAAGCAGGAGGCAAAATTCACTCTCGCCCTAAAGACAACATGTGGGGAAAGTGGTGAGGCACGCATAATGACAGGGTAATAAAAAAATTAATTAATTAAAACATACCTACATATAGGCTTTTATTAAATTGCTAATATTATTACATAAACATATGTTGAGATTTTTTGTGGCTGAATAGAATTTCTTTAAATTTATTTTAAAGTGTGGATCGTCCAGAGCCTTACAGTCATTCTGCGAGCGACTCCTTCAAGTTGTTGTGTTTCCAATCTCATCCTCTGGACAATACGCAGAGGAGGTCCAGTCTCTGGGACAGGAAGTGACCGCAGGCCAAGAGACTTGTTTCCACACACAAAATGCAACTGAACTGCAGCAGTTTCATTTTTTAATGCCAGCAAACCTTGCCACACGATAGGATACCTCTGTTCAAGACAAATAAAAAAAGAAAGAAAGAAAAACCGCACATCAGATCTTTGGTTTAAGTACATTTTTAATAGCCCCAGCTACAGATGTAAAATTATTTTCCCACCACCTTAAAAGTGTCCTTGTGTCTTACCGTAAGAAGCTGTACCATGTTGATTTGCTGGTGTCCAACATGCTCAACTTGATTTTCAGTCTGAGCTTGATTGTGATCAGATTCTTGAGCACCCTTTATAAAAAAATTTAAAATGGCAACAATAATTAATTTTAGTGCAATGCAGACATAAAATTGTATAGATTTGAATGCATCAGTCCAAGCTTTCATCTTACCTGTGATGGAGTGATGTTGCGAGGAGGTTGGCTGATCCCCATAGGTGAATTTTCGGGAAACTGCGAGTGCACATTACGCAGGTTGGAGTACATGTTCGGATACTCCGAAAAGGGTGGCCCTGAGGTGATCAGCTGTACTCGCTTAGGAGAGGCCATGGCAGGCACTGTACCACGAATTCCCAGCATTCCGTCTTTCCCAGGGGGTGGTGTGGCCCTCTTTATTTCTGACTGCTTCAGGGCATCCTTGTCAGACATACCTTTCTGCAAGAGGTGTGCCCGTGGAGAAAGCGAGGCTGTAATGTTGGTCGGCGTTGAGGTGGGAGGGACAGCCTCTGCTATATGCCCCTGGTGCAGCTCGGCAGCCGGACGTTCCCCCTGTGGGTGGTATATCAGCATGCGCATATCTCTTGGTTGCATGTTAAACCTCTCCAGTGGCAGTGCGCTGTGAAGTGCACTGCGGTATTCTGCTGGTATTGAATCCGGTTTGAGTTGAGTCGCCGGCGGCCTTGCAAGCGCCTGATGAAAGCGCCTGGCTGCTTCCTCCTCGCTTGCTTCATGACCTCTTGCGCTGGCCGGGTTGACTTTGAGAACCATCTCTCTGTTCCCCACAGCCTGAGGAGACGTGGGGCGCTGTTGCCCAGGTGCCCAAGATGAAGCAAGGCCGTCAGGGTGAATTCCATAGTTCATCACTGATAGCGGAGGCGTGTTGACTCGTACGTCTCCCTGAGAAAGGTGACCCATGGAAATGGCCTGGCCCACGCGATGAGGCGACATTCTGCCAAGGCTTCCGTGTGTACTATGAGGAGGCATAATGACTGACTGTTCAGAGTGGTGCACACTAGGGACATACTGGGTCATGGTGGGTAAACCGGTTGGTAATACCATAGACACACCTTTAGGAGATGAAGAGCCAATCGGAGAAGACACTTTGGCAAAAGGAGAATGGGGGTGACCGGATTTCCGTGGTGAGCGGGGTTCCTGTTTGGTTTGAATATGTGAGGCGGCTCTGTCCGTAGACGTTCCTGGTATGAACCCAACGTGATTGCCACCTGTAGAAGGAAGGTGAGGACTTATGGCAGGACTTATTGTAGACACCCAGGCAGGCTTCACATTTTCCACATTAAGTGGTTCACTTCCTTCTCCTTTCTTTGGATGCTTCATCAGCATTGTGTATTCTGAGGGATGGAAACCCATTACCTGTGATGGGCCAGGTGTCTGCTGTAATCTCTTCACAACCCCGCTTTGCACTGGAGGGTACGAGTCTAATTTATCTGAACCAGATTCATGCTTAGTGGATACATTTGTCTGCGTCTTCAGGGAATGAACATGGTCTGCTGCAGGTACTGAACTTTTAGCCACATCTCTTTGGGATGAACTGTAAAGGTCCTGTTTGATCTGAGGCATCGTCACTAGCTGCGGAGATTCTATGTCCACTGCACTGGGTGGTGGAATTTGACTGATTTTTGCACTAATTCGTTGTCGTCCCTCAATTTTCTGTCCTGAGTGACTCAACACTACCACCCCCTCAGAAGTGTTTACCCTGAGACCAGTAGTGGGGCCTGTACTAAGGGATGTGGTCTCCACTATATAGCGACCCGTATTTCCACCCTCCTCTCCAACAGGTGGTCCATGGTAAGTGCTACTTTCCTCCAAGCTGGTCTGGTACATCTGTTTTGGTGCCTGCTTTTCCACAAATGGGTTTGCCATTGGAAGACTGGGTTTCTCCTCGGATTCAGGGGGGTTGCAAACTCGACTGATGACAGATGTGGCAGTGGAGGCAATGACAGAAATAACAGATTTCTCATTAAAGACTTGCTTCGTCTCCGGGGATGGTAAGGATGTCTGCTGGCGAACTACTGGCTGAGCTGGAATAGAAGGTTGCCTGTTTTCATGCAGAGCACTTTTGACATCGCTTTCCCTCAAATGCATGCTTGCAGAAGTAGCACTGACCTCCGAGATTGGGATACCTCTTGGTTTTGCAAGAATTTTCCGAAGATCACTGGTGTTACTATCATGGGCAAAGGAATCAGACAACAATGTTGGGCTCCCTGTTGGAGTTGCGGGAGAGGCTGAAGGGGAGACTACCGCTGTCTCTTTAGGCTGACTCAATCTGTCTGTGGGGGAAACGGAAAGTCTACTTGGATGTGAAGGTTTGAGGCAAATACTTGTGGGAGAAAGGGAAGGAGACGTACACTCATAAGGATTAAGCTGAGGTCTGAGTGATGATGGGCTTTTGCTTGCTGCTGGACTAGATGATTTTGGCAAGTCAGGCTGCTCTTTAAGAGCACTCTCAATCACTTTAGAAACTTCAGGGACAATATTAACAGCTAAATTGGAATCTTGCTTGGATAAGGGGGCAATTACAGGAGCAGCACCAGTGGGTGAAATCTCGGCAACTGCTGTGGATGTTGATTCTGGGGACTTAACAGAAAGATTTTCAGGCTCCATGACCACCTCTTTGACAGCTTCTTTTTTGCTTGCAGCAGCTTTTTGGCCTTTGGCTCTCTTCTGGACTTTTGGTCTTCCTTTACCACCTTTTCTCGGTGTACCTGTGTTTGATGAGTCTTCTTGAACAGCGGTCGGATTGCTGCCTTCAACTTTGGCATCTGGGACTAAAGTTTGACCATCTGGGTCTGGATCTACAACAGCGCTGATAACTTGGTCTTGTGGCAAGCCGCAAGACAGGTCTTCAGACGTGATGGAATCAATAGCAGCGGCAAGTTCTGTTTCACTAGCAGGATTAGCAGGCTTGTCTTCTTCACGCCCCTCTACAATTTCAGATAAAGGGGCTTGGGACTCGGTTGAGTTCTTGAACTGAAGAAGAGGCGGGCCTTCTGTAAGTTTAGCAATGTTTTCCACAGCTTCTTCGAGCTCCATCTGGCGGGATAATGCCTCATGTGGATCCTTGACCTTTGGAGGTGTTGTTACTGACTCTTTATTACCATCTTCCTCTATGGTCTCTTTCTCAAATCTATGATCTGGCACTTGCTCTTTAGGCGATGTTCCTGACACAACCTTTTTAGGTCCGTCATCATGCCCCGATTCGTCCTCCCCAGTTTGTAGCATTGCTTTTACCTCTGTCACATCAAGCCTGATTCTGAGGTTTTTGAGAACAAGAGATTTATCCTCAGTCATTAGCTTTGAAGTACAAGTTATCCGAGTAGTTTTAGTTTTCGTGCTTTTGTCCAAAGGTGACTGCTCTTGAGCAGTCTCACCAAGTTTATCTTGGCTTCCAATAGTGCCTTCTATTTGAGTAATTTTGTCTTTGTCTTTTGTTTCTAAATTGCTTAGTGGTTTATGCTCCTCCTTTGGCTCATTCGCTGCTAAAGGACCACTATCCTGCTGGCCACTGCTGTCCTGAGAATCCACGTCCACCTCAGTAGGAGGTACTGCGTCAGATGTTTTATCAAATTTGTCTCCTTTTTTTGCTAATCCAGCCCCAGTACCTTGATTTGCAGTTTTGTTTACGTAAGGGGAATGTTTGCCTTTGCCTGCCTTGGTTACAGTTTCACTGTTTCCACTTTCATTGACGTCGAACTCCTTAGTCTCAGCTACTTTTGAGCGCTCACTCTTGCAAGCCGAAAAATCCTCTCCTTGACGTCGATTTTTAGGTGGACGTCCCCGCCGTGCCGGTGGCGGTACCGGGGGATTGTCTGGTTCTGCTTGAGGTTGCCCTGCTTCTTTGTCTACACCACGCTTGCGTGACCCACGAGGTGACTCCACATCCTTTCCAGTTTGTGGTGTAGATTCATCTTCAACCGGGGTGGCATAAACAGAACGTACATTTCTACGCCTTGCTCTCACAGGGGGAGTATTTTGTTCTACATTTTGATCAGTCTCAGGGCTATGAATGGGTGATTTTCCAGTCAACTTCGAATCCAAAAATGCTTTAGAGGAGTCCACTCTTGGAGAAGAGGAGCGTTTTAGTTTTTCTCTATCGATACGTTCACTTTTGCGAGTACTCTGTTTATCTGGTGTGTGTGATGGGGTCAAAGGGGCTGTTGGCGAGGCCTTTCCCTTCTTGTTTCTGGACCTTGGAGGAGGAGATATTGGTTCCTCCACCGTATAATTGTCCACACATTTTGAATCAGTTTCTTTCGCAGGAAGTTCAACTTCCATAGGAACAGGCTCCGATTTCTCTAATCTTCCTTCACCTTCATCTACAATCATAGGAGATGGAGGGTTTTGTACTTCAGGAATCTCGGTTTGAGGCTCAGATTTTGGCTCACATATCATTTGCGAGTCAGTAGTACGTTTCTCGCTACTGGAGCACTGCTCAACGTCTCCGTCATTGGTGAGCTCAAACTCTTTATTAGGACTTGTTTTAATTTCCTTCACTAAAGTCTTTGAGTCCTGGGATTCAGATCTACTTGACTCAGGGGGTTCTTGAGGCAGTGCATTTGTCAGGGAGACTAAAGGCTGTTCAGGTTGTTTTTCTTCTTTCACAGAAAGACATAGTTGTTTAGGGACAGATTCTTCAACATTACAAACTTCGCGTTGAGGCGACGTCTCCTTAAGTGTCACAACAGGTGCTGACTTCAGAATTTCTTGAACAGGAAGAGGTTGAATGATTTGCATGGGGCTTGCCTGAGGGGTTTGTACAGGGCTGACTGGTTTAATCTCAGCTGGTTTCATTTCAGCTTGTTCAACCACACTGCGTTGCTCTTCCTCCTGTGTTTTATCAATGACTTGTCCATCAGTGCCTTCCTCTTTTTTGGTTTCTTGCTGAGACTGCTCTTTCCCCTTCTGTTGCTGAAGTCTTGTCAACTCTAAAAAGCGTTCATGGAAGAGGACTACAGGTTCAGAATCAGGCTGACTTTCATTCTGGCCTTGCTGGTTAGCTGGAAAGCCCATGCCGTGCTCAGGGTCTTCGTGCTTTCTTTCAAGATGCTGAAGACGCCTTGAGTCCTGTTCAAAGATAGAGCTGTGAAGAAAGCGTGAGGCAAAGAGCTCTCGACGCTCTTGCTCTTCTGGTTTCGGATCTTCCTTTCGATCATCTAGTTTATCCTCGGACTCGCTTCGTATTTTCTTCTTCTTCATGTACCATGAAGGAGTTGGTCGTGGAGTTGACTCAACCTTTTCTGTATCTTTTCTGCTTCTAAAACTGGCAAAATGAGAATCGCTGTCCAGAAAAGACCAATTGTCTTCCCTTGAAGAGGATAAGGACTTTGCTCGCTCCAGCAATGCTTTAGTGTCTGGTGTAATTGTCTGATCGAGTGCAAATGAACAAAACTTGTTTCTTTCCAGTGAGGTGGTTAGTTTTGATTCTGGTAACCTGTCTCCACGATGACGTTCAGGGAAGGACACTGAGGTTGAGGGCATGAGAGAATTTGGTTTGTGTTCTCTATCTTCTTCAGAGTCAGAGCGTACTTCACCGGGCTCTAAATCAGGCCAGAGTCTGTAATCCAAATACGATCGATTAAGGCGCCTTTTTTCTGAGCTCCTTGAAAAGTCAGGCAGCAAGTCTTGTTTTAGCCGACTTTCCCAACGTCTCTGCTCATCATGTTGGGACGTGCTTAGCTTGGACACCTGTGGAGTATGTACACGTTTAACCGCGTCTATGTCCTGATGAGAACTGTCCTCATGTTTAGGTGGTTCTTTTACTTCTTTCACAGTAATCAGTTGAGGAACATCTGTATATTCTTCCTCTCCAAGTTGAGAGGGATTAAATCTGGGCGAGTTTATGGTCCACTCGGACTCTTCACTCTTCGGCCGGAAAATTCTGTATACTCGTTCTCTCTTGGTGCCAACCTCGATGTCCAAGTGATCTTGTTTCTTGCTTTTAGTCGGTGGAGAGTTATCAGTGACATCCTGTGGTGGCTTGCCTACCTCATGCACCAAGCTGCGGTGTTCAAAATCTTCTGGTTCTACACACTGAGGAGTTTCTGGCTTTCCTGGTTTGTCAGGCTCTTGGAGCTGCTGTCGAAGTCTTCGGTTCTGCTCCATTTGCTTTCGATAACTCTGAGAAAGATCTATGTCCAGTAACTCTTCCCTGCCTTTGTTGTCCTTCTCTGGGGTTCCGTCGTTGGAGAACTGCCTTGACACGCTTAGTCCAGACTGAGATTTTAAATCTAAAGACTCCACGTTAGTCTCAGAATGCTCTTCCTGTCGTCCAGATGAGTTTTGGGAATCAGCTCGGTGATCCAATTCGTCCCTACAATGAGTCACCACCCTCTCTGATTTGGACTTAGAATGTTCTCTCTTCTGTGTATCTTTTTCTAATGTTTTCACATCGCTTTCTCCTTCCTTTGAATAAGAAGCTCCAACATCTGCAGGTTGGCTAACTGTGCTCTGTTCATCCTCAAGGCGACCCCTCTTCTGTTTGTTGGTTTTGCTGGGATCACCAAAGCGCCTTTTTCGTGCCGCAAGCCTATCCGAATCCAAAAGCGGATCTTTCCCTTCGTTTCCAACTTCTGATTTAAGGTGTTTCTTTGACCTCCCTTTATTATCTCGATCCACTGAATCAATTTTAGCACCGTCAAGCTTTTCTTTTTGTGACTCCAGACGAGACATCGGATCTGAAGGGGAAGGTTCGCCTTCACCTTTGTGCCTCTGCCTTTCTGAGCCCTCCACATCTGAACCTTTCGCTTTCCCAGAATTTGAGTCCTGACTGGGCTCTCGGTCTGCTTCAGAATAAGGTACACTCGGGGACTGCACTTTCCCCCTTCTCGATTTTGTTTTCTCACCCTTCTCTCTGTCTGCTTTTTCTTTGCGTCTGCCACGCTTGCTCTTTTCTGTTCCACTCACACGGTCAGCCTCGGCCTGCTCCACTTCTCTGTCCAGACTATCAGTTTTATAATCAATTGGAGACTTTTCAGACTTTTCAAACTGAGGAGTTGGCGATAAGGAGCTACAGCTCCCACTTCTCTCAGATGAGTGCCTGTACACACGTCGCTCTGCTTCCCTTGAGACGCGCTCAGATGGTGAAGGAGAGGCAGAAGGGGTTATGGGCCGGCGTGGATGGGACGGGCTCCATCTGCTGCGGTCAGCCTCAAAACGCTCGCGTTCTCGCTCACGTTCACGCTGGATGTAGCTATATTTTCTGATATCCTGTTCAAAGGGGTCTCTGTAATCTCTGTAATCACGAGGGTCTTCATGATAGCGTGGGTCATAGTGGTCACCTTGATAGTGGTCTAATTCTGGATAACGTTCACGGCTGCGAGCGGGATAGTCTCGCCGTGGGTCCTCGGCATAGATTCCTGGCGCACGAACATTCTCATAATATGCCCTCTCGGCTGAGAATTCATGATATGAGGGTCTTCTGTCGTCCCTGGCAACGTGAAAGGAGTGAAGGTTAATTAACAGATATATCTGATGTATTCAACAAAACTTTTATTACTCTTTTATTCTCATAAGAAGAATCTTTTGTAAAAAGTTACCTTCGGTCAGCTGGGATTTCATAGAAGTCACGCATATCTTGCCCTGATGCCTGCATAGAGCGGTAGAATGCCACCTGGCTCTCCTGACTGGCAAAATCAACCTGCCGAGAAGAAGCACAGACCTAAAGCAACATGTACAACCAGCAAAATCTTTCCATGCTTGAAACTCATCCGAGACAATAAGACAATAAGCTGCTACCTTGATTTTGTTGCCACCAATCTTCCATCCTTTGGTCTCTCTTACAGCTGCTTGTGCAAAATCTGTATTGTTGTATAGAATAAGAGCCATCCCTTTCAATCTGTCAAAAACAACCTACAACACACCAAGATATTTAAGCATGGTTAGACACAATGCAAAGCACAAATGCAAATACAATGAGAACCGTAGGCATTAAGTATGTAAAGTACCTTCACCACGTGTCCATAGCGACAGAAATGACGCGTAAGGTACTGCTCTGTGATGTTAGAGGACAGGCCGTCTAACCACACGCAGGTCGTAGGCATACTCTTCCCAAAGCCAAGCTGCCAAAGACAGATCAGAGCAAAACTGAGTGATGGTGGGTACATGGGATTATAGATTTCAGTTTAATAGAGTAGCTGGGCAAAATACCTTGAGTCGATTGGCACCTAGGTATTCTCCATCCATTTTCTTAATAGCTTTACACACACTGGCAATGTCAGAGTACTGCACAAAGGCATACTGGGGGACGCCGTTAACCCTTTTAATATCGATATCCTAAAAAGAATAAAAGCAAAAACAGAAAGATGAGACAAGAACACCAGGCTAAACCTTGCTAATGTGATAGAGGGAAGGGCAGGGTTTTCATCAGGGACAAGGTCAGTAAATACTTGAGTCAGCTCATTAAACACTTACCACTATTTCTCCAAAGCGCTGAAACACATCAAGCAGCTGCTGGTAATTAGTTGTTTTCTCCAAATTTCCAATAAACAAGGTTCTGGTTGCCTTTGGGTGAAACTCGTCGATGCGCCCATCCAATGGCCGGAACTCATTCTCGCTTTCCGTCTCTGTTAGAGAAACCAAAGTGTAAGCCTCAAACACCAAGCTTGAAAAAAAAAAAAAAAAAAAACCTTTGCCCCAACACTCACCAGGGCCATTCCATGCTGTCACTTCAATCAGCATACCAAAGAAGAGCTTTCCTTTGGACACATTGAGTGCTTTCTCCTGGTCTTCCTGCTGTCTGAAAAACACCAAACCGTATCGCTCCTCTGAGGCTCCGTGGATCTGCACTGAGGTGACCTTCCCATACTTCTTAAACTCGTGGAAAAGTCCATCTTTCAGACTTGTGTCTGAGGAACAAAATACATTAGGTCACTGATCTCTGATTACTGAAGGAAAAAAACTCATCCCAACTCGAAGTTTTTGGTACCAACCTGTGGATCGTACAGGGAGGTTCTGGACTCTGATGCCAAAACTTCGACGTGGTTCATCACAGTCCAGAGATAGTGGAGGAGGAGCTGGAGGTGGATGAGTGGCCGCGGACTGAACAGAGCGTGCTCGTGAACCCTCGCTAGAACTGCTGTTGGAGTCACTGCTGCCAGGGGACAGAGAACAAGACTACCTTCTTAGAACACACTCAAGCAGTACATAAAGACCTATCCAGGTAAAAAAAATCCAAGCAAGTTGCTAGGATATAAACACATCATCGCAAAACAGTTTCAGACCAAATAGCTTATTTATCATAGAAGGAAATCAAACGGTTATTCCGCACAGCAATGCACAAAACCTCTCTTCTTTTACAGTAGTCTAGGATAGACAGTAGAATGTTAAAGTATACTCGTAATGCCTCATCAGCTGCATTCATGACACATCCACTGAAAACTGTCAGATCGTTACAACCCAATTAAAGACCTAGTTGTGGACCCTGTCCGAAGGAAGAAATCTACCTACCTGCCGCTTCCTGTACTGCTGGTGCTGCTGACTGAATCCGAGCTGGATGATCGGCTTCGGGAACGTGATCGTGGACCCCTGCTTGGAGAAACAGGAGCTCTTTTTGGGGAATGGGGGGCTTTGGGGGTCTGTCCCGTGGTCCTTTGTGGAGAAGGGTGTCGTGATTGCGAGGAATGAGAAGATCGACTCCGGCGATGATGGTAAGTCCGATCGACGCGTCGTCCCCTATCGTCGCGGTAAGGATCCCGACGAGCAGAACCAGACAAAGTGAAGGGATCACGGATTCGAGACTCAAAATGAGATTCTGTCGTGTCAAAGCCCCCACTAATAGCACTAACTGCAGGGCTGGCCCCAACTCCAGAGGCAAAAATGGCACGGTCTCGGTAATAGTCCGTGTTGTAGTGCCGCGGCCTATCAAAAGTGCCACTGCGTTCGTGGTGTCCGTACGGATTGTGCTCATATGCTCGATCCCGAGTGTCTGTAGTGCTGCGAGAGGGACAGAAAGAGATTGAAAAGAGAAAAAAAAAAAAAAATTTTAAATCAAGTAAAAAAATAAAAAAAAATCATGCAAAAGCACATATCGTAAACATTCTCAGTAAAGATCACGTTAAACTTCAACCAACAGCCAATCTTAATTCCCACAGATGTCAAAAACAATTTAAAAACACACACACAAATACACACGTTGGATCAAACAGCTAGTTTTTGTGTGCCTGATCACGAGTCATCAGCAGAAAGAATAAAAAAATTATTCATTTCGTTTTAAGTATTTCCTTTTTCTTTGCTTATGTAACACAACAATGCCGAGTGTATTTACTGTGTTTGGTGTCTAAAAGACGTGATGACTAACTCTGTATCGCTCTGTTATTTATATAAACAAACAACACAGAGAGAAAATTACGTTTGTCCTTAGCATATAGAGAGAGAGAGAGAGAGAGAGAGAGAGGATAAGGGGTGTGGCCTAATGTTAGACGGCAGGGCAATATTTTCCAAGTCATTTGGATGCTAATGTAATACATCTGAGTTGGACATGGATTTATATATTAATTTTTAGGTTTAATTATGAGAATTTCTTTTTAAACGTGCAGTTTGAATGAGACCAGTTTAAACACTGCCTATGACAATCTCTATACAAAAACTGAAACTAAAAAACTTTTGCAAGAAATCTTTTGTCTTGTAAATACCTAAATACAATACACTAAAAAATAAACCACTACCTGTCTACTCACAGGCTAGCAAAGTCAACCAACCAATTCACTAATAACTTAAACTATTCATTTAAATTTAAAGAGCTAAATAATTCATTCTGCTGAGGTCTATTTAACAGCTAATAACATTACACAGAGAACAAATGTTCATGGACTGTTGGAAATTGTTTATTAGTATGTTGCAGGGATGTTCAGATGCAGTCCTGGAGAACCAGGATCCAGCAGAGTTTGAAGGTTATTCTGCTTAAACACTGCTGATTCATGAAAATCTGTTAACTGCCGAGTTCAGTGGGTTTGTTCACCTTGCTGGTGAATCAAACTGTGCTTGAGACGGGCCCTCAGGACCAGAACTGAACTGCACTGGTATAGTATATTGGTCTAGAAATCACGAAATCACATACCAAAACCTATCAAATTATTTACTCACTATTAATTTATAGTAAGAAGGCCATCAAAACTTTAGGCAAAACAAACATTTTACTGCAGTTTTATATTAAGGAGTGTTTTAATATTTAGACTTCTTAATTATTTTACTTGTTTTGACATGGTAACTCCTTTTTTTTTTTTTAACTGACAAACAGCATTACATCATTAGCTT
>JAOTRS010000001.1:3628114-3638292 GCA_028565755.1 Dinotopterus cunningtoni | reverse complement strand
TAACACAAAATATAAAGTAAAAATAAAACAAATTAACCTGCACTTTACCTTTAAAAAAAAAGTAAAAATAAATCCCGTCTGATAAGTGTTTCCTGAAAAAAAAAAAAAAAAAAAGGACGGTGTCCAATGACGCGCGTGCACAGACACAAAGAGCAGGCTGATACAGAGAGAGAAAATGGATCTTTGACCTCTCTAATGAGACTTGCTTTTGCTTTACACACACGCATACAGACACAAAATAAAATGTTTTACGCATTTGCATGTGGTCACAGTCTTATAGTAAACAGTACACGCGTGCACGGATGTTGATTATACCAGTGAGAGACGTGCACCAAGACCCAGCAGGGGAGACGATCACCCACAATTCCGCAGCGTAAGAGAGAGAAAAAATGTGGGCTCAGTTGTGATCACGTGACGCTCGGCGTCAAAACAAGAAGCGCATGCATGATACATAATACTCGGTACTGGTAAACCAAGACTTGTTCGTTTTCCAAGTCAAAATTTGTTAAAGATCCACTGTATTTACTTACAGTCTATATTTTTAGATATTTTTTTTTTAGTCCTGCAGCTATATATATTATGCATTGCTTTCTCTTTCCCAGTGAGTGAGCTGGAGACTGAGTGCTGTGAGATTGATCAGATTTCACTGTTTGGTCAGTGCGTTGTGCACTAAGGCAATTTCCTCTTTTAGACCTTCTACTGTTACACCCAATCTTCCAGGGACTGCAGCTAGCACATGAAGAGGTTGCCTAACAGAGAGCTAAAAGAAAGAAAGAAACACTACACATTTCCTCTTTTCTCCTCAGGGCCACTTCACACAGACAGGTTTCTAAAGTTCTTTTTAACCCATATGCAAACGATTAGCGTTCATGTTAAACCTTAAGTAAATGTTGTCATGTTCATATTGCAATAGTTTTGCACCTTCTATCTTGTTTTTTTTTTTTTTTAGCGTTCCTTGTTTTTCTGTACACAATCCAGAGAATACTTTATTAGTGTTCAAAACACCTGGTTATTGTTACAGGTTACCTAGACATCTACTTATTCATGCAGCTATCTGATCAGCCAATCATGTGGGAGCAGTATCATGCATAAAATGAAGAAAAAATTTAATCGCTGTGATTTTTACCGTGGTTTGATTGGTGGTGCCAGACAGGCAGGTTTGAGAACAGAAACCTTAAGCTGCAGCTTAAGTCTCAAACTTCCTCAAAAAACTGCACAGGTGAAGACCAGAAAAATCTAGCATGGTCTGATGAATCTTGATTTCTGCTGAGGCATACACATGGTAGTCAGAATTTAAGGACAGCAGCATGGATTCATGGACCCAACCTGCCGTTTGTCAACAGTCCAGACTGGTGGAGGTGATGTGATTGTGTGGAACATGTTCTCTTGTCACACTTAAGGCCTGTTAATACCAATTCTTTATTGCTTGATTGCCTCAACTTTTTGTAACCATGTGCATCACTTCATTGCTGCAATTACCCATCTTCTGGCTATTTTCAGTATGATGATGCACCATGTCATTAAGCAAACTAGTTTATGATGATAAATTCAGTGTCCTTTTGTGACCTTTAACATCTAAATCCAGCAGAACATCCAACAGATGTGTATGCCAAACAATATTGTATAGGGGAATTGGCAGTGCCAAGTGCTATGGTGTGTGTGTTTTTTTTTTTTTTTTCCCCCCCCATTCATTGTTGTAGCAGCTGAGTGATTATTATATATTATTTTCCTGTACAGTCGACCCAAAACCAGAGGAAGTGGCTAAAGCATTGGCTCCACTGTACAGTAGTTGGAGGAAGTGGGCTGAATAGCAGTGTTGTGTGATTGGAGACGCATACACACGACCCATATGAGTTGTAGCAATAAATCATCACTTGTTCAGTGTGTTTAGTTTGACGTGTCACTGACCGAGAAACACACGTTTTGTGTTTTGTAACGGCAGTACAGAGTTACACACATAACTGAAGTTTCTGAGGTAAAATCTGTGGGTAAAATGCAGTTTTTGGATAATAACAGTATTATATTAATTGTAGTTTCTGGATATTATGCCGACTTTAATCCTAGACATCAATGCCTAGGAGCAATTTAGAAGAGTTAATCCACCTAGCAGCATATTTTTGTTAGTTGAAAGGAAGAACTGGGGATACTGGCCTATCTCTCCCCTCTGTCAAATACAGCAATGCTAAATATGAGGCATGTTCAAGTCAAACTGGGACTTGTGAGAAAGTTTCTTGTGAGTGAAGCTGTAGAACCGGTCACCCGTTGCAGAAGACAGTGCGTTGAGGGGGGGGCGGGGGTTAATACATTACAGGGATGTTGGAGTTCAGCCTCACAAAAATCTCATATTTCAGCTTTGGAAATGACTCCAAAACGCACTCTGCTCTGGCATTTAGGAAAGGTTTGTTAATCAAAAGCAGCAGTTCTGTGGCCAGGGCTGCAAATGCTGATGGCCGTTCTTTGGGACGCAACCTATTGCTTAAAGCCACAGTTAGGGATTTCAGTGAGGACACTTCTAACATTTGCAGACACAGCTGTGGGTAAAAACAACGCTAGTAAACAAATGAAGCTGAAAAAGGTGGAATGAATCCTCGTCATGTTTTGCCTTTCCATGTTTTTGTTCAGGTTCAGCCATTCTGTACTTCAGTAATGAGTGAATAGATGTAGTCAAAATTCTATGCTGAGGCTTAACCATTGCTCTGTGTGTATTTAAATGTAGAAATTCTTGTCATGGCACAAACATGAATGAGAACTGGGAACCTGATATCCGGGGCTTCTCACATGTTCCTCTGCACCATCAGGGGTTTGTCAGAGGGTTGCTCAAGGAGACTGTTTGTTAGTGAAAGGCCAGATTCAGCTGCACTCTGCAGCTGTGGTCATTAGGCCACCTCATACTTAGCATGAATGGAAATGAGGCTCTTCTTGGCTCCTTTGCCGTGCTTAAAACCAACAAACTAACCTCTCCCTCTATTCAGCTTTAGTATCAGTGCTCTTTTTATAATGATGCATGTTTTTCTTTTACCCGAGTCTCCAAAAATGAAAGTTGACTTTGTATTAACTTAAACACCTCTTCTCGTTATATCAAACTTTCAACTGCGTAGCACACTGATGTACCAGGAGCTTATTTATGTTCATGCTGTCTGATACCTGTTGAGTCTGGTTCCTCTAAAGGTTTTTCTATTGTCATCTCAGAGTTTTTCCTTGCCCTCGGCTTGCTCGTGAGGGACAATAGTGATTATAGTCTGTGCTTTTTTTTAGACAGGCTAATTAGGCTTATTTGCGTTCCCAATTCGCCCATAGCGTGTGTGTGTGTGCACACGCTGGGATGGGCTGGCACACTGACCAAGGTGTACCTCGCCTTATGCCCCAAGTCTCCAGGGATAGGCTCCAGGCTCCAGGCCCCGGGGCCCCGTACAGGATGAGCGTTATAAAAGATGAATGAAGGAATGAACGAACGAATGTTTTATATCTGTAAAGCCGCTTTTTTTTTTTTTTTTGGACCATTGCTTAAACCTCCATACAAATAAAGTTAAATTGAATGGAACTTTTATTACTTTGCATTACCTTCATAATCTACAGATTAAAGGAAACTTCATCCTGGCTATTGAGCTGAGCTATTAAGTAAAATCATGGGAGAGTATTTATTTACCTGGTTGACCAATGATTTTCGTGCTACAAGCATCCTCCCACCACCACAAAATGGTGTTAACTTTAAAAACCCCACCTTATCTTACTGAGACCTAGACTTTGCTGTCGTGTACACTGCATTTACTCCCGACTGTTTCTCCTTATTTGCACCTGATAACTAATAACTTAATCAGTGTCCTCAGTCAGATCTGGGTTTGGCAAAAGAATTACATCTAAAAATGAGGATCACCGAAGGATTTATAGACAATACAGTGTTCACAGTGTTCTATAGACAATACAGTGATCAGACAAAAGCGCCTGTTTCATTTTCCATTCGTGCTTTGTTGTAATAAAGGAATATCTTTAATAATCTTTTTAAATGAACAACATTCTTTCAAATAATGTGCTGCTAATGAGCAAGAATAGAAGGTGAAGCACCTGGCAACTCACCTCGCAGCTAACTACATGCAAGAACAAGTGCTTTAAGAGCTAGTAAATACAGTGCTCACTTCAGCACCCAGCCCAGAAAAACTATTTGCATATATGGACGCGGCACGTCACACACTGATTGACAGATCCTTGGCAACACAAGCTTCCTGAGCAAGAAAAAAGCTAAAGCTGAAAATGTGTACAGGTATGGCAGAGAGAAACTTCCATAATGTTCACAGTTAAATCAGTGTGTGCTGTGTTGGTGGAAAGCTATGATTTACTGCATAGTATCAGTCAGTGGAGTCCAGCTCATTAACCTTTCAGGGTCATAAGATTTTGCAAGGAAGCTCAGCAAGGTTATATATCAGTCTGTTTCTAACTCACTTAGTTGGTAAAAAGAGGTTGGGTGTGTGATCATATAAAAATGTTCAGATTCTGATGATCACTTCGGCCAAATATACTGCATGCATGTTCACCTCAAACGGAGCAGAAGAAACCAAAAGCGAAACAAAAGTCTGATGAAGATAGAAATGTTTTTTTTTTTTTTTTTAGACAAAACATTCACCACAGAAATTGTAGCTAACTTTATTGAGCTAATTTTCACAATTAGCTTCTTAAAAGAAGTTTAAGTTTGGCATCTTGCACGAGGTCTGGAGTGTAGAATAAACCATGGAGGTGGTTTCTGTTTATATGTCCACTTATTCTGTTTTAGAAGATCAGCTTCTTCAACTTTTTCCCAAATAGTTAAATGGAAAGCTAGTGCGCTAGAGTGTACGATCACTCCAAGCATTTCCCTTGATTAGGGGTTACAGAAGGATTTGGGATTCAGTCTTGTGACCGAAGCTACTGTAGTTACCTTTTGTAGCTCACCTTTGGCATAAATAAAACAACACTGAGGCAATTCGGAATGACTTATTAAGTAAACAAAGTGTTGTTTAAAATGACATAGCGTTATCACATTTGTTTCTGGGTAAAAGTGCTTTTGTGACAGGTTTCGAATATCGTTGTATTGTGTTGTAGTTGTGTTAGAAAAGATTATGCATGAAGCCAATCTGAAATTTTGTACAAAGTAGTTAACATGGTTAATAAATTTGCCTGCAAATTAGGGATCTAAGAATAGTGCAGCATATTACATGCCCAAGATATGAAACATTTACGTTTTAAATGTTTCAGAATTCTGAAGCCTGAGATCACTTTCTTATTTTTTACCATTTAAAATTACAAAGATTAGATAGAGAGTGTAATTCCAGACTTTTGTACTCTGAATGTCAACGCATTTTAATTTAGTAATTTAAAACAGAATAAAACATAGTTTAAGGCTTTTGTGTTTTTATTTTTATTTTTTATATTATTTTGAATAATTATTTCTGTATATTTCATTAGTGGATACTTTGTAAATCACTGTCTCGGTTTGAATTGATGTAAATTACAACTAGGACATTTTTCCATTTCTCACTTGCAAGGTGCCGCATTAAGCAGGCTTTTGAGGTATGAAAGGTTTTCTATAAATACAGCTTTAATGATTGTTCTTACTTCTGCCTGAGTTGTCAGACTGTGTGAATGCCTCTGCTGAGTCTGTCTGTGTGTGTGTGTGTGTGTGTGTTCACTCAGCTTACTCAGCAGGAATGGGGTGACATGGGGCAGCGCACACACTCGACTGTCATTCTGATGCCTTTATAGTGTACCTTCATAATAGATAGATCAAGGCCTGCTGTGTTGTCATGATTACTGTATAGCATAATGTCTGCTCCCAGTTTTAACTTGGGTTAAAATACTTTTATAAGAAGGCACAGATCTGCAGGAGGTGATGGAGTTTAATCTATAATGGACTGGAGAGGAGCCTGTGAAGAAGGGGTCAATTGATTAGGGAGCTTTAAAAGCGGATACGGTCATTTAAACTGCAGTTAAGTTGCGATTGCTGGTCAATAATATGCAAACACCAAAAGGTAATCAGTTACAAACTTAAATGTGATTTTAGTAATAATTATTAGCATGAATAGTTGCTTTTAAAAAGCATGGAAATGAAAAACTAATTGCTTATATAACAAGCTAAATCGATTATATAAAATAAACATTGCGTAAACACCCTCTAGGCTTAGGCAATATGAGGAACTACTTTTGATTTTAGCAAAATATTCTCATTGGGATTGATTTAAAAATTTTAATCATACGTTATGTCTGTTCAAATGATTGACAGTGCTAAATTTTGTCATTCATAAAACACTTTGTTTTCCATCCCCATATTTTCATGATCTATAAATATAAGCGGTAGGGGAAAAAATATTTTAAATATTTTCACGTGTCACAATTTTTTTGTGTGGCATTTCTTCAACTCCAACTACAGATTTTTTTTTTATTTAGGTAAGTTTTATAATCAAGGTAGTAAAACACTGCCATTCCTCTATAATCCTACAGGTGGTGCACTCAATGGTTCACATGTTATCAGGCAGCCCAAGCGTCCTGTTTAGTAGAATTTAGCAAATTATTTGCCAAGTTTGTTTAGAATTGTAACAGAATCGTGATACAGAATTTGCCATCCAAATGGAATCAGCACCAAGGTTTCGTGATGAATCGTGACCGCTGGTCCATTGGTGATTCCCGTCCCTAATAAATATCAGGTTGCACATGGATCATTGGTTTAAACACTGCCATGGGACCAAGCTTTCCATGGAATAGATGCTCCTGGATGTGTACAAATGAGGTAGTTGATAGAATTGCTATAATTCTGAGCTGATAAATTGTCATTAAGCATAATTAGGGCAGTAAAATGAAGTTTATTGTGCCATAAAATGCGACACCGGGACTGCTATGACATGCCTATTATTTTGGAGTACAGTTTAGTCTTAGTGAATGGATTTGGCCATTGTTGTCAAGTTTTTCATGAACACACAAGGAACAGTCGTGACAGTTGGCTACCTGATTGACCTAAACTGGATTTTTAAAAACAAGGGTGCAAATATTTGTCATTTTAATGCATAGATTTTATAACCAAACAGGGGTGTGAGGTCGGGTCAATAGCCCACTAAGCTTTGTTTGCTGTAATTAATAAGGTGAAGCCTACTGACGAGACTAATGAGACATTTTACTTCTCTACCATGAGGTATTTGTATTTGAATGTTCGTA
Source organism: Dinotopterus cunningtoni (assembly GCA_028565755.1). Classification (NCBI taxonomy): domain Eukaryota; kingdom Metazoa; phylum Chordata; class Actinopteri; order Siluriformes; family Clariidae; genus Dinotopterus; species Dinotopterus cunningtoni. Next base: position 3,631,116 of record JAOTRS010000001.1, on the reverse strand, counting down.
AACTTGAAGGATCCTTCCTGTCTAGATATTTACTGCATTATCTTTAACGAAACAAAGAGCAGTGGTTGTTTACGGCTGCTCTAAACATGGCACTTGTGCCAGGGCTCTTTTTTTAGGCTGTGTGTAGCCTGTGGAGGAAATCCTAGGCTGCGTCAAGACTGCAGCTTCAAGAGAAACATTTCCTTATCAGCAGGAAGGGTGTGCTCAGGTGAAAGGTTGCATGTTGTGAGTGAGGTTTTTTTTTTTTTTTTGTGTGTGTGTGTGTGTGTATATATATATATATATATATATATATAAAGAACAAAACGAAAAAAAACATGGAGCTGGAAGTCTGGGTTTTTATGTGCAAAAAAATGTTAAAAATTAATAATAAGGAGAAGAAGAAAAAAAATCGATACACAGATTAAAAAAAACACACACACACACACACACCGTGTTCTCTGTTTATCTCCTCATCATCCTGCTGTGCTCGGAGCAGAAATTGGCAATGCATTCTGGGATGGACTACGCCATCATGACCGGGGGAGACGTCGCCCCCATGGGGCGGGAAGGTGTAACTGCCATGCACAAGGTGTTTGACTGGGCCGGGACCAGCCGCAGAGGGTGAGACACTGCAGCATGCGCACACACACACACACACACGCGCACACAAACACGTAGATGTTGATTAACCCCAGCATTCCTGTGAGATCTGAACCCCAGTGTGGATGATCTCGTTCACCTTCATGGTTTTGTTTTCCTTCCCTTCAGCCTGCTGCTGTTTGTGGACGAAGCTGACGCTTTCCTGCGCAAGAGATCCACCGTGAGTGTTGGAGCGCGTGTGCGTGTGTGTGTGTTCAGCTCATTACACTTTACACTGTATGTGTGTGTGACTGAATGTGTTTTACCTGTTTTTTAGGAGAAGATCAGCGAGGACCTGCGAGCCACACTGAACGCCTTCCTGTACCGAACTGGAGAGCAAAGCAACAAGTGTGTTCTCTCTCGCACACACACACACACACACACACACACACACACACACACACAATACAGCACCTTCATCATTTCATCACTACGTTAAACTCCTTCCTCAGGATCCAACACTTCAATAAAGATGAAGACGATTATTGTATAAACTTTATTTATCAGTTAGATGAATCAGATCCGTGTGTTTTTCAGGTTCATGCTGGTTTTGGCCAGTAACCAGCCCGAGCAGTTCGACTGGGCCATTAACGACCGCGTGGACGAGATCGTGAACTTCGCTCTGCCCGGGCCTGAGGAGAGAGAGAGACTCGTCCGGCTGTACTTCGACAAATATGTCCTGGAGCCGGCCACCGGGGGGAGACAGTGAGCACACGCCTGATTGGCTATTTATACCTATCGCTTTAAATAAACAGGACCTTGTTTTGAGACCTAGATACACACGCAAACACACACACATAAGACAGGAACGGAGCACTAGACATCGCTCATCATCTGTATTTGGACTGTGCAGGTATTTTTAAACCTCACTGTCTGCATGATGAGCTTCAGGAAAAAACACTGACCGATCCGTATGTTATATCTGATGATCTAATCATTCTGATTCACACACACTTCATGAACACTTCCATCATTTTCCACAATAATGAGCATTGTTATAAAAACACTATACAAATTAAATTGAATTGAATGTTTAGCTTCAGAAAAGCGAATCGTTATGATTCACACTAATTGAATCGCGTTAATTAAAAGGACAGAATCCATTAGACACGTTCGAGCCACGTTAGCGTTTTGTGTTTTAGTGAGCAAGTCACCCAGGAGTGTAAGTGTGTGAAAGTGTGTCATAAAGTTTCCTGAGCTCTCACACACACACACACACACACACACACACACACACACACACACACACACACTCATTAATAACAGCGAGGAGGGAGAGAAGTGCAGGTTTATCAGGTCAAGGATGTTCAGAAGAAAACCGGAGGAACTAAAACTCTAAACCCACTGAAGGAAGTTTTATTGAGGTCTGAATACAGAACAGCGGTTTATGAGGTCGTGTTTAAAAACTCGGCCGTTATTTAGTCTAGAGATCTTCCGAGTCTTAAACCTCAGGTGTGGTCATCACGCTGTGTGTGTGTGTGTGTTGCAGGCGGATGAAGCTGGCGCAGTTCGACTACGGAGTGAAGTGTTCGGAGATCGCCAAGCGCACGGAGGGCATGTCGGGTCGAGAGATTTCCAAACTGGGCGTGGCCTGGCAGGTGAGGAGCCACACCTGTAATCTTCCACACTGTGATTGGGGGGGGGGGGCATTTATTATTCCGACAAGAACAGTCTCGTGTCCCTGATGATGAAAGTAGGACAGCCCTGTCTGTCTCTGTGTGTGTGTGTGTGTGTGTCGCATTAAGCCTGACTAACACTAGGGGGCAGCATCACGTCTCTTCATGGTCTCTCATACACTTGTTGTGTTTCAGGCCGCGGCGTACTCCTCTGAGGACGGCGTCCTGACCGAGGCCATGATCGATGCGCGCGTGGACGACGCTGTCCGGCAGCACATGCAGAAGATGGACTGGCTGCACGGGGACGGCGTTCTGGACAACGAGGGCCGCGCGGCTCCCGCAGATCTCCAGGGGGGCAAAGGCGCCAAAGTGGGCTTCATCCTGCCTCAGGGTTCTCCCCCGAGGGCACACGAGGTTCTGAGTCCGCTAAAGGAGGGTCTGGACTCCAGCAGTACCGTTCCAGCGGCGGGGGGCGAGGAGGAGGGGCTCAGCGCCACAGAAAAGGGGAACGTTCCAGTAGAAGGGGAGGGGCGAGATAAACACACACAACACACTGCCGTGCCGCCTAAAGATGGCACACCGGTTTAAGTTTCATCATCATGAGCTGATTCTGGGTCAGATTTACTGAGCAGTGGCGTAAATGAGGTCTCCGCCCCCCCGCCCCCCCCCCCCCCCCCCCCCCCCGCCCCTCTCCGTCCCATCCGTTTCATGACACAGGCCGCGGTGAGAGTGGGAGAAAAAAAAAAAGTAGGGAGAGAAAGTGTC
>JAOTRS010000001.1:3157691-3167852 GCA_028565755.1 Dinotopterus cunningtoni | reverse complement strand
TTAGGGTTAGGGTTAGGGTTAGGGTTAGGGTTAGGGTTAGGGTTAGGGTTAGGGTTAGGGTTATAGAGGGGTTAATGAGGAGGTTATAGAGGGGGTTATAGAAGGGTTATAGAGGGGGTTATAGAGGGGTTATAGAGGTGTTATAGAGGGGTTATAGAGGGGGTTATAGAAGGGTTATAGAGGGGTTATAGAGGAGGTTATAGAGAGGTTATAGAGGGGGTTATAAAGGGGTTTTAGAGGGGTTATAGAGGAAGTTATAGAGGGATTATAGAGAGGTTATAGAAGGGTTATAGAAGGGGTTATAGATGGGTTATAGAAGGGTTATAGAGGAGGTTATAGAGAGGTTATAGAGGGGGTTATAGAGGGGTTATAGAGGGGTTATAGATGGATTATAGAAGGGTTATAGAGGGGTTATAGAGGGGTTATAGAGGAGGTTATAGAGAGGTTATAGAGGGGTTATAGAGGGGGTTATCGAGGTGTTATAGAAGAGTTATCGAGGTGTTATAGAAGGGTTTTAGAGGGGGTTATAGAGGGGTTATAGAGGGGATTATAGAAGGGTTATAGAGGGGTTATAGAAGGGTTATAGAAGGGGTTATACAGAGATTATAGAGGAGTTATAGAAGGGTTATAGAGGAAGTTATAGAGGGGTTATAGAGGGGTTATAGAGAGGTTATAGATGGGTTATAGAAAGGTTATAGAGGATGTTATAGAGGGGTTATAGAAGGGTTATAGAGGGGGTTATAGAGGTGTTATATAGGGGGTTATAGAGGGGTTATAGAGTGGATATGGAAGGGTTATAGAGGGGTTATAAAGGGGTTATAGAGGGGGTTTATAGAGGGGTTGTATAGGGGTTATAGATGGGTTATAGATGGGTTATAGATGGGTTATAGAGCATTATAGAGGGAGTTATAGAGGTGTTATATAGGGGTTATAGAGTGGATATGGAAGGGTTATAGAAGGGTTATAGAGGGGTTATAGAAGGGTTATAGATGGGTTATAGAAGGGTTATAGATGGGTTATAGAGGGCTTGTATAGGGGTTATAGATGGGTTATAGAGGGGTTATAGAGGGGGTTTATAGAGGGGTTGTATAGGGGTTATAGATGGGTTATAGATGGGTTATAGAGGGGTTATAGATGGGTTATAGTGGGGTTATAGAGTGGGTTATAGAGGTTGTGTTGTTGTTGTGTTGTGTTAAACTTAAACTGATCCTAAAATCACCTTTAATCTGACAGAAATGACATCATCGATAACTGTATGCTATGTGCAGCAGTAATAAGGTGTTTGGTGATTGGCTAGCTCGCTGTATTTTCTTTTTTTTTCTTTTTTTTTTCGAACCGCATCTTTTCGAACTGCTCGCTCACACATAGTTGGGGGCGGAGTAACACACTTGGAAGACAGCGTTATCCACTTCTTCTGTGATTGGCTGTAGAGCCGTAATTGATGTGAAAGCACTAAGTACCTCCCGTCCCGCCCTGCTTAGAGAGCTGTGAAGAAGTGTGAGAGTAAACAAGACTAATGTTCAGGTTTAATGATGAACTGGAGAATCAATGTAATAAGAAGATCCCTTTTTATAAATAAACTGTTATAAAGTCTTACTTTTTTAATGTTCTGTTAGTCAGTAATAAAATACCCTCCAGGGTCAAGGGATTAAGTCCCACCTCGGGATCTGTCTGTGTGCGTGGAGTTTGCATGTTCTGCCTGTGCATGATGTGTTCCCCTGGGTAATCCAGTTTCCTCCCTCAGTCCAAAGACATGGAGGTTAGCCTAATTGGTGTTCTCAAAATCCCCACAGTGAGTGTGTGTGTGTGTGCGCTATAGAAAAGCACTGCTTCTGTGCTTCACTGCAGCTGTAATGCTCTTATTATGAAATTCTGAAAAAGTAACAGCACCTGCATTATGAACGTTTGGATCATTATCAAAACAGGTTTCTGATCATCAGAAGAGGAGAGACGAGGCATGACGTTTCTTTTTCTCAGCAGTGTTTTAGTCCACATCACTTTCCTCACACGATGAGGTTTATTTGGATCAAGTTCTCGGCTGTTTTGTGACCCTCTGAAAAATTTTGGCTACTTCTCAGAAGTGTTGTTATTCTGCACTGTTGTTCTTCTCCACTGTTTCCTCTGCAACTCTTCTCCATTTCAAATGTTACGGTTATTATTAGTGTCTTAGGTACATTTAAAAAGAAGCTAAAATTTGTATTCGCTCATTTCCCCTTTATCTAAAAATACATAATTACCAGCTCTGTGTTTGTGCATGCGTGACTTTAGAAACCTTGTCCAGCCCAGTCTCGGAGCAATCCACTTTCTGTTTTCGAGGACATGTCAAGCAGGGAAAATTGATGATTAGAATTGATGATTAAACTTTAAGGACTTCTCCAGCAGGCGCCCAATCAGGAGCAAATTTTAAAAACCCGCACACACTTTATTTAAATTAGCTTCTCCCTGCAATTAACACGGTGCATTTAAATGGAGGCGCTGAATCGTGAGACAAGAACAGACTCGTTATTACAATTCAGACTCGTTAAGCTTGATTGTAATCACAACAGCAGAGGACACACAAATCAGTTCTGATGCAGTGACACGTTAATTAGCTTTTTGGGGAAAATATTTAATATTGGTTAATAAATAAAAAAATAAATAAACATTCGTGAGGAAAAAGTAAAGAAAAGTATTTTGTACGAGTTCATCTTAATAATGAATTGTATTTGTATCGTCTCGTGGCTGAAAATAAAACATCCTCATTCACTGAGATCAAGTCTTAGTTGTAAGACCAGCCTGCTTTTTTTCATTTTCTAAAACTTGTTTTAATGAAGGAACAATAACAAAATGATAAACACTTCAGTTTTTAAATAATTTAAACATAAATAATAATACTTACAAATACAATTATGTTTAATTAAAATCCTTAAACTAATGAAATAAATGTAATAAATGCTTATTCAAAGCTAAAAGTTTTTGATGAAGGTTTAGGGTCTAAATCTTTTTGTGTAGCTTTTATATTTTTTGTAGCAGATTAAGTCTAACATCATCAAACAGATTCCAATGTTTAAGCGTCTCAACCTGAAAAACCCTCCACCGAATCAGTCATTGTCAGATCCGTCCCTGTCTTTGCGCTCCGGTGCTGAGCAGCAGATGGATGAAATCAGATGTTCCTGGATCTCTTTCCTTTAATACGCCTCCAAGCTAGGTTTTTCTCCAAACCATCCAAAATAAGGAACCTGTTGTCCTACAGTGAAGCAGATATCATCTTAGTAGCCTGAAAGCTTCCCTAAATGCTGCCTGTGCGCTGTAGCTGAGTGTAGTGATAACAATTCCATAACAACATTGTGTGAGTTCAGCACCATGTTAAACCGTTTTGCTGATTAACATTAGTATCATTGCGCGTGTGTAACAGAATGTTAATGCTCTTTGCATGACCTCCTTCTCAGTGGGATTTTGCACCCAGCTGCCAAACAAAACACCACAAACACCAAGCAGATGGTTTAAATCACTGAAGCAAATGCAATCGCAGGCTTCCTGACACAACTGAGAAGCTTTAATGGGGACTTCTGTAGAGACACCAGAGCCAAACCTACAGTAAAGCACACTCGCAACGCAAAGATCTCTTCTATCAGCTACAGTCTTCACAGTGTAAGGTGATTCCAAAGATCATCAGTCAGGGGTAAAAAAAAACAAAAATAATAATCAGCTAAAGAAAACAGAAAAGAGAATTGTGGGAAAGGCTCGCTGTGTAAAAATAACCTCGAATTACGTAAGCAGCTGGTATTTATCAACCACAAGTTCACGAATGGACTGAAAACACGTTTTTACAGTAATGACAAAATTTCATTTCATTTATTGAAGTGAGATTAGTGTAGGATAGTGGGATTACTGTAGAGAAGTGATATAAGTGCAGTGTAATGGGATTAGTGTAGTATAGTGGGATTAGTGTAGTATAGTGGGATTAGTGTAGAGAATTTATATAAATGATGTTGATTAGTGTAGTATAGTTCAGAATAGCTGGATTAGTGTAGTATAGTTTGATTATTGTATTATAGTGAGTTTAGTGTAGTATAGTAGGATTAGTGTAGTATAATTTGATTAGTGTATTATAGTGGGATTAGTATAGTATAGTTTAATTATTTTATTATAGTGGGATTAGGGTAGTATAGTGGGATTAGTGTAGTATAGAGGGATTGCCGTAGTATAGTGGGATCACTGAAAGAAAAGGGTGACATGACTAAGAATAAAGTTAATTTTAAATGAAGTTATGGTTTGAAGGACAATTTTAGAAAATATCTTGTTTCCAGTGCAGATTGCTGTTGTGCTAATGAGGAGCTAATTTCACATCATACAATAGAAAGAGTGTAGGAGGCGAATGATATAGGTGCTCATGAGCAGGGTCAGGAAGGTAAAGTGCACAAACAGGTCATTAAAGAAAAAACTGAAGGACCTTCAGATACTTTACTGGATAATGAAAGAATCTAGTTCAGTGTTTTACTTAAAACGTGTAGGCAAAAAATAAAACCTGTCTCTAAGGAGGCTGGCTTTCTGCTGAAAATTAATCAGCCTCACCTGCTGTGATGCCTCATGCTAACTTTCTGTTTCTTCTCTTTTTATCGCTGCTAAATATGGAAAAGCGTTCCTCGTCATCAACCTGACAGAGCCTCGCGTTATTCTGAAGTTTACTTTCTCACCTGCTGCCCAATTCCACAGACTGCCTGGGCTACCGACATGTACACACGTATTTAATACTGATACCGTAATAATACTAAATAAGATTTTATTAGTGTAGAACTCTGAATGAATCGATTAACACACCCCTACACATTTATATGCCAATCACACTGGCTGTTTTAGAATGAAACATTTTTATTTACTTTACATCACCCAGTACTTTTGGAGAACCAGCTTTTGGTTAAAATCAGAGCTGATATTAAAAGCATAAAAATATGAAAGTATAAAAAAAGTTGTCCTTTTTTTGCAGAAGTCTGAGGTGTTGTGTTATCTTCAACAACATAACAGCTGTGGTGATCTGCCAACTCACAACTCATTCTTTTGCTTTAATCATATTTATAGAGCAATGTAACAAACAAAATGTTCACACTGCTTTTTGTCTGAACTTTTAACACCACACATACTGTATCACAGCTAAGCTTTCACAAATCAAAATGCCACACAGTTTTAACTCAGGATTTTACACAAGAGATGCTGTGTGAATTAGGCAGTTGTTTGTGTTAATGTGAGTAATTTTTTTTTTATTATTAAGCCACAGACTGATTTTGTTTTATGTGAAGAACAAACGAAAACTAAACTAATTTCCCAGCAGTAAGGACGGTGGAGACACGCACAGACTGCAGGTCATATTGATGACACAAAATATTTTAGACACAACACAGTGTTTAAATTCGATATTTTGTGAGCAACGTTCCTGGAGTTCCTGGAGTTCCTGGTGGTCCTGGTGTTTGGAGTCACTTGTACAGCTACTCCAGTGGATTTCCTGAGATACACATTCAGACGATTTAAATCATGTTTTATTTGTCGTGTGGACAGAATGTCATTAAGGAGTTGTACAGTGAAATACTTCTTGAAGTGCTCTACAGTCGTACAATAGAAAAAAATCATCATCAGATAAACGAGGAGGAGGAGAGCGGAAAGAGTGCACGAGAAATTATTCATGAAAATATTAATACAAACTGTGCAGAATAAATTTGTATGTATGCTACGTACGCTTCATCAGTATGTAAGGAAAGTTAAGATTCTAACTGGAAACACTGGCGTGTGTTCAGTCACAGGATGTGAGGGAGTGTGTGACAGGTAGTGTGATGAGCAGTACTGTAGCTGTGTGCAGATGTAGCATCTGAGTCTCAGTCCTGTATGGACAAGCAGATGAAGCAGCAGAACAAAGTGACATTTACTTTTTTTTTTTTTTTTCACAATCATCTTAGTTTGCTGATGTTCAGGCAGATGCTGCTGCCATTACAGCACTTTGCTAACACTCTGATATCATCTGTGTAGGCCATCTCATCTCCAACCAGAATATCAAGTCCGAGTGTGTGTGGATGAGCGTTCAGTCCTGACGTGATGAGTTTGGCTGGTATGATGGTGTGGTTGGCAGAGCTGTAGTCGATGAACTCATCATCTGTGTACTGCACACGTCCTTTTCAGAGGTGCAAACAGACAGTTTACAGACAGTTAATAGAACATAGTGTCCAGACTTAGACATTTTAACACAAGCACTTATGCTTAAACCTAAAAAATTAGAAATAGAAAATAGAAAATGAAAAAATGCCTTTATGCCATCGGCTGTAACACCATGTGGCGTATAATCAAGAGACAGATATAATAATTTCATCATGACATTGTTGTAGTAACGTTAGATTGTCAGATGGTTGTCTTTTTCACACTGGGAACTCAGACACAGATCCCAAAGTCTGGTACAGTTGAGCAGTGTGAACACACCATGTCTGGGCATGGATCAGCGTACAGCGGCCAGAATCAGATATGAAAGCTAACAGGAGTGCTGTTTAGAATGAGACATCATCAACACCATTAGTCACCTGTATGTATGTGTACAGCATGCGTCTCATCCTCTGTACCTGGGACAACCCCACCATGCTCAGACAAAGACTATGCTGGCGACCACAATACCAGCTACTGCAGGTTTTGAAGGACATCTACACATATCTCACTTACCCAAGCCCACCGATTGCCCCATCACATCTGTGGTAACTCCCTAACAACTCCCTCAACGCCCAAGCTGCACTCAGAGTGTGTGAAGAGAAGATGAAACGACAATAAAAAGATAAAAAAAGAGAAATAAAAGACAAGGAAAGCACTAACTGACTCAGATCTCCACCCATATCTTTAACAGATTACTGGAGCTGTGTAAAGTCTCCTCCTGTTCTAACCGCTCCTCCATCATCCCAGACACCAAATAACTACAGGCCTGTCTCTCGACAATTCCCTCGGCAGTTTGTCTGCTGGGTAAACAGGTCAGTGGATGACGCAGTCAGCATCAGCATGGGGCTGCACTGGGTACCTACATCCTTTTGACTACCTGGGGACATACGCACAGCTTTTGCTTGACTGATTCAGTTTGGCTTTTAAGACAATAATCCCAGGAGTCCTGTCCTCCAAACTCTTCCTGACAGGCTGGAAACTGCAGGTGAGGGTGGGCGGAGTTACTTCTAGTATACAGACAGTCAGCACTGGTGTGTCCCCCCGGGATGTATCCTCTCTCCAGTGCAAATCTCCCTTTATACTAATGACTGCACATCCATGGACCAGCTGTTAAACCCCTGACGTTTGCAGATGACACTACACTCACTGGACCCGCCCATGATGGTGATAAGTCTGCATATCAGCAGGAGGTGTAGCAGCTGGTGCTCTGGTGAACGAGTCAGAACGAGCTGGAGCTGAACACAGTCAATATTGTGGAGATGACTATGGTCTCTAGGAGACACAAATCAACGCTAAATCCCTTTACAGCATCCAACACCCCTGTGTCACCTGTGGAGTCCTTCAGGTTTCTGGGGATTACCATTTCCAAAGACGTGAAGTGTGAGACCAACATAAACTCTATCCTCAAATAGGCCCAGCTGAGGATTTACTTTCTGCACCAACTGAGGAAGTGCAGTCTGCCCCAGGAGTTGTTCTACACTGTTCTACACTGCAGTCACTGAATCCTTCCTGTTCTCATCCATCACCGTCTGGTTTGGAGCCACAAAACAGGGCAGGAACAGACTGCAGCAAACAGTAAAAACTGCAGAAAAAATAATAATTGGTGCTTCCCTGCCCACTCTCCCCATGACTTGTGCTGTACCAGAACTAAGAAACTACAGACCTCTCACATCCTGGACACAACTTTTATCACCTCCTCCCTCCTGGCAGGCGCTTCAGAACCCTTTACACCAGAACAGTTTCTTTCCTCAGGCAAATACCATCAAAAAAAAAAAAAAAAGACCTTGATTATATGCAGTCCGCAGTATAAAAGTACCAACATGATCTTCTTAAACTCTACTTTACACGTTTGCATATTCACACATCTTGTACTGTATAAAAACAAAAACAAAAATAAATGAATAAAAATAAATTCCATATCAGATGTGATGTGGCGGCCCGGTGGCGTAGTGGTTAGCACTGTCGCCTCGCACCACTAGGGTTTGGGTTAGATTTCTGCCTCGGGGTCTGTGTGCAGAGAGTTTGTGTGTTCCTCTCTGTGCTTGGTGGGTTTCCTCTGGGTACTCTGGTTTCCTCCCACAGTTCAAAGACATGCAGGTTAGGCTAGTTGGCGTTGTGAATGACAATCTGGCATCGATCTGGCAAGTCGACCCCTTAAGTAAACGTCTAATAAACCTCCAGGGTGGGCAGTATACGTCACCTGATGTGCACGTCTAAAAACACCAAAATATGTGATGCTCACTACTGTTATTATCACCACCGTGCACACTCACTGTATGTACATTTCGAATCTGTTTCTGATCTCTGTATACTGCGGTCTTTATTTACTCTGTTTAGTTCCTGAATGTTGCGTATTTCCTGTGGATAGTTTTCTTGTCTATGAACAAAACGTACAGTGTTGTTATTTATGTCTGGGCTCTTGAGAGTCGCAAACAGCTGGACTTACTGTACATTCCCTGTGTGGAGGCTGGGGGAGCAATGATACTCGGGCATGGAACGGTGTGCTTTAGTGTGAGAACAGCCTGAATCTGTAAGCGCCAACTTTCTGTTACCCTTTAAATAAGATATGTAGTGTTCCTTCTGCTCAAGGTTCTGTATAGAGTTCTGAAGATACAGATAGAAATATCACTTATATTTAATACATTGTGTTCCAGCTGTAACAGAACAGAAGACCAGAGTGTGCTGCATTATCTTTTCAAAGTTCAAGACTGCTGCATCACAAGCACCAATGGCAAACAAATAATTTATATCTAATCATCCAACACGGACAGTGTACAGTCTGTGTCTGTATTTGTGACTGTGCAGTCTCTCATCACAAACCTGTACAACACCCTCAGTACCGGCGCTGCTGTATTATTCTGACAAACCCCACACCGCTACAGGGCACTGGACTCTGACTGGGCATTCAAGGTGTTGATTCATTTTTACGAAAACCTTCTCTAACATATAAATCACTATTTCTGTAACTTGCCTAAATGTAATTATATTTTGAGTAAATCTATAATGTCATTTCTTAATTAATTAGATTAACATTTTCATTGATGTGATTTGCAAAGAGATAAACAAATAGAAAATAAAACAGCAGGAAGCCTTAAAATAAACAAAACAAGCAATAATAATGTAAACAGGTATTTACATGTAATCACGTACGGTATAAGAACAAATGAAATAATCATTGAATAGGTCAAACAAGTCGACAATTTTCTTTCTTCTTAAACGTGCTGTGGTTCTGTCACACGATTTGTCAATTGAAGAGACTGTCTGTTGTTTTTCACACCTCCCACTGAGCTTTAATAGCTGTGACTGCACACATCATCAGCTGCCTGCTTCACTGACACCAAAGATTTATGTTCCTCCACAATCACATTATTCGTCAGGCAATGGCGACTACATGGTCTCCCAAAAGCTTCTTAGATTCTGATTTTCATTTCTGAGTGATGGATTGTTCCCGAGAACTCAGAGATGTGTAGTCTGGTGTAACGACAGATGTTTATATACTGATCTTATTTCACCGAGATGTGAGAATGTGTTGCTTCACGTGGATGTAATAGTTACTGGACAATTTGCTAAAGTCACCAACATGGGGCAGCATTTTTTTTCAGTGTCGCTGGAACACATCAGCTACTTTACATTTTTGAATAACTAGCCTCCAATCCGGCCGGGGTCAGGACCTACAGGAAGTGCTCCAAGGAAGGACACCCACTGGACAATCCCACAGAAGAGCTGCTGAAGCTCAGACTGCTGAAACAGTGAACGGTCAAGTTAAGGAATGTTTACTGTTTCTCCACTACCTCAACTCATCACCTCAACACCATATTATTATGTTATGTTGTATTTGTCGCACTGTCACTTTGTTGCTTTTGTTTGCACATTTGTACATGCACTTTATGTTGTCTGTTGTCTGAAAAAAAAAAAAAACAACAACCCTGTAGATAGTCTTCCTTAGCTAGTTAGTTTTTGTTAATTTATGTTGTAATTTATGTTAGGTCAATCTGTCTT
>JAOTRS010000001.1:3044991-3055432 GCA_028565755.1 Dinotopterus cunningtoni | reverse complement strand
AGTATGAATGCAGATCAATTCCTGCTTTCTGTTTCACCCAGATGAGGATGGGTTCCCTGTTGAGTCTGGTTCCTCTCTAGGTTTCTTCCTATTACCATCTCAGGGAGTTTTTCCCTCAGCACCGTCGTCCTCGGCTTGTTCTTCATCAGGGACGATCTGATCATTCTGATTCACACACATTCACATTTCATACACACTTCCATAATTTCTATTGATTGTGTAAAGCTGCTTTGCGACAATAACAAAAAAAACAACCAGAATATTAACAGTTTCTTTTATATGTTTTTTTTATAATGCTATACAGCAATTAATGATTTTCTAAAGTAATTAATTTAGCTTTATTTTATGATGAAGTTTTAGTAATTTCTCAGTCCAGTGAGACAATAGACTCTAATAAATTCAACAAACATCTCTAAACTTGTCAGTCAGTGACCGTGACTCACCTGGGTTTGTTTCAAGGGGTTCGAGAGTCATGGCCCTGCTTTGTAGAATCTGATATTTCCCTCTGATTAATTCTCTAACCTTTTCAACATGAACACACACATTAGACTGGGAATGTTTGTGAATACTACCTTATTGTTGCTTTGTTTTAATTGGTACTCTTTATTATAAAGAACTTTGTTAAAAGCTTGTTATAAAAAAGAAAATATGAAAAACTTTTAATTTAATTCACTTTATTTTTGTAGTTTGCTCTATGTGCTGACACTGCCGTCTCCCCTTGGTGTAAAGCAGTGTCAGCTTGGACTGGTGAATCCTACATCATCCCTGACATTAAACACACTTTCTGCTAGAACATTATCTCCAGGTAATCAGGATTTTCAGTAGATCACTGTTTTCAAGAACCTGCTTATCACTAACTTTTGCTCCAGACAGGAGATGTGAAAGAGACATACTGTACCCTTGGGGAGTGGCACCAATCAGGAACTTATAGTTTGACCATGTTTGGGATCTGGTAAGCAAATAATAAGTTTTTTAAGAGTCTAGGATCTTAAGAGCAACTCTACATCTGGATACCAGCCTGAACAGCACTGGCACTGGAGCTTGAAGTACATCTCACTCTGGGTCACTGAATTAAAAGCTCCAGTCTCTACATGGAGTATAATAATTACCTTGTGCCAAGCTCTAGAATCAGTGGAGTAAGAGAAGTGGAACCTAAAAGCCCAATTGTTCAGTGGAAGATTTTGTCTCTACCTCAGCAAAATGAATCTGAGATGATGTAAGGCTTACACTACTGACAATCTCGCATTAAAACTAAGATATTAAGGAACCAAAGTGTAAAACTGTTAGATCCTGATTTAAACAGAGGAGTTACTTAAGAACTTTGTTATAGTTATCTAAATAATGTTAAAATAAGAAGATACTTAGACATTAACAGATTACATTATTAATAATTTTATTGTCAGAATAACATAGGCCTTATCCAACCATGATGAAAGAGTAATCTTTATTACTACAAACCTTGTTGATCATGTAATATTTCAGTGATGTCCTCTGGCTCTACATCATCCACTTATGCATCTTCCATCCATGTTTGTTGATTATCTCTCGCCCTCGTAACCATTTCCTCTTGAAGCCTGATGCCTCTGACATGAGCTTACCTTTCTGACAGCCAAGGTTTCAGCGGTCCAGTCTACAGATTCAGTGCCAGGTGAAGCACTTGGGCTGCCTGAAGAGGAAAATAAAACTGTAATTGTTATAGCAGTAAGGTTGCAACCTGCAAAACACTTAGTAGTTAGCTAGTGTTAGATGTTCTTACTAAATAAAGCCAAATGAGCTTGGTTACCCGTAGGTAGATAGGTACAACTTTACTGTCATTGCGTCATACAGGTATATACATTGGTGAAATACAGGCATTGTGCAAATTATATATAATTTGCAGGTTAAATAAGTAGAGTTTATATATACACATATACATACAGTATATCGTAAATATACAGTAAATGCAGTAAATATTGTGTGACTTGAGTATATGCAGTAATTACAGAATAGACCATGCTGTGAAGTGGAAGAGGGATATAAGCTGGTAATGTCCATAATGATTTTGCAAGATATATGTGTGTGTGTGTGTGTGTGTGTGTGTATGAGATTATATGATAATCTATACTTTTTCCTGTACATGTTTTAATTCATTTCCATAAACATTTAATTCTGTAAAGCTACTTTGTGACCATGACTATTGTTAAAAGCTCTATACGAAGAAAATTTAATTGCCTCAATTTAATGGATTGAAAATGACACTTTTCGGGTTCTACTTCCACTCAAAAAGTTAAGAAAGAACCTTAAACAGACATTAGTGAGATGTCGGACTGGGCCTGTGGATCGTTTTTAAAACGCTGTCCTACATCAGGGGATTTACAGAAAGATCTATAATCACAGAATTTGACATTGTAGACATTGTAGACTGTAAAAAAAAAAAACCAAGCTGCAAAAAAAAAAAGGTTTAGTAACAAGTTGCACAGCTTTCTTAAGTTTACTTACTTTTAGAGAAATTTGCTGGACAAACAAAATATTTCACCTTGCTGTTTAGTTGACACAACGTGTACCCGGTTCAAAATCTTAAGTTGACTCAACTTGTAATTCAAATACTTCGCTTGTTGGCTCAATTAATTATATTTAATAATAACTTAAACCAACTTTTCATCTACTCAAAAATGTAAGTTGTCTCCCATTGTAGCCCACTGATGTCATTTGTTCAAGTGATTGTTTTTCTATAAAAACAAGTTGGCCTAACAATACCCCAACAATTAAAACACACAAACATTACTTTAAAAATATATATATATATATATTCTTCCGAAACTTGTCAAAATGAAAACAGTGACCTGCATAAAACAAGAAAATACAAGTTCTATTTCGCTTAAAGGTCAATAAAATACCTGGAGAACACCAGATGCTTATCAGTATCTACTGATTCTTTTATATTACAACATCATAACCATTTTTAAAACTAGCAAAAATAAGCAGTTTTTGTTTCAGACACAAAAAAAGAGTCTCTATGGCAACAAGAGTTTGTTTCTCAGCATGTAAATCTGAGGGGAGTGCGTCTCTCCAAGTCCAATAGAAATGGTTTGGCTTCATGGTTGTCCGTCTGGTCCTTTTGAAATTCAGTGTTCAGAGCACAGACCTGACCGAACATCACTCCTAAAGCTCCTGTATGTCACCCAGACCATCAAGGCCTACAGTCACCTCCAACACCACAGCAACTTCATCAGCTTGTTCACGCTCCTCCTGTAGCTCCAAAATGCCTGCACATGATTGCATCTTAAACTTCTGCCTCAATCTGAGTGTTTTTAGTGTTACCTGTTGTCTCAGTGAATACCACTGTAATGCGTTGGGCCAACAATACAGTATTAATTCATTCAACATTTATCTAGTTGGAGTTTTTACATAGATAATTGAATTGAAAAAGAAAATGTTACCTTTTAAAAAAAAATTTATAGCACAAAAATCTCTATGTAAAATGTACGAATTATAATATAAAGACTGGTGTGGTTGTTTGTTCAGTAGGATGATGTATTTAATCTACATTATGAATATTATGGGATGTAAAATAAAACTGTGTAATGATCAGCATGATGAGGTTCATCAGATTCCACTCTGTCAGCCTCACACACTCGGACCTGATCTGATCTGATCTGATATTTCTGAGGTTCAACCAGCGGGCCCTCTAAATGCCTGGGCACGACCCTGACACACACACACACACACACACCTGGTGGTGTCCAGACTCCCAGAATGGAGTGGTTATGCCAGCTATGGCAGGCGCGAGCGGCGCGGCACCGGATCCTCGTGCTATTTTCACCGCGCGTTAGAGCGGCAGCAGCAGCGGGATGGGCAGGCACGAGCTCCAGCCGGGCACCGCGGGCACGAGCAGCTCCGCTCCTCCTCCTCCTCTCTGCGCCATGAAGTCTACCGGGAGCGAGCGCGCGGGTTTCCTTCCCTCGGACCCCTCGGACCCGGACAGCGGCAGCGCGAGCGACACGGACACGGAGGGCGCGGGCGGGCGCGCGCGGGGGGTCTCGGTGACCGGGCGTGGTGGCGGTGGGGTGGGCAGCAGCAGCAGGGGGGGTCTCAGGCTGGTCGGGGTCAGCAAACAGCGGCAGGCGGCGAACGCGCGCGAGCGGGACCGCACTCACAGCGTGAACACGGCGTTCAGTGCGCTGCGCACGCTCATCCCCACCGAGCCCGCAGACCGGAAGCTGTCCAAGATCGAGACCCTGCGCCTCGCCTCCAGCTACATCGCGCACCTCGACAACGTCCTGCTGCTCGCGGACACCGGGGGAGACGGCGCGCCGTGCACGCGCCACAGAGACACGCTCGGGAACGGAGCCGGCGGCGGGAGCGCGCTCAGACCCATCTGTACCTTCTGCCTCGGAAACCAGAGGAGAATGGTGTGTGTGTGTGTGTGTGTGTGTGTGTGTGAAATTATATGTTTATAGATTCACTTAAATAATAGTGAAGGGAATCAGCGGTCGAACCTCGGTGCGATATTATCACGATACCTCTGTGCCGATCCGGTTAAAGTTGCGATATTTATAAATATCCAGATGTGATATTACATTTTCATCTGATTTTGTTACAAATTTAAAGCCCTAAAAAAGTTTAATGAGTAATTAAATGTATCCCGTTCCTTATAAAATTACTTTTCTCACTTAAAACTGAAGCACAAATACAAGAGTTTAACATTTAACTAATTTAAAATTTAACTGACTTAGTAAATAATTGACTCCTACCACATGGGATGGGAACGTATAAATAGTTCAGAGGATTATAAAGAACAGCGGCGTTTTACCACCAAAGTCTTAAAACTCAAGCGCGCGGGTAGAGCGGCTGCGAGCACATGGGCACGTGTATCTAACGCACGTGATTTTCAACTAATTGGTGCTGGTGGTGTTTTGAGACTGGTGTGAATGTGTGTAATGAGTGTGTTTGAGACTAATTCAATCACAGAGTCTGGAGAAAAAGGCAGATTGGAGGCTTTAAACTTGTGATTTTTAAAAATGTAACGCCATAAAAATGCGTTTCTGTTGCGTCGCTTGGAAGCTTCTCCGCTCGATACAGCATGGCAGAGGAGTCTGCTCATTGATCAATCGACCGGTTCATCTCTATCATAGATGTAAAAACAGTTTTTCAAAAATCGATTTTGGAGTCAGTGTGAGATACCTGAATCAGCACACGAAAGAATCGCAATTCATAATTGAATCGATTTTTCCCTCGATCTCTATTAAACATACAAGTGCAGTGAATGAGGTGTGTGTGTGTTTTTCTCTTTAAGGTTCTCTTTCTACCCCTACAGAAGTGTTCCTGTTATTAGTATGTTTATTTCTGAGTGTAGATGTGTTTCTGATTAAATACTATTCTAACCTAAATACTAAACTAAAACTCCATGTATCTTCTCTCTCATGAGTTGTCTGTGTGTAAGCTGGTGTTTGGGTTGCCAGGTTTGTAGTAAATGTGGACTTGCTGCCTCACAGAGTTTCGTGTTTCTAGCTTCGTAGCTTAGACACACCTGTCCTGAGAGCTGATGTGTGGAGTCAGGTGCGTTAGAGCAAAGTCACCATCCTAATGCCATCCATGGTGACCTCCAGGCAGCAGATAAACAGCAGAATAAAAATAAATCTGGATGAAACAGATTGTATATGCCATGGGTTGCATATTTTAGACATTTACATATTTGCCCTGTAGCCAGATAAACGGTGGAGGAGCTTATGGATACCAGGGTGGAGCAAGTAGCAGATCAAGGCTTCAGGAATACAGAGAGTAGAAGATGGTTAGTTTGTGATTTGGCAAAAGCTTGTGAGCTTCAGGATGAAAAATTTAATTGGAGTTTTAAGACTTCCAATCCATAGGGCAGAAGTAGAAACTTGTGTGTCTCAGGATGGACTAACCAGGAGCTTGTGAGTCTCGGGGTGGCAGGAATAGCATTTTCCGGGTCTCAGAATTAACTAACAAGATAATGTTGCTTTAAGGATGTCAGGAGAATGACTTTGTTTGTCTGATTATGAACTCATCATCAGGAGCTTATGAGCCTCAGAACGAAAAAACAAAACAGCAGTTTAAAGACTTCAGGATGAAAGGTGGAGGACCCAGCAATCCACAGGTAGAAACTTGTAGGTCTCAGGATGGACTAAACATGAGGTAGAGTGATACAGGATATCAGGAGAAAAACTTCAGCCTCAAGTGCATGTGGCAGGAGAAGGAGCTTGTAAGACTTATGATGGAAAAATCAGGATCTTAGGGCTTCATAATGAATATATTGAGAGCTCAAGGCTTTAAGATGAAATGTGGAGGAACCTGAGCACCCCAGACATCTCTGGGTGAACAAGCAGGGAGTTTAAGGGACACATTTAGACGCATGTAGTTCTCATGATAAAATAACCAAGAGTTTAATGCTTAAAGATGAAAAAAACAAGGCCTTGGAGGCTTTAGGATAAAAAATGGAGGAGATTGTGCACTTCAGATGGTAGGAGAAGAAACTAGGTCTCAGGATAGACTACCCAGGACTTGGTGTGCTCTGACTTGACCCTGGGCGCTGCATTTTTGGACCATGTAGAGTTTAGTGATTGGAATGTTGCCTTCCAGAATCCTAATTAAGAAGTTACTAGAAGAAGTTCATGAACTAACTCCTCAGCATGGCATATGGACTGTATGTTCTCTTTATCATGGCAATGTTTCAGAAATGTTATGGGTTACGGGAGGATGAGACAGTAGGCAGCGTCAGGCTGAGTGGGAGAAAGTCACCGGACATCTAGTGTTAAACGTCGCTAATACAACCTGCTAACTCAGTGATCAGGTCTAGCATGTATTTATAACCGAGTATCTTCTGCATGGCCGTGAAAATGAATGTTGAGCTTCTGAATAATTTTTCTTTAATAACAGATACAAATAAAACAACATTGGACCCAAGACCGAGCCCAGGGGGGGCGTCATCGTTTACAAGGTTTAGCGCAAATAACTCCCAATTTACACTTCCTTCGTGGTGTTACACCTGTCAGGTTACTGTAGATCTAAAACACATATACATACAAGTTTTTAAAGAGAGTATTATGGTCTGTAGTGGTGAAAGATGCACCACAAAGCTGGTTTGTGCAACTAACAAAGCAAATACTACAAAACTTTTACAAAGCTGATGATTCTGTGAAGGCACCGCTAAAAAATATCTACATGTACATGAATATTGTTTTTTTTTAATGTATAAGTTGTGTGTGTGTTTTTCAGATGCGATCCGGTGAGAATCCAGGTGTGTGAGAATCCTCGGGCTGCGCGAGCAGCTTCATGTTTACATGTAAAGACTTTCTCTTCACCTCGTACGGACAGAACTCAAAGCCTTGTTGTATATTTTCTAAATCCCATGATGAGATGCACTTTTCACCCCTGCGTTTACAGACGTGTGCGTGTGTGTGTTTGCCCTTGTGTTTATTGGTGAATGTAACCTGAGCTGTGTGTGTAAAAGCAGCACCTGGCAGGAGGTTATTTCAGAAGCATGGACGAGCCTCTCCTTAAAAAACACCACCACGTGTGTGTGTGTGTGTGTGTATGTCCCTTATGTGTCACATGACAGTAACCCAAACCCGTGTGTGCTGCAGCGGTTGCTGTCAGTAGGCTATAATGATTCAGGGGTTGCCATATTGGATGGTTTTACACGGTATGTATTCAAGCACACAAACAAACTGTCCTAAGTGTTTGTCTGTGATCCGAAACACAGTGGAACGACATTGTGGGTTATACACACCAAAAATGATAATGGACAATCAGGGTTTTAACCTTGACCTTTTGACCTCTGTCCTAAGTTTGTACTATATAACCCTACATGATTATAACTTAAAGTTAGTTTTTTAGAACTCTCACAAATCATCAGGATGTTTACTTTCACACCGCACATATTGTTTTCCCATGTAATCTGTAATTCTTTTTCTTTTGTTTGCAGAAAAGTGCGAACACAGATCACTACTATGAGTCGTTTGCACTTTATGTATAGAAATGTGTGTGTGTTGTGATGGCCTACCTCTAACAAGCTCAGCAGGGAGAGTGTTAAAACCTCAACATACTTGAACTTGTCCTTTGCACACGAGCATCAGAAAGCTGCTAGTATGAACTATTGTAGATTTTTTTTGTACAATAAAATCTTTTTTGTCTCTACTCTGTGATCATTTAAAAATTTAGCTGAAGAAAATAACGGTAAATGAACATCAGGTACTGCATGTTATAGGGTACAGCGACTTACAGTGTGTGTTTGATTTTACATTAGAGTGAAAATAAAGATTGGGGTGCCGATACATTTAGAGCATCACAAATAAAAAATCTAATCAAATGAAATAATTATTTTAAACACATTAACTGTGCAATAAAATGCCATTTTGTTTTCTTTGATGTAATAGTTACAACTTCACTCACTGTCTATACTGCTTTATCCTGTATACAGGGACCTGGGGGGGCGGAGCCTATTCCAGGTGACTCAAGGCACAAGGCTGGGCACACCCTGGACGGGCAATTTGTTAATACCAATTAGTATAATCTGCATGTCTTAAGACTGTGGGAGAAAACTGGAGTACCCAGAGGCAACCCACCAGCACGGGGAGAACATGCAAAGTACATGCACACACCCAGACCCCGGGGTGGGATCATTATAACCTGTTAACAAACAGATCTGAACACACCACACATGCTGTAACAAGCATAGATAAAAATATAAATGAATTTAAATCAAGCTAACAAATAAAAGCATGTTATGGCACCACACAAAGTGCTACATGATTAATCCGGCACTTACAAAAATTGATTGGTCAGAAGGTGATCAACTCTCCATAACAGTGCAGTTATATTAATATACCTACCATGGCAACAGGTCGAACTTTAAAAAAAAAGTTATATTAAACTTTTTGGTGAGATGATTGAACATTAGGGAGTCTGCAGTGATTATGCTTTGACATTTCAGGAACCTTAGAGTTTACAAGCGTCTGTAATTTTGTCTTTGAAGAGAGGCTGGTGAGGGGACAAGTGTTTATAGCTGCTATAACACAAGAAACAAGAACCTTTTCAACAGTTTTGCTGGGCAATTTATTTAACCTCCTATTAAACTGCTTTGGTATATTTCAGGGGGATAGCAAGTCCACCCTGTTGTACTTTACTTAATCATGAATTTTAACAACTTTATGACCATGACAGCTCATTTTTAAAAAAAGATGACAATCTTCAAATCTTGGGCTGTTGTATAAATACAGACCTGTGACGCTCAGTCAGGTACTTACACTTAATTAAACCAATTCTAAAACTGCAGGTCTGTTCTGTTCAAGAGTACATGTAGACTTAACAGCACCACATGGCTGTAGTGTGACCTGGCTTAATCCCGGGGTCCTCATGTAACTTTACATCAAGATAAATTATTTTAAAGGTGAACAGTAACCTCCAAGTGTCAGCTTAGTTTTGGACCAACAGGCAAATCCTAAAAGGAAAACCTGTATCGGATTTCAAACACCTGCAGGTCTCCTGGCCCTGGTATACACTCCACTGTAAATCCTGACAGTTCTCTCAAACGCACACACCCCAATCCTTAATGTTGCTGTTTGTACAGAAGAATCACAGCTCTAGAACGACCCTGTGTTTGGGGAAATGTTTAGTCAAAAGATGGTCATGCGACTTTGACATGGCACTTGATTAAGCGTTATTTGTTTTTGTTGCAACTGTTAACAATAAGTCAAAAAAAAAAAAAAAAAAAAAGAGGCATAAGTTAATTTCTTATTTTTATTTCTTTAAAAAAAAAGGTCCAGAGGATTAAAGAAATCTGCAAAAAAATCAAAAGTGGAGATAAAGTCACGTTTGTTTTTTCCGTTTGCAAAGAACTAGGAGACTAGTTGTCGCAGCTAGTCATGATTCTAACAGAGGGTCAGGGCTTTAACCGGAACATCTTTCTCTCATCAGTCCAATCCGCCTTCATGATGCGAGCAACTCGCAGATTCCAACAACATTTAAGAGATGGCAAAGAATAAAGTGAGTGCATGGGGAGGGGTAAAATTTTAATCTTGCGATTTAATTTTACAAAAAGAAAATGGCTTCCATAGTCATGATCTGTGTTTAAAGTGTAAACCTTAAGACTAGATACAAAAACAAAATCTGTTAAAATTAACCATTACAAAGCCCTTAAACAACGTCTAAAGTGTTATGGTTGGAGAGCGGGTGAATGGGGGGGAAAAAAGAAAAAAAAAAAAAAAAAGTGGTAGAGGGGGCAAAGAAAAACTCCGTAAGACGAGCACTTTTGTAACAAAAACATTCTGCGAGTGGCATCGGCTGAAGTGCCTCAGTCTCCCTCCTCCTCGTCAGACTCAGACTCTGAAACACAAACAAGTCATTTTTAAGTGCTGGCTGAGGCAGGGTTTTAATTAAAAAAAAAAAAAAAAAAAATTAATTCTGCAAGACTGAGACAGTTTATATTTTCACAAAAAAA
>JAOTRS010000001.1:2977497-2990139 GCA_028565755.1 Dinotopterus cunningtoni | reverse complement strand
ATCAACGCGGGAATGAATGGCGCATTGCCCAAGTGCAAGTTGATCTTGGAGCTAAACTATTTGCTTTGGGTGAAAGCAACATCTAGCGATCATTGTGTGTCAGCAGCAGCTTCCCATTCAAAACAATAGGTGGTCAAATGACCGCTGAACCGCATTATAAGTAGGTGACACTGACGCGGAGCTTCTAGTGTTAAAGTTTTCAAATTTTAACAAAATTGGCAGGAAATGTAATATCGAATTAGGATATTTATAAAATCGCAATTTTACACAAATTGTCACCGAGGTATTGTGATAATAGCATACCAGGAGGTGACTGGTGATTCCCATCCCACATATACACGGACACACACTCTAGATAGAATTCATTTGGATGGTCATGTGACTTGTTAGTTTTTACAGCACTGGATTACAGATGGTACAGAAACCTCAGAAACACCACTTCTGAATCCAGGAGGACCTTAATGATGTCAGAACGTTCTCCTCTAATATTCTTTTAAACTCACAAAATGATCTGAAACGAGACGGGTGAATAAAGTTCCAATTAATATCAACGAGCGCAGATCGCCTACGCATCACCTGCCCTTTTAATTGAGGGGAGGAGGGAAGGGGGTGTAAGAAAGATTCTGTCTTTTTTACATGCGTTTGTGAATAACTCATAGCAATGCACTCTGTGGAGTTCCCACAGAAAGAACTGTATAAAGGTTGGCAGGTCTGTAGAGGAAGACACAAAAGAAGAGAAATTGTTTTATCTTTGATTTCACCAGTGGCATTATCCCAAGTTCAAAGCGTTCCTCGCCAGCAAGCCTGAAAATCGAACTGCTACTAGACCTTTCACTTTCATTCACCAAAATTAAATGCATCCGCAGAGAGCACGATGCAGCCGGGTTTGTCAGAGTAGCTCATCCATGCAGCTCGTTTTCTTTATTTCGCTACGGTAAACCCAGGCAGCGTTTGTCTTTCGGGTGATGCTGCATTTTCTTTATCTCGACCGAGACTGACAGGCTGCGTCCTATCAAAGCCTGGTCTAAAAAAATGATAGACTGCTAATTACAACTCGTCTTTCTTCTACGCGTGTGGCTTCTTCACATCCAAAGAGCATGATCTTAAAACACACGCTGTATAACACAAACATGCTGTCAGGAAAAGTTAGCAAAGGCTTCACGTTCTCTCCTGGCATTGTTCTGAGAACAGCTCAAAGTCTTCTCCGGCTGCCTTTGTTTAGCTGCCAGCATTTCTACCACCGTGATTAATTTTTTTTTTGTTGTTGAAGATTAAAACAGCCGAGTTAGCATATTGCTAGCCCCAAATGTACTGTCCCACTGACAACACTAACGTGTGTGGGGCTGATTAAAGTTTTTCCTTTAAGGTCTGAGCCAGCATATCAAAGCGCACGCTGCTGCACTTGCAGGTTTCCCACAGCTGTGCAAGATAAGGAGAACACGCCAGAGCAACACTCTTATTAGAATTAGCCCGCTGGCCATTAGCACTAATCAGTGCAAGGCAGATAAGGACTTTCAAATAAGCCTGGTTTAAATCCAGACTTAAATGTCTAGAGACTTTTGCAAAGCTTGTACAGGGTTAATCAAGTCAGTGTTAATCGAATTCACATGCATGCAAATCTTGAATATGTACAACTCACCATCATGAGCTCCTTCTGAAAGGATTTCTTCTCCTTCGTTTCCATGTTGTTACAATCCTCTTTTAGTTTCTCGAGCACAGAAGCCACTCTTTCGGGTTCACTATCCAAATCAGCCCTGCAGAAGTAAGTCAAGGGCAGGTTACTGTAACCCAGGGAGTCCGCAAACGCCCTCCAGTTCCCCAAGTTCTCCATTAATACGGTCCTCACCGAGGCATAAATGTAAGTAAGAAACTTGCAAGGCTTGAGAATTTGTTCCAGCAGCATTGTGGTCGTAAGGTCTGGGCCGCAAAAGTACACAGGTTTGACTTTTCCCAAGACAAGCACATTTTTCACATGCACAAGTCCAGTCTTTCCCTGATAGTAACCGATATACCACTCTTTGGTCCACAATTGTCCTTTTAATTTGATCTTCTCCTCGCTTAGCAAGGCAATGACGTCGCCCTTCTTATATTCCAGCAAATATTGGTTCTTTGTTTGCCTGACCACTGTCTTAATTAATTTACCAAACTTTAAGTTGGTGATGCAGCGCTCTTGGAACTGTGGGTATTTAGTCGTAATGGCCAAAGGGGACAAGAGGATTTTCCCGACCTCCTTCTTCTTCAGGAACCTCCGCTGGCCATTGGATCTGACTCCAGTTTTAGGAGGTGGCTGTGGTGTCTGGACGCAGAATTGAGCAAGGATGCAATCCTGGTCATCTTTCACCTGCACGCGTAAGGTGAAGTCAGACAAGTCTTGAGCATTTCGAGACGTGATAACGTATATGAGCCGACTCACCTTGCCTAGTTTTACCTGAAAGCCACGAACCACCCTGGCCTGGTCGTTGGTTTTCACCTCATAGTTGCTCATATTCGAGTACATGCCTATTTGAAGATCCTGAGGTCGGCTGAGGACAAACTGGTGCTTCCCCCACAGCTGGAGTGCGACAGGCGGTGCAGACTGAGCTTGCTTCCCGACTTCGCTGACAAGCAATGTCTTAGGAGCGCAATCATGTCCAAAAACAGCCACCACGGTTTTAAAGGATGGATGGATGTGCTTGGGTCCGTACAGCCCCAACGTAATCTTCTTCACCACATGATCCCAAACTGTTAAATTAAATGAGATGTTGTGGGACTGGACCACAACTGCAACATACATACATGGTTCCAGGCTGTCCAGCCGAACCTGAACAGTGTCACCGTACATGTAGGCTTGAGGAACTGGCACGTATGGTCCATCTTTACTGTCGCTCCTGACACAGACAACCTTAGTCATCTGTCTGTTCTCTTTCTTCACCTCTACAGACACCTTCATCTCCAAAGTTATGGATGACTTTATCTCCATGTTGCTCAGTTTTATCTCAACTACAGGACTGACTGTTGTACATCTATCATTGTTTAGTTCCAGTGGAGGATCCAGTAAAGCCTTCATGGAGATCTGCTGGGTATCTCCTGCTGCCACATGACCCTCAGGCACGTGAATACTGATGCTAGTGTCCGGCAGTTGAACTGCCCCACCACAACTGTCCAGCTTACAAACAATATTAGTCTCGACAGGTTGTGTTTGGCCCCATCCTGGATTCTGTCCCAAGGAATCAAGGTCATGACACGAGCGTGCCAACTTCCTGTGGTTCAACCAAGCTGCCCTGAAGTCCTCTCTGCTCTTAAACTGCTCTGGGGAAGGGGCCTTAAGACCAGAAAAGAACTCAGACGGTGGCAAAGCAGAAGCTGACTGAGACTGTAGGACTGATAACTCTGACAAACTGTAGGATCTTTTACTCCGGAAAAACGGGTTGTCCTTTCGGAATTCTTGCGAGGTTTCTACATTAGGGCTGGTGGGTATGCCATCAAAAATGCTACTGCCGTATCCATTACTAGTGCTGTTACTGCTGGTAGTAGAGACCGGAGCCGATTGAGTCAGAGAGTCAAACAGAAGCAGGTCAGTGCTGTTAGTGTTTTGGTCTTGGACCTGTTTCTGTGCTGTCCCGTTAAGAAACGGATTTGTAGAAAAGGGGTTGTTTTTGCTGTTGTAGGGTGGAGGGAGCTTAAGGGACATTCCTGTCCACTCTCCCAGCAGATCTAACTCCTTTACACCTTCATCTGAGGAGTCCCCTAGGTTGTCGATCATTCCGCTGTCACTGAGACCAGAATCCCGATAGCCAACGGGTTCAACATACGATGATGGAATGTAGCCCATCTCTGTGTTGTTGTGGGCATACCACCAGTCTCCTCCAGATGTGTCCAACACATAGAGGCGATCTCCTTTGGAGAACTTTAATGTGGTGAAGCTGGAGGGGCAGTAGTCCTTAATGGCAACTACTTCCTGTGCGGTTCCAAAAGATGCAGTGGTGTCCAACCGCAAGGCACTTGGGGAAGGCACTAGAAAAGTAGAAGGAATAAGAAAACTCTTAAAACAATAGTTCTAAATAATAATTCAACAATTGTCATCTCAAGAGCTTTTAAACTGACCTTTGACTTCTGTAAGGCTGGCCTCAGACACATCCTCACTGAGGTCAATTAGCGTGCCTTCTGACTTGCATCGTGGAAGGACGTTGTTGTTGTTGGTCACGCGAATGCGATGGGCAGCCATGACGTCACAAGCCTCGCTCTGACTTGCTCACACTTCCATTGCCCCAGGGCGTAAAGTTCGGTCACTGGCAGCTGTCCATGTTAAACTGCACAACCCCTAAGTTCAAGGCTTTATTGGTGGAACTGCTTGCACCCCTGGAAACAAGCCACAATGAGGAGAGATGGTCATTAAGATGAGAACGCTTTAGCAGTATTGCTTCAAAGGAAACCTGGAACGTTATATAATGTAATGAAGGCAGTGCTACGAGACAGTGCAGCGAGTGAGAGCTGAAGAGATCACATCACTTAATTGGTTTTCATTTTGGCGCTGCATTTATCTGCCTTTGTTGTTTGCTCTTATTTTTTTAAGAATAGACATAAAGGCCTGAACGAAACCATCAATCAGACAGAAACTCACATCTATCATTATTAGAGTGAGCTTATCAATGATAAAGTTGTTTATCTCAATAATGTTCGGCGGTGTTGTGCTGCATCGGCTTGCAAATGCTGTCTAGAACACATTGTGTCTGCTTCTTTTACATTTTAATGAGGAGCCCAGGGGGGTAAATTGAGACAGTAAATCTTAATAACAAATACGAGTGCTGTGGTTCATCTCATAAACATTCAAACGGAGCCTGAGTTTTCATTTATATTCACACAATCACGAAGTCCCTAATAACTGGACGTAATCTCTGAAGAAGCCTGCTGATGGCACAATGTTGTTATTTTGTGTCGAGTGCTTTATTACACATTGTATTAAATATCAAATGTCAGGAATCTGAAACTCCGCTATTTTTAATGCCATTCAGCACGTTTCAGCTCTTGTCCTCCTGACCTGACACGTTTGTGAGCCGGCTGTAGGTTCTGAGCATCATCATCACCCATGTCACGATTTACAAGCTTTTAGCGTAAGCTGCTGTTTGGCTCAGAGAGGAACAGCTTGCGGCTTTCCTGCATGATTGCTCCAACCTCTGGCTGAGAGGATCAGCGTTATTAATCTGCCTCTGACGTGACAGACATGCAGAACGCTAATGCGATGTAAGATGGGCTATAATTAGCCGGGGCTAAATCACAGGCCTGCACGTCCAAGGTCGCGACAGCGCCGGGGGTCCATTTAGGAGGGCAAGATCTTGACTGAGATCCCAATGAATGATAAATTAGATATTAAATAAATATTATTAGGCACTTTGTTGAAAAAACATTATAACTTTAACCTGCTTGTGAATCCGGATCCAATTAGATTCTGGGATGTTGCGATTTAAGATTTAATTCAATTTGACATATTAGTTTCAGGGAGCTATTTTTCTACTAATAGCTAATAATACTAGTAACTAATAAACACATCACATAATAAACAAACTAATAAACAATGCTGTTTGCCTCCGAGTGGCGCAGTGGTAAAGTGCTCGCCCTATCATCCAGAGATCGCGTGTTCGATTCCCGGGTGATGCTGTAACCTCTTGCAGCTGGAGGCCTAGAGAGAGCTGATTGGCCGAGCTCTCTCACAGGGGAGGAATGAGAGAGGTACTTCGTGTTCCCACATTAATGACGGCTCTGCAGCCAATCAAGGGCGTCTGTGAGCTCACGTAAGCGGAAGGAGCGGATAGCGCTGTCCTCCGAGTGTGTTACGCCGCCCCTAACGGGGCGTGAGCAAGCAGTTCGAAAAGATGCGGTCGGTGCTCCAAATTCCAGTCCAGTAGGTGGCAGTATTGCACATAAACTTATATAATTTTTTCAGCATTCTGTCTATTTTAGAATTTTTAACATTTGTAAATTTGCCCAAATTATTTTAAAATGTGTGAATTGATTCTAAATCAAAAACTGACACATTGATTATGTAAATCAAATTCACAAAAAAAAAAAAATCAATTTGCAGTAAATAGGAGGGAACATATCCTTAAATCATCTTCCGTTTCTTAGGAGCCCAAAATGCCCAACCGTTCCCTGCATAAGACCAACCTTCCGGCTTTAACCACCAACTTTCCTGTAAAACTGTCAATGTACCTGGATATTACATTTACGTTCAGATAAAAGATTTACACTTATGGAAGATCCGATGAAAAAGCTTACATCTTTTTTTTTTCCTTTAAGGCTTCAAAGAAAGCCTCTCCATCAGGCATGTTTTTATTTTACAGATTCCTCTCGGTCGCAGGAGTGCGCAGGTAGCGCAGGACCCT
Organism: Dinotopterus cunningtoni; assembly: GCA_028565755.1. Taxonomy (NCBI): domain Eukaryota; kingdom Metazoa; phylum Chordata; class Actinopteri; order Siluriformes; family Clariidae; genus Dinotopterus; species Dinotopterus cunningtoni. Next base: position 2,983,780 of record JAOTRS010000001.1, on the reverse strand, counting down.
TAATGGACGTGAACTAGGTCAGATCAACCGCGTGCGTCTTTCAGAGATCGCCTCGGGCGGCCCAAAAGCACTCTGCTGTGTTCACGTGTGATTCATAATTCAGATACTGAGACGCTGGAGTGAAAAGTTTTATGCTGAAGAGAGAAAAAGAACACAAAAAGTGGTGTGGACGCTGCACTGTGGTGTGCTGCTGGTGGGGTTGTTGTTACAGTGCTAATGCAGGGGCTGTAGGGGCTGAACGTTTCATTAGCGCTGGTGCTGAGGGCAGAAAGTGTGAGTGATGAAGAGAGTGGAATGTAAGAGAGCTGGGCGGATGCAGATCGATGGTGGTGTAGCTGTGCTGTCGCTCACACTCAGAACCTCCACGCCGGGTCAGCTTCAATATTAAACAACAGCTTGTTTTGTGGTGAGTATGTCTGATGTGACCTGTGCTAATACATACGTACAGTAATGATAATTCTGGTGGTTTATCATAAAACGATTAGAGATGAGAAACAGGACTGAACCTCAGATCTTCTTAAAGTGATTTTGCTCTGAGGAACACAACAAACGTTCTTACTGCTTAAAAAAGAGAGCTAAACATCTGGGAAAGAAAAGTTGAACCTGAATGATGTTGTGATGATGTTCACCATCAAAACAATATTGTTTTTAAAGATCTTTGATAAAATGCGTTGGTATTACGTTGGATAAACGACCCAAACACAACGTAACCTTTATCTGGAGCTTTGATGCTGATTAACATCCACTCACTGAGCTCATCCACGCTCTCTTAAGTTTCTAACAGGGTTTGGAATTCCGATCAGAGATTGGGCCCAACAGCTTCCCACACACAGAGTGTGTATCTCATGTCACGCAGCTCTTAATGCTGTAACGTCGTCTCTCTGTCTCATTTTATTCCAGAAATATTACCAAGAGGTGCAGCTAAGCTCCCAAATTACTCCACTGTAATATGGCGTTTGTGGCGCCTAATGTTATCTATATGCATTTACATTTACAGAAATCCACAGCATGACCCTTAGTTCGACATTATCCCGTCATCGAGTAGTCTAAAAACAACCTGAGACCATCATTGTCCTGATCTCCATAACACTAACCAAACTAATGTTACTGCAACGATCGGACGGCCAAATGTTGGGCTGCTAGGACGCTATTAACTAGAGATGATCGGGAAATAGTTTCAGTGATGTATCACCACTCTTTCATGTGGCAACACATGTATCACCACACAGACTTTTTTTTCTAAATTTTTTAACATGTTTGCACTTACGGTTAAAATATTTAGCAGTTCCTCTATAATCCTACAGGTGGAGCTCTCTACAGTGTGCAGCAGTGACAGCAGAGTGTCCTGTGTATCAGAGGCAAATTTTGTTGAGTTTGTTTTAGAATTGTAACAAAAACTGAAAAAAAATCTATAGAATCGGGAAATTCATAAAATCGTGATATTTACAGAAACGCGATGCCGATCGAGTCGGCACTAAGGTAGTGTGTTGTATGTAATATCATATGCGGAGGTGACTAGTGATTCACATCCCTACTAATTACTGCATCAGTTTCACCAGCACAGATCTGCGCCCCCTACAGTACTGTTTACAAACAGCATCTCATTCTTTATATGCACATTCATGGTGTGTATCCGGATCAAAATGTTCATTATAATAATTTATAATAATTTGCTCAGTACTGAGATCACAATTATTTATCACGATTTATTGATTTTAGAAACACAAATATTTTTATTGCCCTGTCACATAATTATAACCCTGCTTTCACACCCATGTTTTGTTACACTCACGCTAATGTACACATCTGCACTTCAAAATAAAATGACGCTAAAATAATACCAAAATTAACCAACGCAAATAATATACACAATTTTATTATTATCATTATTTTTATTAGCATCACATCCATCCATCCAGGAACCTCTGTAGTCCAACTGGGGCCCGTGGGGGCCCGTGGTGATCATTGTATTTATTCTCATTTTTATAACTGTGGTAGGACCTCCAGTCAACACTCACACACTACGGGCAATTTGGGAACGGCAATTAGCCCAATCTGCATGTCTTTGGAGAAAACCAGAGTACCTGGAGGAAACCCATCAAACACGGGGAGAACATGCACAGAACCCAAAACGGGAATCGAATTAAGACCATGGAGGTGCAACGTGACAGTGCTAACCAATACACCACCTCGCGGCCATTATTAACAATATAATAACAACTGCATCCCAAATGGCTGCATTTTCTTTCCCTGAATGCCCCGTGCTGCGCTAATGATGGGGCATAAATAGGGGCGTGGTCATTTCCACGCCAGAGACCAGACGATCAGCTGATCAGGTGAACCTCAGAACAGCTGCTGTTAGTTCTCTGCTCTGTACATGTATAAGTACAGCCGCCGTTTAGACACGCCTAACAGGAAAGTGTTAGGTTCGATGTCCAACACTGGACCTCATGTACGTCCGGATGATGATGATGATGTCACGTGGAAAGTGCAGTAGGAAAAATGAACAGAGGAAGTTTATTTGACACAGCGATGGCTCGGTGGTGGAGGATACGGACTGCTGATCTAGTCTCAACACTGACAACACACTCCCACACACACACACTAGCAGATACAGAGAGCAGGTTCTGATTTAACAGCAGCTTAATCCAATCTGTTGTCAAATTAACTGTGCTGTTCTGAACCTCAGGAGCAGCTCATTAGTTCTCTCTCTCTCTCTCTCTTCCTCTCTCGCTCGGTCCTGCTGCATCGTCTCTTAAACACTGCTATTCTATGCATCTCGTTACATCAGACCGGTCTAAATCTGATGACGTCATTAGCCTGTAGTAGCAGCAGCGCTGCAGAACACGGCTCACACCTCCAACACACATCTCCCCCTCTCTCTCTCCCCCTCTCTCACTCTCTTTCACTCTCCACACTCTTTTGCAACCCTGCAGAGTGTTGCTGAGACATAGGCCCAACCCCGCTGCCCTAGCGACGCTGCCGGGAGGATTAGTGAGGACTGGACTTAGCCCTGAGTGGCCATTAATTATGGAATGGAACGCAGCTTTCTTAAAAAACGATGACGTGCGTGTTTTTGTTTTAAGCCTCACGCAAGTCTCCTGAGGGAGGAAAACTGAGGCAGGGTGTGTTTCAGGCCCGAGTCAGACCAAAAACGCAGACGCTGCTGCCCGGGACAGAGTATTGTTCTCCGAGAAAGCAAAAAAAAGAGAGAGAGAGAGAGAGAGACAGAGAGAGACAGAGAAAGGTGGACAAAGAGAGGTTGCCCAAGACCCCAGTGCCCCGGCTTATTAAACTGAGTCCCTTGTGTCTGGAACATTTGGAATAAAACTGAAATCAAAGTAAATTCTAGCACTTTTACACACACACACACACACACACACACAATGTCCCCTTCATCCCTCATCCCAGGGCACCGAGAGCACCAAACAAGGGCATGAGGGTGGCACTGCAATCAGCGCTGCCCAGGAACGGAATGTGGAAGTGGGGAAACTATAATCTCTGGGGAAAAAAAGGAAAACAAGACTATAAGGAGGGTTTAATCAACACATGGCAACTTTGAGGTATCCATGAGATATCCATGTTACGGTTGGTGTTCGGAGCCGCGGTGTGGGCTGAAGTCTCAGGAAGGAAACAAAGTGGGCGTGGCCAGACATGCGTAATCAGGCTCTGTGATAATGAGTGCAGTTACGGGCAGCACTGCTGATTCTACATCTGCAGAGGAAACGCCTTTCACAGGGATATCCCCCCTCCTCCTGTGTGTGTGTGTGTGTGTGTGTGTGTGTGTGTGTGTGTGTGTGTGTGTGTGTGTGTGTGTGTTAAAGGATGCCTGTTACACATTTTTTAGTCAGGTTTAGAAATCTAGTGTGAGAAGAAAAAAAAACTTGACCTGCTTCTTATTTTTTGTCCCTAAAGTGACCTCATATGAGAGGAGCCCCTCCCCCAGCTTGTTGCTCAGCTCTGCTGTCCTCTAGGGGTGTGGCTTAGCAGGAGGAGCTAATTTACATAAACACTGAAATGGTGAGGTCTTAAAAGGAGGAGTAAAACAGAGGAGTGAAAAAGAGACAGAGAGACAGAGACAGAGAGAAAGACAGAGAGAGAGAGACAAAGACAGAGAAAGAGAGACAGAGAGAGAGAGAGAGACAGAGAGAGAGAGACAGAGAGAAAGACAGAGACAGAGAGAAAGACAGAGAGAGAGAGACAGAGAGAGAGACAGAGAGAAAGACAGAGACAGAAAGACAGAGAGAGAGAGAGAGACAGAGAGAAAGACAGAGACAGAGAGAGAGACAGAGAGAAAGACAGAGAGAGAGAGAGAGAGACAGAGAGAAAGACAGAGACAGAGAGAGACAGAGAGAGAGAGAGAGAGAGAAAGACAGAGACAGAGAGACAGAGAGAAAGACAGAGAGAGAGAGACAGAGAGAGAGAGAGACAGAGAGAAAGACAGAGACAGAGAGAGAGAGAGAGAGAGAGACAGAGAGAAAGACAGAGACAGAGAGAGAGACAGAGAGAAAGACAGAGAGAGAGAGACAGAGAGAAAGACAGAGACAGAGAGAGAGACAGAGAGAAAGACAGAGACAGAGAGAGAGAGAGAGAAAGACAGAGACAGAGAGAGAGACAGAGAGAAAGACAGAGAGAGAGAGAGACAGAGAGACAAAGACAGAGACAAAGACAGAGACAGAAACAGAGAGAGACAGAGAGAAAGACAAAGAGAGAGACAGAGAAAAAGACAGAGAGACAGAGAGACAGAAACAGAGAAAAAGACAGAGATGTGTGTTTAAATATAAACACCACTTTTTGTGCCTGTGATGTAATTATTCTCCAAGTTTGGCTCTTTATGAGTAGTCTCTGTCTCTCTCCCTGTGTCTGTGTGTGTGTGTGTGTTTGTGTGTGTGTGTGTTGTTTGTTCGGATGGTTACTGAGCTCTCAGAGTGGGAGGAGCCAGCGGTGACTAAACCAACCAAAACCATGTTAATCCTAACCTAATTGCCTCCTCCCACACACACACACAGTGGGAGTCAGGCTGGTGGGGAGTGTGTTAACACCACGCTGGATTTCTGTTCTACATTTACCACCACATGTGGCCTGAGATTAAATAAACAAAGAGAGTTAGAACACACACACACACACACACACACACAAAGCAATGTGAAGGCCTACACAACTCACAAAGAGAACAGGGAATGATAATAGGCTATGAGTGTGTGTGTGTGTGTGTGTGTGTGTGTGTGTGTGTGTGTGTGTGCACTTCATGACTGATGCTATTTTTCATGAAGTTTAGTTCCGGACAGGGATATCCCCCCTCCTCCTGTGTGTGTGTGTGTGTGTGTGTGTGCGTGTGTGTACACATTGTGTAGTGGTGTGTGTGTGTGTGTGTGTGTGTGTGTGTGTGGGTCAGGGCTCCAGTTAAACATAAGTGTGTGTATCACAGGGTTTAATAATCGCTGCATGCCTTTATGATTATTCTGCAGGAGACGGTTGCCCCCGACGACCGTCTGGATAAAACTAATCACAAAACAAAAACATCAGGCTGTTTTAGAGGCCGGGGTGTGTGTCGCTGTACGTAGGGGTGTGTGTACTACTGTGTGTGCGTGTGTGCGTGTGTGTGTGTGTGTGTGTGTTTGTAAAATGGTGTTTTTGTGTGTATGTTTGTGTATATGTGTGTATGGTGGTGTGTGTAGGGCTGTGTGTAGTGGTGTGAGTTTGATCTGCTATGGTTATAAAGAGCATCGCAGGTTCATAATAATAATAATAATAATAATAATAAAGTATTTCCCATAAGTGTATGTGAGTGTGTGTGTGTGTGTGTGTGTGTGTGTGTGTGTGTGTGTGTGTCGGAGGGGGGGGGTTTGGGTATCACATGCGGCTCTTACTTGGCAACTGTAGTCACGGTAACATAACCCACCGGAGGAACCAACAGTATGACTACTTTACCGCATTGTCACACCGGCACACATGAGGACATCAAAACACCTGACTGAGTCTGGAAAAATAACTACTGACAACATCTTCAGTTTTAAACCCACAGCCAAGCCTTTTAAACCAGACCATGACTGTGTGAGGCTGTGGGAGACTATATGAGACTGTGGGAGACTATATGAGACTATATGCGACTGTGTGAGACTATATGAGACTGTGGGAGACTGTGGGAGACTACACTCACCTAAAGGATTATTAGGAACACCATACTAATACGGTGTTTGACCCCCTTTCACCTTCAGAACTGCCTTAATTCTACGTGGCATTGATTCAACAAGGTGCTGAAAGCATTCTTTAGAAATGTTGG
>JAOTRS010000001.1:2908721-2920114 GCA_028565755.1 Dinotopterus cunningtoni | reverse complement strand
GCTTTTGAAAGGGAACATTTGCACTTACGATAACTCTTTATTTTATCTGCATCAATTTCCCATCTATACTGACTAATCTTCCAGTCACAGAAACACACCCTTACAGCATAAGAGCTTTATAGAGCTTTTAACAATGAGCATTGTCGCAAATCAGCTTAACCGAATTAGAAGAACATTCTGTAAATTAGTATGAAATGTGTGAGAAAATAAAGTAAATAAACTATAAATAAAAATGATCAGATTGTTTCTGATAAGCAAGCCAAGGGCGTGCTGAGGGACACACTTCCCTGAGATGGCAATAGGAAGAAACCTTGAGAGGAATCAGACTCAACAGGGAACCCATCCTCATTTGGGTGAAACGGATAGCAGGGTTTGATGGATTGATCTGCATCATACTGTGTGTTAGGAGGCTGGAAGTTCAGTATAACAGGAGATGTGTTTTAGTTAATATGAAGTCCAGTTTGTTATTGGAGACTCGGGTACAAACCTGTAGGAAATACCAGTCCTGGACTATTGAGTGACTGCAGTCACGAGTACTCAGAGAACAGCCGAGTCCAGAACCAATGCTGTTTCCACTCCAATGATGCTGACTGTAGGGATGGGTTTAATAGGCGATGTGCAGTGCCTGAGTTCCTGATTTCAAATAGTTCAGTCTTTGTGTCTACTCTCAGACCTTATATAGACAGGTGCGTGCCTTTTCTAATTATGTCCAATGAAGTCAGTTAGTCACAGGTGGTCTCTAGTCAAAGTTTAGAAACATTTCAAGGACCACTGATAGGAGCAGAATAGACCAGAGCTCAACTGCAAGTTTCAGAACAAAGGGTTTGATTACTTGTGTCAAGTCTGTATTTTTTCCAATTGTGTGTTATTGCTGTTCGTAACGTGTATGTTCTTTATTATACACTAAGGGTGTAGAAACCTTTGGACCCAATTATGCCATGTTGATTACTGTCATACTGTAACTCTCATTATGAACAGTTTCTCTGATTTGTGTTCTCGTGTGTGTGTGTGCTTCAGGGTAACGTGACCTTTTCCTGCTCAGAGCCTCCATCGGTCTCGGCCACGTTCCTCAGCTCCAGCAGCAGCTTCCTTCTGGTTCCGGTGACATTGCAGATGGATGATGTCGAGGCGTCAGGGTGGAGTGCAAGCTTCCAGTTTCGTACGTGGAACCGAGACGCAATGCTCATGTGGATCGCCCTGCAGGGGGCAGAAAAACTTCTTCTGCTGCTGAGCGACACACAACTAAGGCTAACGCACCACCGATCGGCACTGCAGAGCTCCGAAATCACCGTCGGTTAGCAGTGTGTGTGTGTGTGTGTGTGTGTGTGTGTGTGTGTGTGTTTGTTTAAGTGTGAGAGACAGAGAGAGAGAGAGAGAGAGAGAGAGAGAGCATTGTCCTCATCCCACGCGTGTCCTTCTGTAGGCCGCAGTCTGAGCGATGGATTTTGGCACTCTGTCTCAGTAAAGCTGAACGGACATCAGGCTTCTGTCTCCGTGGACAACGAGTCTCCATCCAGCATGATGCTCGGACATCATACACAGCCCGGGAGCACCGTCATCATTGGAGGTGAGGGCCTGTGTGCTAATGCTAATACACATGCAAACTGCTATGGAATATTTAATCGTACTTAAAAAGAAAAAGAAGAAACAGTGAAGAAGTACTAGCAAGCTGACTTTGCTATCTAACACAGTACTTTTTAGTTTTTAATCAAATCAGTGTTTCTTCTAAAAAGCTAGCCATTCTCTCAGGTTGTAGAGACGAGGCAGAAAAACATACGAACGCTAGCGTTAAAGTGAGATTAACACAGATGTCTTCTTCTTTTGTATTTGTAAAGAAATTCAAACTCCCACACTTCTATCTTTATTACTCTGGTACACTAGTGTGAACACTAACGCACACTTCATCTGTGACACGTATCACTTAGCACTAACAACTTTACTGATTACACCTGCTTTCTGTTAAATGGGGAGAAATAAACTGACAGGAGTCACGCAGCTCTGAGTGTATGTTAATGTCATGAGAGCAGAGCTGTAAGTGTGTGTGTGTGTGTGTATGTGAGTTTGTGTGTTTTAGAGAGAGAGAGAGTATTGCTTACAGTGTTTATTGCTTAATCAGTGGAAGAGCAGATGGCGTTCTACAGTGTCACGGCTTTGCAACGTTGCGACGAGGAAATGAAAAGTGGCACTTTGCAGCATTGTGTTACAGAGAGCGATGGTGTGGCCGAGCTGGAAATAAATATAGCTAAAAACACCTACAACACCACGTCTAAGCCAAACTTCACCATCCTGACCTGATACTTGCTCCTCGGGGCCGCCATGAACAGCACGCGAGCGTTTCAGTCGCACTAACAAAGTGCTATGTGTGAAATAAATGCATTTACCAGCCAATCCTGATGCACTGGAAAACCCGCCCCTTTCTGTCATCTCACATTAGTAATGTCATGTCTTGACTGTGATATTTTATTGATAAACAGGAGCTTTACTTTATGTTTCTCCTCAGGATGTCCAACATCTTCAGCCAGTCAGGGCTGTCGGAACCCCACTCTGGCATTTCAGGGCTGCATGCGCTCCATCATCCTCAACAACCATCCTGTCGACTTGTACAGTGTGCAGAAAGGCTTTCTGGGTAATTACAGCCAGCTCCAAATCGACATCTGTGGCATACAAGACAGGTAACACAACCTGCTTTGATGATCAGTTACAGTTAACTAGTGAACTAGCGTTAGCGCTAGCATCTTACACATGAAATTGCATTATAATATTATATATACAGTATAAACTATAAATATATAACGTAATATAATGTGATACAATATAATATAAAAAAATTAACTAATTGACTAATTGAACCAATGTTACAGTAAACTTCTTAAAGGTGAACTAGCAAAATAAAAATTGTTTAAACATAAACTAGTGAGCAACTTACAGTAATAGTAAATTAACTTTATAGCAAACAAAATAATGGTGAACTAGGGTTATAGTAAACAACAAAATAGTGAACTAGTGGTTTAGTAAACAACCTAATGGTGTTATAGTGAGCAACTTAATAGTGAACTAGTGTTACAATTAACAGCTTAATAGTGAAGAGTTGAAACATAAACTAGCCTTATAGTACAAATACAAATGTGAACTCCTGGTATAAACATTTTAAACCTCATGTCGCTTTATAGGAAATAAATTAAATGTGACATATCATCATCATAAAACTTTTACATTTTAAATATGAACTAGTATTACATGATTTTTTGTTTTTTCTATTTCAGCAGTTGATGGGAAGAGACTGATGTGATTTGTGAGATTATTAATATTCTCCAAACTGTGCGATATTCAGGAATTCTGTCTTCATGAATCTGTAACTCAGGCTAATCTGCCGTGTCATTCTGAAGGATTTGTAACTGTGGCAGCACGACTCGCGCATACTAAACACGGCCAAATGGCCCTGTGCGTGTGTGTGTGTGTGTGTGTGTGTGTAAAGAAGCGTGGAAAGAAGTGTGTGAAGAGTGTGTAAGGTTCAGAGCAGCGGCCGCAGCCTTCACACCTCTGCGAGAGTGGAGTAGATGATTAGCCAGGGAGAGTGCAGATTACAGGCATTGTTCAGAGAAATAGCACCTCGCTAAGTGCTACTTACTTAGGTGTGTGTGTGTGTGTGTGTCTCATCCCATTCTCCCTCATGTAGCAGACATCAGCAAACTGATGTGAAAGAATAGAGACAATCACTCCATCATGGACAGAGGGAGGAGATGGAGTGAAGAAAAAATAAAAGGAAGAGAAGAAAGTCAAGGAGATGGAGAAAGAGAAAAAGGAGAGAATAAAAAGATATCTAGAGAGAGAGAAATGCTAGTAATAATACTAATTTGTGTTAGAATATTTACTATAACTTGTGTGTTAGCATGTTTACTATAGTGCTAGTTCGTGTACGTGTTTACTATAATATTAGTTTGCGTGTTAGCGTGTTAAATGCTAGTCTTGGCATATTTACTATAATGCTTCTTTGTGTTAGCGTGTTTACTATAACACTAGTTTGTGTGTTAATGTGTTTACTATAAAGCTAATTTGCGTGTTAGCGTGTTTACTATAACTCTAGTTTGTGTGTTAGTGTGTTGACCGTAACCTTGTAAAGTTAGTTTGTGTGTTAGGGTGTTTACCATAAAGCTAGTTTGTGTGTTAGCATGTTTACTACAATGCCAGTTCGTGTGTTTAATATAATGCTAAATATACAAACTAGGGAGATGGAGTGAAGATGGTGGCACTAGACACTAGAGTGCGCACTGCACTGTGCAGCAGCCAGATTTTTTACAAGGTTACAGATTTTTTAAGGTCACAAAGTCACGCAGGTCCTGAGGGGCAGGAGACTTGATCCTAAAATAACAATCCATCACCCCAAACGGTGGCAGGAGCCCCATACAGGACAACATGGCTGCCCTGGCACCTGAGATTTGCCCCGCTGCCAAGGAGGAGAATTAGCCTGAGTGATAAACGATTGGTAAACACCAGTGCGGCCCACAGAGACAAAACTGACAGATTTGACTCTTTTTGTTTCCTTCTCTATCACTCTTCCCTGAATGTTATATCTCTCCACTCCATTGTTTTCTTTTCTTTCTCTCGGCTTCATTCTCATTCTTGCTGCTTCTCTATTAGCCTTAAATCTGTTTCTGAGAAAATTTAGAAAGATTTATTCATTAACTAGAGCTACAGTGAACATGCTAACACTAAAACTACTTTTACAGTAAACACGTTAACAAACCAACTAACTTTACAGTAAACACAGTGATACACAATCTAGCATTATGTATACATGCTAACACAAATTAGCTTTACAGTAAACACACTAAGATACAAACTAGCTTTAAAGTAAACACGCTAACACACAAACTATCTTTACAGGAAACACCCTATTACAAATACTAGCGTCACAGTAAACACACTATCACAAATACTAGCATCACAGTAAACACGCTGAAGCACAAGCTAGCTTCATGGTAACCACGCTGACGCACAAGCTAGCTTTACGGTAAAAACACTAATTTTAAACCACTGATTTGGAGTCAATTACTGTAATTATCATTGGATTTATGATGTAGCTGGACCCATAGTTTGCAAGGAGGATATGTGAAAGATAATTTAGGTTGGTATTAAATATTTAATAAAGCTGGAATAATAAATGAATGTTTGGATCATTCATGTAACCTGACCTACTTAGATTTCTGTCTCTAGTGGATATATAACTCACCACTATCAAAGGCCATTGATTACAGAATGAAACTTCCTTCCACCTCCTCCTGTGAATTATTGATGAAGAGCTAGCATGGCTTAGCCTAGCATAGCTAAGCTTAGCCTCGCTTCTTTGGCTTTCCCACACAGAGTGTTTTGTCCAGATCAGGTGGATGGATGTTATCTTGGCTCACATCCAAAGGACTCGGACACCTCGACTACTGCCCAGAAAGAGAGAGACAGAGAGAGAGTATAAAGCATAAGTTTTCAATGGATGTTGCTTATTCAAAGATAATTATTGATCAATCAAGATGGAAATGTTTTTTTGGAAAGGTTCTTGGAGATAAAGGTCATTTTTCATATGGTCTGCAGCAAAATATACAGTACCGAAACTCACGCATATTGAACGCACATTTGCATTTGTCGACGGGGCATAGCTCCAGCCGCACATGTTCCAAAGAGTTAAAAGCACTTTGTGTTGTGCATTTGTTGTTGGAAATGGGTCTCTCGACAGAGGAAAAAGTATTCATATTTAAGTATTATTTCTGCTCATATGGAAGTGGTCATAAAGGGAGACCAAATTTGAAAAAGGTGGCAAAACAATAGCAGGAGAGATTTAATAAGATGGCACCAGGTAACACAGATATGCTGCCTATTGTTATGAAATTTTGCTGTTCTGGTAGTGTTCTGAGGCAACATTACGCAGGAGTCTGCAGTAACCTTTGTTTCGGTATATGTCTGAGAATCTGCATAAACATCATCTACACTGAGGCGGTGCACACTTTGAACACTTCCATTACACATACCGTGCCTATGTTAGTTTCTTTCAGGAGAAATAAACTCACAGATGACAACAAGGTAATATTGTTTGTCTTTTCATTACAGTACTGTATATTTTGGCACATATTGTAATAATTATATTGCAAATAGGCAGTGGTTAGCACTATTCCAGGAGACTGTTCGTAGTTCGGATTTGTTCATAAGTTGGAGACAATGTTAGTCTTATACATCTTTGACCTAAATATATAATATAAAGCATAACCTATGTGTGTATGTGTGTATGTGTGTATGTGTGAAGCAGGGACAGGAGAGGAGGGGACGGGGTTATTGTGTAGGAGACTTGTGTAGGACACACACACACACACACACACACACACACACACTCACATACACACACACACTCACATACACACACACACAAACGGTTGTTAACTTTACTTAGACTGCAAATTTTTACCTGTACTTTACCTTTGAAAAAAAAAGGCGAGGAGGAGGGGAGGGTTATTGTGTAGGACAACTAACACACATAGATGCATGGATGTTGACTTTATTTAGACTGCAAACTAAGTTTGTGAGGGGAATCCCGGACACCATTCTGTAAATTTTTTCTACTTTCTTGGACTGTGAACTCTTGGACTGTGGACTGTTTTGTTGAGGATTTTCCGTCTCACCGATTCACCATCAGGACAGTTTTACAGGATAGTCATTTTCTATCATCGTGCTCCAGGACTAATTCATTGATTCCGGTTAGGCTGACTCATTTCCCCACACACTTCCCCCACCAGCATCCCTGGAAGGGCGAGACATATTTACAAATGTTAGATGCGAAACGCGGTCTTTTCGTATCTGCAGAAAATATGAACTTGAGTGTTAGTAAGTCAAATAGGACTACCTGTAGTTGCCTTATCATTGACTGGTAGTGCAGGATTCTGTATCAACAATCTTGATTTAGGCAGCTGTTGGCCCACTCTGGAGTTCAGACAGTAGGGCATTCACAAGCTGGTTTTCCTAATCGACAAGATGGTTTACTCTGGTAGGAAGAACCTGTTTGATTGTTATATTGTTATACTGTATGCTATGAAGAAAACAGTTTTGACTATTGATCCTTCTTCTAGAAGAAGGGGCAATTAAACAAGTGGGTGCCTCCTACTGACTTCCTACTAATACTTAAAAATGTCAGTGCTCATTTTTGAAACAAGGGGATACCAGAAGGAATGTGATTTAAAGGAACAGCATCTCATATCTAAACCTGAGTAAAGTGGTTTGTGTTCTAAAACAAACACTTAATTCCAGCCCAAGGTTGGAATTATAGATCACAGGTCCACAGCTTAGTCAGACTGGAAGATTGTTCTTGATATTGCTAACCACATGGAGGGTCATTCTGACCTCTCTTGGGGACGATGCTGAGCAATACAAGGACTGACTTGATTTTACCGTCTTAGCTGAAACTTTGAGACTTTCTCCATTATGTAATGCTACAGTAAGTCTAGTTTTTTCACACAGTGTTAATGTGTTTGCTGCAGGTGTTTGCCCAATTACTGTGAGCATGGTGGTGAATGTTCTCAATCCTGGAGCTCCTTTAACTGTGACTGCTCTGGTACAGGATACACCGGAGCAACCTGCCACAACTGTGAGTCAGAGTAACATACACTATCCCAATTCAGGATTAATATAGGATTAATATGGGATGTGTAAATGTCTAGTAACTTATGTTCTCCGAACCCAGATATGTGTAAAATTTATGTGAAAAAACCACAATCATGGTTTTGTTGCACATCACTTGCAGCGGGATACAGTCAGATGTCCATCAGTGTTTTACTTGATTTTCTATTTAGAAATTGCCAGGGATAGAACACTGCTAGTCACAATCTGACACATACACATCACTAGTGACCAGATCCTACCAGTGTTTTTCCTGTTTCAGCCATCTTTGAAGTCTCATGCGAAGCACACCGATTGGCAGGAAGCTCCTCCGGATTTTTCTCCATCGACCCGGATGGCAGCGGGCCACTCACACACACTGTTGTCTACTGCAACATGAGCGGTAAGTGCGAACACTCACACACAACAGATATAACCTTGGTGGTTTGAGAATGTTTAACTGAGTATATGTGTGTTTCTAGAGGAAAAGGTGTGGATGGTGATCGCTCATAACAGCTCAAAGCCAGTGAGCATTCAGGGTTCGAGTTTTCGGAAGCCGCATGTCATGAACCTGAACTACAGTGCATCACTACATCAGCTCACAACCCTGATGCACAGAGCGCAACAATGCCAACAGGAAGTGATGTATCGCTGCAGGAAGTCCCGCCTCTTTAACACCTGGGGTAAGAGCAGGATGATTAGAGTAGTCTCAGGGTTGTTTAATGCGGTTAAGTTTCATGATTTTATGTTAAACTGGGAGGGAACGAAAACAATGGCAACAACCAGGGTCAAGAAACTGGAAAATAAGACAACAAATGAAAAATGGAGGACGGTTCTAGCCAAGAACCAGGAAGAAGTAGGATGTAGTAATACTGCAATATTCTAATACGTAACATGGGAACAGGTTACTGAAGTAGCTGGTGTGCTGATGTGCTGTGTTTCCTTAGATGGCACTCCGTTGTCATGGTGGAAAGACAGAGGTGGAGAAAGGCGGACGTACTGGGCCGGGTTCCTGCCTGGTGTTCAGCAGTGTTCCTGCAGCTTGGCTGAGAACTGCATCGATATGAACCATTTCTGCAACTGTGATGCAGACCGGAGCTCTTGGTGCGACAGCTGATCTGATCTTCCCTAAACTTACACTCATACAATCAGTTTAATTCAGTAAAGCTAGCAAGCAAGTTAGAGATGCTGCCCAAGGTCACAGTGCTTTTCCTAGCTGCCAAGACATTTCTCCATGTTCCATCCTTATTGGTTTGACAATAAATACCTACTACCTCATTACAGAGAATCAGGCTGCACAGAAATCCTGCCTACACGGATGACCTTGTCTGCAATAGGATCTTGAATGTTTTTCCACATTAATTATTTAAGATTTCACATCTAATTTATGTTAAACATTCAGAGTTAAGGTACATCTGTTGTTTTCAGGGAGAACGACACGGGGTTGCTGTCCTATAAGGAGCACCTTCCTGTCACCGCCATGGTGGTGGGAGACACGAACCGGAGTGGATCGGAAGCTGTTTACCGAATCGGCTCTCTGCTGTGCCATGGAGACAGTAAGACCATACGTCTGAAATAAATAAATAAATAAAACCAAAGGGAAGTCATCTTCTTAGAATTGTTCAACAAACATCAAGAGCATGTATCATATTTGTCTTAATCAAATGTATAGTTCATAATATATGTGAAGTTCTTTTTTTATTTATATGGACCTACGGTTACGCTAGCGTGGAGGCATGGTGGCAGCTGTACGCTAGCAATGAAGTCATGAACTTAGACCTTCCATTACATCCTTTTTATTTGTAGGGTTTCTGTGGAACGCCGTGTCATTCTATCAGGAGTCGTCGTCCTTGAACTTCCCCACGCTGCAGGCCGAGCTCAGTGTCGATATCTCCTTTTACTTCAAGACCACAGCGCCCTCTGGAGTCTTCCTGGAGAATTTGGGCGGCAGAGACTTTATCCGGCTGGAGCTGAGCGGTGAGGAGCGTTCTTAAACACTTATATAAAGGTTTATTAGTGTTTACCTGTAAGGTGATTTATCCTCAACTTCAGATCTTTTTACTGTTTCACAGTCCAACACAGAGATATTACATCTTCCTGACAGGCCAAATGTTTCCCCACCTTGCGCGTGTCATTAATAACGCAGCGCCCGACTGCTGGCTAATGTTAGATAGTTAGGTGATAGGCTGTTGATGAATGATAGGAACAATGCGAATCACGTTTCTCAGGAATTTTTCAGAACATTCTCCTCCATTCATTTTATTTCAATTGAAATGATTAAATTCTGTTTAATGTATTGTTTTGGGGCAAAAAATGTAGTCCATAATGAGATTTTTGCGTGCTGCTGAACACTTGTAAGACGTTTTACACCACACTTGCTGTTTAAAAGCCTAAAAATATTAAGTAGCTACAGTATATGGGTAAATCTCCCATTTCCAAGGTCTCCATATTCCAAGATGTTCTCATCAATATAACCTGGTTCATGTATATTAGTAAACCATGGGACTGACACATCTGTCCTCTACCAACCACCTTTCTTATGACTTTTGATCCCACCTCCTCAGCACCGTCATCAGTCACGTTATCGATCGATGTTGGAAACGGTCCGTTGGTCCTGACGGTGAAGTCTCACGTCCCGCTGAATGATAAGCAGTGGCACCACATTCGTGCAGAGCGCAATGTCAAGGAGGCATCATTGCAGGTGGACCAGCTCCCCCTGCGCTTCCTGGAAGCTCCTCCCGATGGCCACTCCCGTCTGCAGCTCACCGGACAGCTGTTTATTGGTAAGACACGCCCCTTGTTATAAGACATCAGACCACACCCATTTTCTTTTACAGGCCTCCGCAGATGATAACAGTGAGCCACGCCTACTACCAGATTAACATATAAATCCGACCACGATTGTTGTAAAGTCTCTCTAAACTTTAGAAAACATGTTTTTTCTTTGTTTGTATTTGTTCTAGTTTTATCATTGTCACAGTGTTTACATTTTCTAGACTAATCATTATTTCTATTTAAAGCAGTGTTTCCTGAAAATCTTAATTAGGTACGTGTATATAATTGCACACACACATACTGGCCACGCCCATGTTCAGGTAAACATGTTACTCTTCCAGATGTGTGTCTTCAGGCCTAGCTGTAAAACCTGCTATACAACACTTTTTTTATCCTTTTTTTAAGCTGGATTGTTTTCACAGTGTTTGCATTTTTAGAGAATTCATTTTGAATTCTGAAGATTTATATCATACAGCACCTTGTCTGGATTTCTGCTATTTATTAGTTTCAGTGTTAGCTGAAACTGTGGCAGTAATAGATATAAAGAGTAAAAGGCAGCAGTGTGAGTGTGAACAAGGCTGTTTGAGTTTTATTCTGAATTATTCACATGTCCACCTCTCGACCCTCGCAGGAGGAACCGCCTCCAGGCAGAAGGGATTTCTGGGATGCATGAGAGCGTTAACTATAAATGGGATGACCTTTGACCTTGAGGAACGAGCCAAAATGACCCCGGGGGTGAGCGCAGGGTGTCCGGGTTACTGCAGCAGCCAGAACCGACTGTGCCATAACCGAGGGCGGTGTATCGAGAGGAACAGCGGATATGTGTGTGACTGCACACACTCGGCGTACGGAGGACCGCACTGTCGGACCGGTGGGTCGTCAGAAGGTTTAACCTTCATAAACATCATCTTAGAAATGCCAAGATGGTCCTCATGTCTTATTCATGATCCCCATCAAATCTGATTCTTAAAATCTCTGACAGCTTC
>JAOTRS010000001.1:2892315-2902836 GCA_028565755.1 Dinotopterus cunningtoni | reverse complement strand
TTTCACTCTCACACACTCTCTCTCTCTCTCTCTTTCACTCTCACACACTCTCTCTCTCACACACACACACACACACATATACATATACTAACAAAAACACTGCTCTGTCAGGAAACTTCTTTAAGAAGGAACCTCTCTAATGACATTTGCTTTTGCTTTACGTTGCTTTTGTTGACTATACAAGTGACGCACGCGCACTGAGAGTGATCAAGGGAGATGATTACCCACAATCCCCCAGGGTGGGAGAGAGAAGAACCATTGGCTCAGCTGTGATCACGTGACGCTCACCAGACAAAGTGCATGCCTTCTACTGGTATATCAAGACCTCACTCATTTATTAAGTTAAAATTTATTTTTAAATTTTGCTCGTTTTGAAAAACACTCGCAGACCGAGTTACTCACAATCCAAGGTTCTACTGTATATATTTATTTCTTATATTCATATTCCCTAGTTACTGGATACAGTCTCTCACTTACTTTCTTTCTTTCTTTCTCTTTTTATTCTCTCATCTTATTTTAGTTTTTCTTTCTTCTTTCCTTTTCTTTCATTCTTACTTCCTTTCAAGCAGTCTTTCTTTTTCTCCTATTTTTTCCTTAATCCTTGTTTTTCTTTCCTTCTTTCTTCTTTTATTCTTTTCTTCCTTCGTTCCTTCCTTTCATTCTTTTATGCTTTATCGAATTTTTTGCTTATTTGATTATTTGTACAAAATATTCCTGTATTTTCTTTGTACCACCATTTATTGAACTCTGTTGTTATTCTTACATTTTGCATTGGTTTGTTTTCTATGTAATTGGATTTAAATGAGTTTCATTTAACATTTATTTCCAGGTGTATTCTGGTGAATGGTTTAGACTTTGGACTCTGAACTAAAGATGATAAAAATGGAAAGTAAAGTGAATTAACGGAGGTTAGAAAAGGTTCGCTGGTCCTCAGTAGAGAGAGCGAGAGAGAGAGGTGGTGTGGAGAGCTCTGAGCCGATGTTTTCTCGCCCATGTCTCTCAGGGACGCTACAAATTTGGTATAAACTGAAGCGGGAGCAGGAGCCGGATGTGTTCACGGCCACTGAGCAAAGCCTCGCTAACGGACATCTGCACCGCATCCAGCTCCACCGAGAGGGCAGGGACGTGTACGTCCAGGTACGAATGCTGGAGCTCCTGTCTGCTGTTATTAATGCTCAGTAACGCTAATTAACGCCACCTGGTTGCTCTCCCTCTCTCTCCTCAGGTGGATAAGGACGTGAGCCAGAA
The DNA here is from genome assembly GCA_028565755.1 of Dinotopterus cunningtoni. Taxonomy (NCBI): domain Eukaryota; kingdom Metazoa; phylum Chordata; class Actinopteri; order Siluriformes; family Clariidae; genus Dinotopterus; species Dinotopterus cunningtoni. The sequence goes on along the minus strand of JAOTRS010000001.1, from coordinate 2,901,588 downwards.
GTTCGGCCTCTCCACGGACCGAGAGTTGAACATGATCCGCTCGCTGACACTTGGCAAAGTCACCAGTAAAATAAACCACTCATCTTAATCAAATAATAACATTCTTTAACCCACAGCCTTTCATTAAATCCTCCTGAATTTATTTAACACAAATCAATCACCTAAACATGGTGTGTGTGTGTGTGTGGTGTGGGTGTGTGTGTGTTGTCTATTATAACTACCAACTCCATATCAACTCCATTACCCACACCTTCTTTATTATTTTCTTTATTATAGCTTTAACTTAGGTTTAACTTTTTAAAATGCCAAAAAAAATAGTTTAATAAATAAAAAACAAAACATAAAAAATAAAAATAGAATATATTTTTAATGAATACTGGAATCTTGGCGTCCCTGTGGGCCTCAGGTCGAGTGGGCGTGGCCGAGGAGGTGCTCCAGGCCGGATCTCGAGGTTTCATCGGCTGTCTCTCGTCGGTCCAGTTCAACCACCTCGCTCCTTTAAAGGCGGCCATTTTGAATCGAGGAAGCTCACTGGTGAGCGTGCTCGGGAACCTGGTGGAGTCGAACTGCGGAGAGCTGGCTGATAGAGCAGCCTCGCACTCACTGTCAGGTAAGAGCTGTGGGAATAGCGGGAGGGGCTTCGCATGAGTGGAGTAAGTGGGGCTTAGCATTAATCTCATCTAGCATGTGTCTTTGAGTTCATGTATGCAAATGAGAGCAGCTCTTGTGTGGGTGTGGCTTGGAGACCATATATGGGAATGTGGGTGTGGCTTTGAGAAGCATTAGCTTTATATGCTAAGATACTTCCTAAGTTATTTCCTCTCCTCCTCTCAGACCACACAGATGCAAAGAAGCGAGGGAAGGAGCGTCTAAAGAACTCGGAGCCGAGCGACTCGGCCGTAATCGGAGGTAAGCATCGCCTCCGCCACCACCATCGCCACCACCACCATCACCGCTACCACCACCGGGCGCAGCCACTGTATCCCATCCTCCTCCTACTTTATGTCCCCGATTTCTCTGCAATGTTTTTGCATTTTTTATTTTTCCTGTCACTCTACCTGCCTTACATTATCCCTGTCTCCACTATCTGTCTCTCTTTCACTCTGTCTTTCTTTTTTTAAAATCTGTTTTCCTGTCTGTGTGTGTGTGTGTGTGTGTGTGTGTGTGTGTGTGTGTGTGTTTGTTTGTGTGTAGGTTTGATAGCAGCGTTGCTCCTGGTCATGCTTTGCGTTGTGGCCGTGATGATGCGTTTCCTGTTGCGTTTTCGACGCGAACGTTCCCATCAGCCTAAAGAGAAGGACCCACGTGCTCAACCGGAGCTCACAGACAGCAGGAAGGAGTACTTCATATGACCCCTAAATGACTCCTTGGTCAAGTGACCCTAAATCACCCACACCATTAGGGAGGAAGGCAGGAGAGCCACTGGTGTGCCTGATCCTCGTCCCCTTTCTCCATAAGCTAAAACTTTTTTTGTGCCCTCTATAAGCTCGAGTGTGGGAAATAGGACAGGACCGAGCAACAGACCACCAAGCCAAGTAATACAACCTTTGACCTTTGGTCTCGTGAACCCCTTGCTGAGGTTAGGGAGGAGAGCAGAGACTAGACTCAGATCAGGACACACCTAGTGCTCGTGATCCTCACTCCCTTCTTCCCTTCCATTCCAGTCAGGGCTGATTAAGTGGAATGGGACATGCCCAGGAGGACGGAGTAGGCGGCTGCTGTAGCAAACAAGTCGGGAGCAAGTTATATGACCTTCGACCTTTAAACTTTTTAAATGGTCTCTGCAGCACGAGTTGGGACAAAGCCACAGTGGAGGTGACATCAAGGAGGCTAGGGTGACTTTAGATGACCTCTGACCCCAGTTAGAAGTGAACTCAAAACTTCAGTGAGAAATACACAAACATACACACATACACTAATGGAACATTTCTGTAAGGGCGCTTTCACACTACGGGCTGAAGCATGGCTCCCGGTACACTTGACCCCAAAGTTTCAAACTTGAAAAGATGTTTTTGGTCACGGTAAGGTGTACTCACACACAAATAAAATCGAATATGAAAGCCAAATTTATCTGAACTGGGACATGGACCCCTGTTTAGGACACAACCGCATTAGTGCCATCTGTCTTCTTCAAAATCTGTGTGCACGAAGCACGCACTGATCTCACAGCCAGAGCTGATACCGCAGGAAGGCACGCAAGAGCGTCACTCTTTTATTCGTAGTGAAATAGTCGACTTCCCAGTTCTCTTCTTCTCTTTGTGTTTAAAACCAACTAGGCGCATACTGCCACCTGCTGTATTGGAGAGTCTAACTATGCATGTGTATTGGAGTGCAGATAATAATAATAATAATAATAATAATAATAATGTTAACTCCAGGCAGCAGGGGAAGGAAAAGCATGGTACGAATCAATCGTGCCTAATGTGAAAGGACCCTGAATGCAGAGAAAAGAGCAGAGACGGTCAATTTAAGTCAATCACATCGCTCCTCATACTCGAGTAATTACATTCATGAGAGCATTAATCAAAGAATTATTGAGAGTATCAATGAAAGTGTAAATCAGGGTATTAATCAGAGTACTAATGAGAGTATTAATCCGATTATTTATGAGAGTATTAATGAGAGTACTGACAGTATTTATGACAGTATTAAGAAGAGATTTTTATTTATGAGAGTATTATTAGAGTATTAATGGGAATATTATTAGAGGGATTTAGTCGAAGCACTGTGAAAAGTGTGCACTTTAGTGCACTTTTTTTTAAACTCATTTATCTCATTTAGTTTTCATAAAGACATCCACAGGGGGAGGAGGAGAGGACTTACTGTAGCTGGTTGGTTGTATTAGTCGTATTGCATCACAATTTTCATCACATGAAAATTTTTTTTAAAAATTTCAGTTTCATTGCTAAAGTACAGACACAGTGTCTCCTGGTCATCCGTCAGTCACATGACCATCTTACTGTCATGTAGTGTGAGCTGTAAATGATTTAATATTTTTTGTCCGTTTTAAGAACATGAATATGTATGATGGATCCTTATATGGACAGTTTGCTATGTTTTTGTGTCTCCTGAAACATCTTACTTTATTGTTTCATTTTTGAACATGAGCTCTAGGGGACCTCTGTCAACGTGAAGATGATGAGAGGATATGAGTGGACTGAAGGTTTGAGCAGTTGCTCAGTCACATGTCACTTCTTTTCCATGGTGAGATCAAGGCCGACGCAGAAGTGGCAAAATATGCAGTTCCTTGAATGACCACTAAAAGCTGACAACTTTACCGCAGAAATAAACGTTTACAGCCTGGTACAAAAAAAATTGGTCTTCATAGCTAGATTTTCCATTTATGATTAACAGTGTACAACTTTAATGTAACTCATTAGTTACAATTATATTAAGCTGTAAAATTATAGGCTGTGGCTGATTTGAGTGACAGCTGCATCGCCATTTGCACATTTATAGATTACCTGAGGTGTAGACGGAGTCAGCTCCTGCTAAGATGGCGACAACCAGAGCTCATACAGCAGAGCATTAAAACCACTCTTCAGAAAACCTCTGGGTGGCGTCACCGGGGGTTTCTGCAGCTCTTATACAGTCTATGAGTGAGATTCAGGTGGTCTGAGAGCAGATTTATCACCTCCGCAACTCCATTACTGACAACTGTTCATTGCTTCTGTAACATCTCACACCACAAGAATGAAATATTACTTCTTATTGCTTCTTAATAAGAGTGTCCCGTTGTCACTTTCATTATAGCAGCTAGAAACACCCGTTCCCTCAGCAGCCACTCTTTATTCTCTCGTCAAATAATATGAGGATTTTTAAAGAATTTCTTTTAATTGTGTAAAGCTGATTTGCAACAATGACTGTGATTGAAAATCGCAGCTCGTCATGCTACTGAGAGACCGCAAAGAAGCGCAAACTTAAGTGAAGTTACTAGCTTTACCTCTGACTGTTACAAAGCTCTGGAACATCTCCTTATTGATGTGACGCGTGTGCTGTACACGGCCCCATGAGAGAGATGTTACTATAAAAAGATTCATGTATTTGACCCAGCACATTAACGTGAACCTGTGATTCGCAGCCGCAGAGCTGAAACGAATCAACCGATCAGCACCCAGAACTCGACGTGTATAACGTGAAGACTTCCTGATTCAGCTCAGCTCCCATGAGTCTGTACGTAGATCCGAATCGGCGTCTCGTCTCCTTTCTCTCCTCATGCAGGCGCGTCAGATGTGTATCCAGCTGTGATCTGCGCAGATGTCAGCGCGTGACAGCACGGAAATGACAAACCTGCTCTCGGAGCGCCTGGACATCAAAAGCGGTTTCTGATTCAGCAACACATCCATCTTCACATGGATAAACATCAGACAGGTTGGATTTCAAACCAGCAGGGTTTGTTTTTTTCTTTGTTTGTTTGTTTGTTTGTTTGTTTTAGCTTCTGGGCTGAAGACGTCGAACGCATCATGCCAGTTTAGAGAACTGAAATATGAGACTGCAGGGGGAAAGTTTAACATAAAATATACAGAATACAGCAAATTTGTTGACTGTTATGTGCTGTGTGTTGAGTTACTGAATAAATTTTAAGTATCATTTAAAAAAACAATGATATTTCCCCAAAAAAACTGCACAATGGATATAGCAAAATCATTTTCTTATGAAATCTTATAATTTATATCAATACATGCTTTTGCATCTGAGACCCAGTCTGTGACTTTCAGACTAAAAGATGTTTGTTTAAGGTGTAAAAATACCAAATAAATACCACCCTGTTTTAAAAAAGAGGTACAAGGGTACCAGTACTTTTTCCCTTGTCCAAAAAATCCCAAATTCCCAAAACACACACAAAGAATAAAGCACAAAACAAGCACCCACACTCATTTGCTCTTATAGTTTGTTATTTAATAAGACTTGGCAGCGACTCCCCTGGAGCAATTTGGATTGTTGTCACATGACTAATTTATGCAAATTAGGTTTGACATAATAAAACGGTTGGTGCTGGGGAACAACAAAGTGCGAGATAGAGACGAACGTGGCACGGCCACTAGCTAGCAACGTTAGCATTCACAAAATTATTAGGAATTCTTAAAAGGGAGATGGATTGAGATAAGTGTTAACTCCACCCCTTACTAAGGAATAAGATAAACAATGCAGAACAGGGATTAGAGTTTCTTTGGTTTCTTTGGATAGTTAAAGAATCTAAGAAGGGGTCAGCATTGCTACTCTTAATCTTTTTATTTGTCCTGAGAAAATCCCATCCCTAAAACTCTGTGCAGGTCATGAAATATTCCTGACTAGCTGGCTAACGAGGCAGATGGGGACAAATTTTAAAGACGCTTAATCGGTAGCGTTGCTAATCCTCTCCTCTCGGCTACAGCAGCTCGTCTCGTTTGGCTCTCCTGCTAATCACAAACTGAACAAGCCTATTTTTAGAAGTGCATTTAATCCCATGAATGTGGCTTTAAGCACACACACATCCACACATCCACACTGTGTATAATGTGTTAAAATAAATAAGGTATTTATTTTCTGCCTGTTTTCTATGGCTAGAGTTGTACAGCTGTATTGTACATAAGGGTTTGTTTATTACCAATAAAGTGAAACATTTGTACAAGCTCGTGTGCTACGTTTGTGTCTCTGGCGCGGCCCAGGTTAAAGCTAACCACAATCTTCAGCCTATAACTAGCGCCCGCTTGCTAATAGTAAAATATTTACTTCTCAAAAATGATTTCAGTCCTGTGCTAAATTCGCAGCACGGCTGTTGCTAAATGTGAGAAATTCAGCGTAAAGCTTTCACTGGAGAATTTAAAGTTTAGCTCCTAGCAGATTTTTTGAATTAGCATAAAAAGTAGTCTTGAAATTTAGCACGTTTTAGTAGTGTCGCCCAAGGCAGTGAAAACGTAGATAAACGAAAATAGACACCCAGTGGATTATTACTGTACATGCCTCGTTCTGAAAGAAAATGATGGAAATATAAAGCAATGCTTAGACCTGATTTCTGCTTTATTCAACACAATTAAGCTGGATAGCACAATTACCCTTAACATTAGCATTAGCCTGTGTGTGGAAACACCAGAAGTGGAAGAAATTCATTATTTATCAAGTCTCAAGTAAGTCAAGTATGTGTAAATGAAAGCAGTTATTTTTGTCAGTGTCATCCTATTTAGTGTGTGTATTGTATATATGATTGATGTGTGTAATGCAACATATGATGCATTACTTTTTTTGTGACAAAAAAATTGCCTGTCAGACTCTGATTTGCGCTCAAAGTTTAGCGTTAAAGCGTTAAAACGTTTGACAAACGAACTTGTTTCCTCTGGCCGCCAAAGCTCATGGGCCACTAGAGGCCGCTATGAAACTTATTCCCCATACAGTCAAAGAAATATTTTCACTTTGCTGTAAACATTATGTTATTTTAAATATTATTTTATGTGGCATAATTCTTTATCTTGATAACGATATCAAATTGAAACCCTAAAGTCTAAATATTGTCTTAAGTCATTTCTTTTAAAGTCAAAGTGGAGTTACAAGTCTTCCATTCAATCCAATTCAATCAAGTTGAGTCTAATGTCAGCTAGGTCAGCTTGGTGACTGGATTCCAAGTCATGTGGATCGAGTGCACACCACCAGTAGTCACACACATTTTAAAATTGTATGTGTGAAACTAGAAATTTATGTTTTTTAAGAAAGTCCCATGAGTGTCTGTCCAGTCGGCATGCCCACTAGCCCAAGAGATTAGCGTACTGCGGAAATATTTTTCATCAGCAGGGATACTTGTCTGTCTTTCTCATCCTCACTCACTCACTATGCCTCTGTTTCATTCTCAGACTTTCCGTCTCAACACCACCCCGCCCTTCTCTCCCTCTCTCTCATTTTCTGTCTCACCCGGTCCTTCTCCACCTCTCTCTCTCTCTCTCTCTCTCTCTCTCCATCTCTCCTCATTTATCTCTTTTTTTCCCCCTTAAAGCAACTTAACCCAAACGATGCATCAGTCAGGAACGTCAGCATTTTTCCGGCAGGTTCTAGATCACCTGCACTTTTTATATGGCAGAACCGTGATGGATTAAGCCGTAAAGTAGGACGAAGGGAATAAACGTGTCGTGTTGCCCCTGCATTGTCTGTGTAAATTCTACATCAACACCATCGGAACATAATCTCTCCTCATCAGCGCAGTGAGGATGGATGTGATGTATGCTGATGTACACAGAGCTGGAAACCACCCACCCCTACCGTCTCTCACACACACACACACACACACGCACACGCACACCTCCAGACCACAGAGACATCAGGAAAGGTCATGCAACTCTCAGTGTGGATTTATAAACCTCAGCTGTTTTTATCACACTTTCACTTGTTCGTTATGACAACCGGCAGGTTAAAGACACACAAAACATCTTGTGTAGACATTTTGTTCTGTCTTTTTTTCTGTATTGGATAAGATTAAAGTATAAAAAAAAAAAAACACCAGGTGGACAGAGGTACCAATACTTTCATCCTTTCATCAATACAAATATGTCTATATTAAATAATTACTACAGTAATTTGTCACAAGGGTGCCTATACTTTAATAGCAAGTTTATTTTTTTTAGATCATACATTAGTCCCTGTAAAAATATATATACTGTATATATCAACGTGTCTGAGATGACCTGGTGCAGGAAAGAGAGAGAGAGAGAGAGAGAGAGCGACAGAGAGAGACATGGCCTGACCTCAGTGATGGAGCAGGAGCAACATGGCACTATATGACTAAAAATCATCTCTCTCTCTCACACACACACACACACACACACACACACAATAAATTGGACACAGGGCATAAAACCCCCAGCATAATTATACTAAATAATAAATATGCAATTAGTAATTTCAAAAGTATTGGCACTCAGCATGTAAATAGGTTTGTGTGTGATTTTTAACATTTAAGAGCTGCAAAGTCTCTTTATTACATGCTGTCACTCTCTCAGCATAAAACGCTTCTGAATCTAAACAACCAGCTGAAAGACTGAACAGCGCTTAGGCACCGACCTTTTGTCTGCACAATTATCTGTCAAAATTATCGCCCCCCTACGTTTTACAAAGCTGTCGGATGCAGATTTATCACGCGTCATGCTGATTCGAAAGCCAGACGCCTATGTTACTGTTAGTCACGTTCCCATCACTGCCTTTAAGCACTTCACACATAATAATGGATCATAAGTCATGGGAAAAAAATGTTTAGATGCTGCGTTTTGTCGAGGTGTCCCTCAGGGTCCTGTACTCCGCTGTGTCAGTCTTTAATAGTCAAAGATTAACAAACAATATTTTTTATTTAATACTGTTAAATTACTGATTAAAAAAGAACTAAAGCAGAATATAAAAACAAATTTTTCCTGTACAGCGCACAAAAAAAAATAGATTTTACAGATTGGCGGCATTTGGAAGGCACAGATGTTCAAAAGGATTTGTCTCAGACACAGCGTTGAGTTTAGTGTACGTCTTCCGTAATGAGGCTGACTGTGGCGCGGGGCCGAGCGTGAGGCATCTTGGCGCTCATTCTCCACGCACCTGGATGTGTGTCAGTGATTTGTCCTTTTCGCACAGAATCCACTGTCAGAAACAGGCCGAGTGAGTCACAGCGCAGCGGCGGAGCAGCAGATGGTGGCCTTTCACTCGACTGAATCAGGGAATTTGCAGCGCTAATTAGCGTTAGTCAGCACACTCAATAAGATGTCTCAGGAGACCAAAACAGTCTCTGTTTCCTCTTTCTGCCAAAAAGCATCACGTCACGACGCAGCTTCAAACCCTGTTTGTGTGTCATGAATCTAATGATGACTTTTGTTTATTTTAAAGAAACAGAACAGCAAAAAAAATTATAATAATTGCTGCATTACACCAGATGCAGCGCTGCCAAGTTCTGGACTGTGATTGACAAGTTGATTTATTAGTTGATTAGTTTTTTGGCAGACACACTTTACCAGAATGACTTAGATTTTTTTTTCATCTCATTTTACATCTGAGCAGGTGAGGGTTAAGGGCATTGCTTGAGGGCCCTCTCTGGGGATCATGGCATTTAAACCGAAGACCTTCTGAACTGTAGTGGCTTAACCACTGATCTACCCCAATCCCGAAGGGAAGATGTAATGGAATTATAAAAGGAGAAAAATGATGTGTGGCATCAGAGGAATAAAACAGGCAAGTGAGAAATCCCAGATGTCCTAACAGTGCAGTCTCATCTGTTTCATCATCTCCTCCATCACCCCCCCCCCCCCCCCCCCACCCCCCCCCCCCCCACTA
>JAOTRS010000001.1:2822552-2833983 GCA_028565755.1 Dinotopterus cunningtoni | reverse complement strand
TACAGCATCACCCAGGAATCGAACCAGCGATCTCCGGATGATAGGGCGAGCACTTTACCACTGCGCCACTCGGAGGCCCCGACAACACTTACATTTCACTGAGATTCATTTCCTTAGGTGTGATTACGGTTTTTGGCCACATGTTGGCAGTGTGAGACAGAGATTTAGCCACATGGATTGATTTACTTTACATTGTATATTCATGTCAAAGGTGTATAAGACTCACTTCATCAGACTTACGAACAAATCAGACTTACGAACCTGCTCCCGGAACGGAAGTCGTTCGTAAGTCGGGGACTACCTGTATTTGGACAACATCGAGAGTTCCTGCAGAGATGTAATGAGTATTAGTCGAGTTAATGTGTAAAGTCTTGTAATAACATGGTGTGTTTGTCTTCCTTTACGTAGGGGGAAGGTAGTGCTGGGGTACAACGAGATCGAGCTGTGTATGAGAGGTTCTGGGTACCAGTTCATCCACGCTGCAGATATGATGTACTGTGCCGACAACCACATCAGAAGTGAGTTACGGCACTAGCAAACCGATCACAGATCCACTGTGTGAAGTTTTTACCAGCTTACCTAGAATTAGCTATTTTTAAGGACTTAGGAACTGAAGAAACAAAAGCCATCTAGTATCTGTTGAATTTTCTTAATGCTTATTTCTTTTTTCCTTCTCCAGTGATTAAAACTGGTGAGAGTGGTTTCACAGTCTTCCGGCTGCTGACGAAGTCTGGAACATGGGTCTGGGTCCAGGCAAACGCCAGGCTCATCTACAAGGGCGGACGTCCGGACTTTATCGTGGCACGACAGAGAGCTTTAACGTGAGACTCGAACAGATCAGAGAGTGGTTTTGGTTTGAAGTGTTTTTTTCTGTTCCTGTCTTTACCTCTCTCTTGCACTTCTTTTTCTTTCCAGTAATGAAGAAGGGGAAGAGCATCTTCGGCAAAGAAAGCTGCAGCTGCCTTTCAGCTTTGCCACTGGAGAAGCCGTCCTATACGAGACCACCCCTTCTCCGGACATGACTAACATCTCTACCCAAATCAAAGGGGGTAAGATCAGCAGACCCGCTGTGCTGCCTCCAAGCTCACTGCTGAGCTCCATGCTGAAGCAGGATGAATCCGTCTACCGAACAGACAGCGATCCCAACTCTCAGTCCTGCCTGGAAAAGGCATTCCAGGACAGCCACGCCCTTCTCACCGTCCCTGGAAAACCCTTGGTGGGAACAGAAAAGAGCTCCGTGGGCATCAAGGAGGAATCGGCAGCGCAGGAGATGATGGACAGCTTGCATCAGATCATCAGGGACAGCAGCATGTGCGGTAACTTAGATGACCTGAACATCGACCAGGAGGAGCTAAAGGAATGGGAGAATGCGCTGCTGCGAATAAACACCATAACCAGCATCGAGCTCCCCGTCGAGCTCAACGACATCATGGCCAACGATATCTTCTCATATGTGGAGGACGTGCTGTTGAAGGAGTGCAGCACCGACATGAACGAACAACTTCCTGAGTGTTTGTCAGAGCTACAGCTGCAAGGAGACCTTAACGAACTCTTAGGCATTTCAGACAGTCTTGAAACAGGTAGTTCCGGACAAGGAATGATGAAACTCGCTCATATCAGTCCGGAGATAGAGCAGGCAAATCCTGTGGAACCGTTTGTTGAGCTGTGCGAAAGTATGATTTTTGATACTTCACCTCCCGGGCAGCAGAACCAGTCCAGGCTGGTGCAGCAGACAGCAGCAAGCCATCGCAGCCAAGCAGAGATCGGACTCCCCGGTCAGAATCACATCCACAGCGGAACCCTGGGCTATCCAGAAAACGTGCTGTTGCCCAACCTTCAGAACCAAGCGCAGCATGTGAGCTTCCACAACCATAATCCTGTCCCGTTCAACCAGTCGGTTCAGCCGAGCAGTCAGTGGACGGGACCCCAGATCTCCGGCAGCAAGAATATTTCACTTCCACAAGACATTCTGGTGAACCCTTCACCGAGCGCCTGCCTCCAGGGGCAGTTTCCCCTTAGCACTCAGAGCGTGGACAATCAGAGACGTGCAGGGTGGCCGCAATCCCAGCCCTCGGTTCAACATTCAACATTACACAGCGTAGTTCCAAAAGTTCCCACTGTTCAGAAAATCCCAGATGGCCATCGTCACGTCCAGTCGTATCCACTCGCGAGGTTAATGCAGCAGCCCCACGCTCAACCTGAAGTGATCGATAATACAGTTTATGGCCAGCAGGGGGAGCATGTTGTGCACCCATCGAATTCTGTGTTTGGGCAGCAAACGACTAATGCAATTTACGCACAGCAGAGGGAGCTCTTGCACCCGGCGAACGCTGCGTTTGGGGAGCAGGGGAAACTTATGGAGGTGGCAAACGCAGTTTACAGCCAGCAGGGGGAGCTGTTAAACAGTGTGAATCTTGCCCCCATTAGCAGTTGCATGTTTGAGAGAACCCCCGTTACCAGCTTATGCTTCTCACTTGGACAGGACGTGGCGTTTTCGAAGACAACGGAGTTCCTGCCGCAGAACCCCGTGCAGGGCTCGTACATCTTTCAGAACAGCCCTGCCGAGTGCGTACTGAACAACGGCTTGACGCCGGACAGCGCCTGCCACCTGCAGCAGCAGTTCCTCACCTGCAACAGCCAGACACAGGTAACGTAAAAAAGACTCGCTAAAAAGTCTGTTTCTGCCGCTCGACCATCACCGGTCACGTGATTCGTCTGATTTGTCTTCTACAGATCACCAACCATCCAGTCAAGGAGAACGGACCGTTCCAGTTCGCCCCAGTGACGGGCGGGACGCCGTGCTTCACCAACCACACCCAGAGCGAAAGTTTTTAGGAAAGAAAAGTTCCTGTCCAGCGCAGCTATCTTTTGTTAACGGAGAACGGAAGGAGGGACGTCCCCATGACGAGTGAAGACCCCGCAGGCGCTTCTTCGTAATCAGACTCTCCCTTATGTCTAATCGCAGCTGAAATACGTAACATGAGATTAAAGACGGAGGGGCTGGACTGGTCATGGTAGTGCTGTCTGACAGACTACATGTGAAACCCTGCATGCCTGCTCACGCTCACACACTCATCTATCTGATGCCTTGTTTTGTTTTGTTTGTTTTATTTGTTCGCTCGCTCACTCCCAGCGCAAAGTAGTTCAGAAGGACAGAAAAGTGGAGGAAAAAAATTGTTTTAGTGCATTTCTATGTGATTTCCCTGCAAGAGCGTGAGTAGGGTGTGTGTGTGTGTGTGTGTGTGTGTGTGTGTTTGCGTGTGTTGAGAGGAGCTGCTCAGAGCTCGGTTATGAAGTATGCAGTAGGAAAGATGAAAGCTTTTCTTTGCAAAGATAAAATTCTGGGGGGAAAAGCCATTTTAAAGACACGCTTGTTTTTTTCTATTTATTTAGAAAGAGTAGAGTTATAAAAAAAAAAAGGGAAAAGCCTCTTAGTGCACACGTGTTCCCTTTTGGATTTCTCTTGATGCACTTAAGAAGGTGAGATCAACACCTGTAAAAATGGACGATTGTAAAAAAACAAAATGTGTTAAAGTGTAAAAAAAACAAAAAAAGACTGAAAAAAGACAGATCTTGTCCTGCATCCAAAGACGTAGCACTATGATAGAAATCAGACACAGTCGTTAGGCGTGGTGTTATTTACAGGACTCCCTCAGTGCTCCAGATTTGTGTGTGTGTGTGTGTGTGTATGTGATAGAGTACATGGGGGCAAAACTACTGCCTGACTGACCGCTAAAGCTAAAGCATCCTTGTCTGTCCAGCTTTTCTTCCTGTCTTTTATTTTATTTTATTTTAATGTTTGTTGGGGAATGCCCCGCCCCCAAATTAATCACCCAGTTACCAATGACACTATGAGCACTTGTTCAATTCGGGAGAAACACCTCGCCTAACACAACATGCAGGTTTTATAACTGGACTTTTTTTTTTTTAAATCAGAAACACCAAAGACCCACATAAACACGTAACCAGGATTTTCATCACATGCCGAAATCTTCATCGCAGTATCGTATTATTATTATTATTATTATGGCATAATCATGACTTCACATATATACGCATAAAATATTTGCCTTCGGCTTTTGTTTGTTTTTGCTTTAAATATGCAATTTTTTTATATTTAGTTCTGTTTGTTTAATCGAATGTCATTGAGCCATTTTTTCATGTCTGCTTGTATTGATAATCATAATCGCGTAAGTGCTAGCGCGCTGACTTCCTGTTAATCAGGCGAGCTAGCCAGTTAGCACCTTTTCTTCGAGAGCTGGTGCGGCGTTATACGAGTGAAAACACTTGGACGAAGAGTGTTAAACCTGCAAACGCACAGAAGTCAGGCCGAGAGCCAGCTGTCGACGTTTCTTCTCTCTTTGCTCTCTTTATTTCGCATACTTCCTGTTTCCCCGCCTCCCTGCTGCTGAGCCGTCCTACGTGCCTTATTCTTATCGACACTTTAGCCTTTCCATATGACTGTATGTTATTAATATAGCATTACGAGCGCGCACATGTTACAGAACCGTACAGGCTAGAAACGCTTTCATATATCAATATCAGGGACATATGACTGATGGCATACCTGGAGCGCTTTGCTTATCTTATTCGCTAGTCGCTAGTCTTGGTCGTTTTACACAGAGGTGGCGTGAGATGCCAGTTGAGTCCATCTGCAGGACAGTTTGAAGGTCTTACCCACAGTCCTGTTTTGTTCTCTCAGCATTTTAAAGTGGACAAGGAATTACATGGGAAAGTTTTATCGTCGATCTTACGCTGGGTTGATGTGCGCGAAATACGGCTAATAAATATTTATTAAAAAATAAATAAGAAAAAATCGAGACCTAAACTGTGACTGGTTTATTTTTGAGAAGCAAGAGCTCCTTCACACCACAGATTCCATCCTTCCTGACCAAAGTCTTGCTCGTCCTCTAAATTTACTCAGCTAGGTGTCTAATCCCTGGCATGTTGGTTTAGATTTAACGTCTGATGAAAACTGAGAAATTGTTTAATGTCACACGGGCACTTTAGGTCCGATCTGGACTTTAGGTCCGATCTGTTTCTAACCACACTGCAGACTGCTCCCCGGCGTTTCGAGACATTTTGGATTGTAAGATGAGGTGATCCAGTGACTGAGATCTGACGGTACTGGGGTTGATCAGACTGCATTGGTAAGCTGATCTTGGATTAGTTGTTGTCGGGGCGGATGAAAACGTGACCTATAAGCGTTTAAACCTGTAATCAGAAAAGCTGAATTCTACTGTATGGTCATCTTGTGAAGATAAAACTACAGTGATTGGAATTCTGTGCAATGAAGGCTAAATTGGAGATCGGATTTTCCTGCAGACGTCGATGGTCTTCTGTCTGATTTGTTTTTTAAAAATCTGAAGATTCAATCGGTATGTAGACTGTAAGGTAAGATCAGACCTTAGAGATGCTTTCAGAAATGTGTAAAAGAAAAAAAAAAAAAATCAGGTATTTCATTAGAATGATTTGCCTGCAGAGATTATAGTGTGATCAGATCTCTGCAAAGAAGATGATGAGATCAGAAATCTCAACAAAGAGAGTTTGGTGATATCAGATCTCCCTGCAGAAAGTTTGGTGGGATCAGATCTCCCTGAAAAGATAGTAGTGATATTGGATCTCTTCGAAGGTGGGGAGATCAGATCTTCCTGCAGAGATTGTGGTGTAATCAGATGTCCCTGCTGGGAGGTTAGTGAGATCAGATTGCCCTGCATAAAGGGGATTGAGATCAGATTTCCCTAAAAAGATTGTAGTGAGATCGGATCTCTTTACAGAGATTGTGGTGAGATTAGAACTCCCTACAGAGAAAAGGTGGTGAGATCGGATCTTCCTGCAGAGAGGGTGGTGAGATCAGATCTCCCTGCAAAAAGGGTGGTGAGATCAGATCTCCCTGCAAAACAGGGACTGAGATAAGATCTCCCTACAGAGAAAAGGTGGTGAGATCGGATCTCCCTGCAAGTCAAGTAGGCTTTTATTGTCATTCCAACCATATACAGTTCAGTGAAACGAAACAACATTCCTCCAGGACCAAGGTGCTAGATCAGTGAGGGTGGTGAGATCAGAAATCCCTACAGAGAGAAGGTGGTGAGATCAGACCTCCCTACAGAGAAAAGGTGGGGAGATCAGACCGCTCACCACCAATGTCGTGAGATCAGATATCAGATCTCCCTGCACTGAGTTTGAATCTTTCTGGAGACAGGAGCAGATCGCCTACATCAGGTAAATGTGGAGTAACGTGTAGAGAGTCACCTTTTGCGCCCCTGTGAAGTGCGCACTCTGCAGTAAGGGTCTGTCCCTCCAGTGCATGTTCTTGATTGGACTGAGGACATATCCGAGTCGCCAGCAGAGGGCAGCAAGAGCGAGCAGCCTGGAGTTTGATTTCCACTAGTGTTGTTCAGAGCCGTACAGTTCAAGGGACGAAAGCAAGGGACGAGTGATTTTAACTCTGATTCTTTCTTACGCAGTTTATCTAAAAGCTTACAGAAATTCTCTCTGCTTCACTTTACCCACTTTAATCTTCTGTAATTTCTCTGGTGTGCTGTTGATAACGGCAGTAACAGAGCAGGTGAAAGCTGGATGCAAAAATCAGGGTTTCCTGGAAATCTCAACCAAACATCAGGTGCCTTATTGATATTTCACCGAAAAAATATTTTGCTATAAATATGAATTTTTTACTATTATTTAAAAAAAAAAAAAAGAATCTTTTGATAAAGAAACAATCATCTAGGAATCCAAATGAGCGACGTTAGGGAACAACTGACAGATGCGTAAATTGATTGACAGGCGAAGGGTGTGTTTTTAGGCTGGTTGTAATTTTGTAGAGTTTCTGACATCTCTGCCGTCTGATGCACGAGACTGATGCACTTGCTTATCCAATGCCAAGTCGCTGTAAAAATAAAAGGTTTAGACGAAAACACCCTCGTCTGGGGGTCGACGTAGCGTCCGAAAAAAAAAAATACTTAAACAAAAAGCGCAATTTCTTTTCCTGTTAGAGGAATAATTGAAGCACTTGCTATTTCTGATGCTTTCCAGTGATGACATTCATCTGTGTCTTCTGAAACGCAGTATCAGTGTATGTTTTATCTTTTTATTATTAGTTATTAGCATTGTATGTCATTTTGTCATCTATGTTGCTCTTCACAAGCGTTTTTTTGTTTGTGCTCACAAATATACTATATACAATATTTTGTAAAGTTCCCTGCACACCTTGTACAATTTGTATACCTTTCTTTTTTTTGCCAACAAAATTGTAGTTTTTGTTTTTTGTTTTGTTTTTTTTTGTATTAGCAGATGTCTTACATGTTTGCTGTGTCTATCAACATTTACGTCTTTATATTATTACAAGCGTTTATTGACCACACTGGTTTGTTAAAGTGTTCTTATTATTAGCGCTCCTTTTTTTCTAACGAGAGTTCTGATGTTCAGTTGTCTTGATCATACTGAAAGCCATAAAATAAAAAATTGCAGACAAAACCTCTTTTTCTGACCTGGTCATTATAAAATAATTAAACACATACATGTATACACACACACACACATACACACAGACTTGGGTGTAAACAATTCCCTTATTTATTTTTTTCAAAAGTAATTGGACGACTGATTTGATGAGCAGCCTGATGGTCAGTTGTGGCGTTTTCATTCCGAATCCTGAATGTGTATCTAGGGTTTGTTCAGTACTGTATGCAATCCAAGGAGGTGTTGGTGCAGGTGACAGAGGCTGTTGTTAGGCTGAAAACAAAACTGACCTCTCAGAGAGAGAGAGAGGGAGCAGAAACTTGAGGTGGCCAAATCATACGTCCTTAAAATTAAGGAATTCACTGGTGAACTGAGAAGATATCTAATGTGGAGGACCAAATCTCTAAATCACCTGCTCAGTTCTGACAGAATATGAACTTCCACCAGAATGACTAGAAAAGTAGAACATGAAGAAGGAAAGGAAGGGCTCATGTTTAAAAGCATATCACATCATTATCAGACCTGGTGTGGGCAGAGTTATGGCATGGGTGTGTGTGTGTGTGGAGGGGGGGTAGTGTGTGACTGTTAATTGATGATGCAACTGCTGCAGAACTGATAGTGCTTCACAGTGCAGATGGATACCGTCCCAAAACGTAGTGTGAAAGCGACCAGGGGAAAAAAACTGCAATGTTCTTAAAGAGCAGAGTCAATTACCTGACCTCAACCCACCTTAGCAGAAAAGCAGAAAGACCCACAAACTGTCTTGGAATCTCAGGTTCCACCATGTCCCAAAGCCGTTCTACTGGAGTGAGATCAGGTGACTGTGGAGGCCATGTGAGTACAGTGTGAGATGATTTTAGCTTTGTGGCACGTTATCCTGTGATTATAAAGGGATGAACACGGTCGGGAAAAATACTCAAGTAGACTGTGGTGTTTAAACCATGCTCAATTGGTACCAAGGGGCCGAAAGTGTACCAAGAAACAGTATCTCCCCCATTCCATTACACCACCAGGACCAGTCTGACCTACTGATACACTGTGGGATGGAACCATGCTTTCATGTTGTTTACACCAAATTCTTGTCACAACTTTTATCGAGACTCTGTAACATTTTTCTGATCTTCTGTTGTCTGATGTTGGTGAGCCCATGTGACCTGTAGCCTCAGTTTTTTATTCTTATCTGACAGGAGCGACACCCGGTGTTGTCTTCTGCTGCTATAGCACATCTGCTTCAAGGTTCCACATGTTATGTGCTTAGAGACGCTCTTCAGCAGACCACAGTTGTAACAAGATGTTATTTGAGTTCAAGTTGCTTGTAGCTCGAACCAGTCCCTTCATTTTCCTCTGACCTTTGACCTAAACAAGCCATTTTCCCCCAGAGAAATGCCCTCACTGGGTATTTTCTATTTTTCAAATCATTTTCTGTAAACCCCAGTGTGTGTGTGTGTGTGTGTGTGTGAATTTTATAGTGTAGTTTTGCAACCTCCCTGGTTAATTGTTTAGTTTTTATTTTCTAAAGTTTATGATGAGCTTTTCTTCAGTGAGCCCCACACTAGTTAAAGCCACGCCCCCTCCCTTAAAACGCGCACAGCTCTGTTGATAATTAAACAGATGTGTTGTTTATTAAACACGTGGTGTCGGGTTTGGTGTTGATACTGCGCACGAGCCGGTAGATAATGTACTTCAGCAGCCCAGGCCGCGCGCTCCCGCGTTTTTTCCGCTCTGTGATTGGTGGATTAGCGCTGGTGCTGGTGCGCGCGCACTGTATCCAGGACAGTTTTTTTTTTTTTTCACCGCTCGAGCCCGTGTCGGGAGCGCGCGCTCGCTCGGTCCGGTCCTTATTTTGCGGGGAGGACTACCGGAGAGCACCGGGACACAGGGGTGGGGCTAGTGGAGGTTAGTGGAGGTTAGTGGGGTTTGGGGTTTTTATCACCCGCTTGTGAAAAGGATTTGTAATTAAAGGAAAAACAATAATTAATTATCTTTTACTTTTCTTTACTTCCACTTGTGTGTGTGTGTGTGTGTGTGTGTGTGTGTGTGTGTGTGTATTGTAAATGATGGTAAATGAAACTGAGCAGATCTTGTTGGAGTTGGAGCTTATAGATCTTAAACAACAGTTACTGCAATACAGAAAACAATCTAAGTAGATGGTCAGAATGATTTTCAACACAATGAGAAAATGTAGAATTAGAATCCGTAAATGCAATGCTACTGTACCACGTGGATGCTACATTTTTTAGGAGGTGCACATACTGTAAGGCTAAACCATAAGGGAAAGGCATTCTGTACACAGTTATGAGAGTCCTACTGTATAGACCTGACACAGAAACATAAATTAGCCTATTAATACCTGTGTTAAGTCGCCATAAGCAGAAAATTAGCAAAACCATGTCAGTTTCTTTGTGCCTTATTTCTGCATGCAGAAAACCTTGATTTTTAGGGTACTAAACATAATCTTTTTATGCAGCCCCTAAATCTCCATCACAGCGATGTTACAGGCTGGTAGACACACTGATGTTGGATTGCTTTTCTCATGAGGCAGTTGAGCTAAAACAGTTGTTCAACCAATCAAATCTTGTCATACATGATAGAAGTGATTCCTGCTGTTCAAAATAACAATGAAAGTGTCGTTATATTGCATGTCATGCTATTTCTCAGAAATGTTTAATAGACATTATTAAAATATGATGTCAGTTATATTAATATAGAAATGGAGACATTTTAACATAAAAATCTTGCCATGTAAAACACAAATGCAGGTAAATATATTTTTCTAAAGCTGGCAGCATTTACACTGATCCCCAAGTGGGTACTGAGGGGTTTTGACCTGTCAATCTTGCTATGACTGACACTCCAAGAATTTGAAAGCAGGAAGCAATTTTTTTTATTTCTCAAAAACTAAAGCAGAAACGACCAATTCGAAGTGATTTGGATGATAGAGGGGCGTGAGTAAAAAAAAATTACTCTTAATATCTTGAAAAGTAAATGGGAACAAATGTTTCTCACCAACAGATGAGATCGATTTGAAGTGATGATAATTTTACTGTTCTTCAGGATGTTCTGTTGCATTTTAAAAAGCTCTATTTTTCATTAAAAAATATAATTTAATTAAATAAACTGAAAACTAACTACTACTAGTACTAGGTACTCTAAGTTTTCTGGATGTTATTGTTAACATGTGCTACCATTTGGAATGTTTATGTACATATATATATTACTTTTATGCGCTTTACTGAGGGAGAAGTAGATTTTTTTTTGCTGCATGGCAGAGAGGAGAGAAAGTTTAGCGTGCTCTCCTGTGCATGTGCGCAGCCATTACAGACTGGGATTTCGACATGTTTAAAACTGTCATTTCTTGAAAAATAGTGTGGAGAGGTTCGATGCAGTCAAGACGCAGTTTGTGGTATGTGAACTGGTGGATGCTCCCATCCAGCTCAACGGTGGAGGTTGTGGACGCACAGTGACTCTCAAGATGAACGCCGCTGATGTCTTTGACGGACAAGAACTTTGTGACTAAGTTGCTTTCATGGTTCACAAGTAAGACCTTCCCAGTATTGTGAGGAAGCACATTTTTAGGAGACTTAAGAAATTACTCAGACTCTTTTGCTGCAGCAGTTTTTTTTATTATCTTATCCAGTGGTTCCCAAACTGGGGGTCGCGACCCCTCTGGGGGTTGCGGAATAATTTCATGGGGTCTCTCCAATATATTTTACGAGAGGGATTAAAAAATTATGTCTTTTTTGTGATTATAATACACACTTTTTATTATTACAAGTAAATGCTATAAATAAATATTTTCTGATTTGTAAAGATCTTACTAATTGAGTGAGTGTTTAAACTGAGTGTTTAAAAAAAATTAATTCGCGACTGAAAGATATGACGTCACTGTGCATCGACTGGCTCACTAGTTATTGCTACAGCGCACAACTGCACGTGAAAACCGCAACTGCCGAGATGGATAAATTTGTTA
>JAOTRS010000001.1:2805808-2818308 GCA_028565755.1 Dinotopterus cunningtoni | reverse complement strand
TGTCTTTGTCTCTCTGTAACTGTCTGTCTCTCTCTTTCTGTCAGTCTCTCTCCACCCATCTCTCTCAGGCTTCCTGCCTTTAAATGTTTTTGTCTGCCTGTATTTACCATCCGTATCTTTGGCTCTACTTGTCTCTCTCTGTTTGTCTCTACCTGTCCCCCTCCTTGTCTGTTTTCACCTGTCCTCTGTACCAGTTCCTCTGTGCCTGTCTCTCCTTCTATTTTTAACCATCTCTCTACCTTTCCTTCTCTGCTACTCTTTCAATCTCTCTGTCTGTCTTTAACTTTCTGTGTGTGTGTGTGTGTGTGTGTGTGTGTGTGTGTGTGTGTATTTATAGGCCCTTAATGGGTTTGTACTAGTGGTGACTTCAGAAGGGACCATATTCTACGTCTCACACACTATACAGGATTATCTTGGATTCCACCAGGTAAGCTTCTCTCTCTCTCTCTCTCTCTCTCTCACACACACACATTTTCTCTCTCTGTACTGACAGCAAGACGCATCTCTCAATTCATCTCTCTCTGTCTCTCTGTCCCTCCTCCAGACGGATGTGCTACATCAGTGCGTGTTTGAGTTGGTCCACACAGAGGATCAGCAGGCGTTTAGGCGTAATCTGCACTGGGCTCTGAACCCTCCAACTGCAGAAGAAAAGCCCGAGATCACACAGGGTCAGCGTCTCTCAGTCACACTCAACGAATCGAGTCTTTTAAAACTAAACTAAAACCAAACCTTTAATAAGTTAAACTGAACTGAATCTAGGACTGAATTTGATTCAGACTGCACCAAGTTGAACCCAATTAAATTTAGCTGAACATTCCCAAAATAATTTACCTCGAACACTGTAGACTAAAATGAATCTTCATATTCATGGTTAACATTTCAGATGCAGGTTCTGCCTCTGGTTCCTCTTCAGTCCATTATAAACCAGATCTGCTGCCTCCAGAGAACTCGTCCTTTCTGGAGAGGAACTTTATCTGTCGCTTCCGCTGCCTGCTCGACAACTCCTCTGGCTTCCTGGTGAGCACACACACACACACACACACGCACACAGTAAAACACAAACATTCTAAGAAATAATGATCTACTGTATCCTCTCTCAGCTGAATGTTTTAATCTCGATATCTACAGGCACTGAATCTCCAGGGTCGCCTAAAGTTCCTCCACGGACAGAACAGGCATTTAGATGATGGAGGACAAGCCCCGCCCCATCTGGCCCTTTTTGCCGTAGCCACGCCTCTACAGCCGCCTTCTATTTTGGAGATCCGCACCAAAAACATGATCTTCAGAACCAAACACAAGCTGGACTTCACTCCAATGGCCTGCGATGCCAAGTAACTTCTTTTATTTTTATCTCTAAATATCTTTTGAATATTTTTTTTTAAATTATTTGTTGCTGTTGCTCTATTCATCTTGTCTTGTTTAATGTTTATGTTTTGGAATAAGAGCGCTTTGTGTGTTACAGGGGTAAGATAGTCCTGGGTTACACAGAGGCAGAGTTACGGGTCCGTGGCACGGGCTACCAGTTCATCCACGCAGCCGACATGCTGTACTGTGCAGAGAACCATGTCCGCAGTAAGACAATTTTAACCTTGCTTGAGGCTTTTAATTTTTTATTTTTTGGGCTTTTGTTTGATGCTTATCACAGTTTCAGGCAGAAAAAAAAAACTGCACTGGTTTCCTTTCCCCCTCCAGACACCTACCATAATCCTCTGATTTTATGTCAGGAAGTGACTTCACTGCATCCTCTTATCCTGATTAAATTTTTTTTCTACATTGTAAAACAATGCTGAAAGGATCCAGAATATGCAGTAATCTCCTTTGAACCATTGATGTTGAGATGTATCTGGTACGAGGTGGTATCAGTAATTTTCGAGACTAGTTTTGTAACACGCCACCAGATGGTAGCACAACGCTGCGAGCACAGTCACAGGAAGCGTCGACTTTCATAAGTCAGTGTGCGAAAAGACATCATCCTGTGTACATCGGGAGCTGTGCAACTGCCGCTATTTCGACCACCTGCTATTTCATCATGGACAGCAAGTTGAAATTCTGTGTAATACTGGGCAATTCTGCCACAGAGACATTTGACATGATTTGACAAGTTTACGCTGATGCTGCAATGCGTCATTAGAGGTGTTTTATGTGGCACCTGCATTTCAAGGGCGTGCTTCAGAAGGAACTTTGCATCAAAGTTATCCAAGAACTCCGAGGATCAGTACCAGTGACGAAACTTCACAGTGGAAGAGCCCCACAACCGACAAAGCCAAAGCCGGTCTGCAGCTCTACCAAGTGCATGATCATTGTCTTTTTCTGCATTTGCAACATTGTGCATCGAGAATTCGTCCCCAGGGGCCAGACCGCCAAGAGCGAATTCTACTGCCAGGTTTTAAGACATCTAAGGGAAGACACATGAAGACACTAAAAAACAGAGCTTATAAACATAGCTAATCTCAAAACTCTTTGATTCTCCCTCGTACTTATGCTATGTAAAGATAACGGCTCTAATCTGAGGTGCTGTTTGTTAATTGGTAATTTCTGAGGCTGGTAGCAAAGGTAAGTTTTGTTCTTGCTTTCCTGAGAAGGTCTTTATGAGAGACAGTTTCATCATGGAGCTTGATGAGTTTTGCAAATGCACTTACAAGAAGTATTGGTTAGCCTCCTAGTGGCGCAGTGGTAAAGTGCTCGCCCTATCATCTGGAGATCGCTGGTTCGATTCCCGGGTGATGCTGTAACCTCTCGCAGGGACGTCTAGAGCTCCTACATTAATCACGGCTCTACAGCCAATCTATGAGCTGTCTGATAGCGCTGTCCTCCAACTGTGTTACGCCGCCCCCAACGGTGCGTGAGCGTGCAGTTAGAAAAAGATGCTGTTGGTTAATGTCACATGGTTCAGAGGAAACATGTGATAGTCTTCGGCCCTTCCAACTAAGTGGTAGTAGTAGCCTTAATGTGGGAGCCCCCTAGTGACGGGAGGAATTGGACACGACTAAATTAGGGAGAAAATCGGGAAAAAATTCCCAAAAAAAAAACCAAGAAGTATTGGTTGATTTACCTGCGACGTTTGTGTTGTTTTATTGTGATTATAATGTAAAAAAAATCTAAAATAAATGCAATTCAAACAAGTTTGAAATGTTTTTTTCCTAGTGATTAAGACTGGGGAAAGTGGCCTGACTGTGTTCCGACTGCTCACTAAGGAAAACCGGTGGAAGTGGGTGCAGGCCAATGCCAGACTTGTCTATAAAAATGGAAAACCTGATTACATCATTGCTACTCAGAGGCCCCTCGGGTGAGTTCAAGAATCAGAATCAGAAAGAGCTTTATTGCGAAGTACATAGGAATTTGTTTTGGTCACAGAGCTCCCAGAGATGGAATAGGATGTGCGGTTTTATTAAACAATTCTTTTAAAAATAAAGGTCAAACTATCCCATTGACTGAAGACGTTTTTTTTTAGTAAATATTTTGGTTTTGTGTCACAGCTTAGTGCTTAGTGGATGGGAATGCTTATATTTTTTTTACTGTCCTCAGGGAGGAAGAAGGAGGCGAGCATCTTAGGAAACGCTCCATGCACCTTCCCTTCACTTTTGCAACTGGTGAAGCTTTGTTGTATCAGACCAGCTTCCCCATTCCAGGCTTCTCTGATAACATGGCGGCCAAAGGCAAAAGTGGGAAATCCAAGAAAACCAAAGTAGACAAAAGCTCAAAAGATGAGCTCGACCCTAGCTCCCTGCTTGGTGCGATGATGAGGCAGGATAAGTCAGTTTACGTTTGCCAACCTGCGTCAGATCCTAAAGTACCGTACCGCAGCAGCCTGTTTAGCAAACAGGAGGAGACCAGTACCTTTTCAAACTCTGTGGAAGGTGTGAACTGGAATTCTGCACCTAATAATGAAAATGGAGTTCTCAAGTCCGTAGTGTCAACTAGTTTTGACCCTCTGCTGGCTACACTGGATTCTCTTTCGCTAGAAAATGAAGAAAGCTGCACCAACACTGAGCTGTTTAATGCCCTGGAAAATCTAGGATTAAATGCAGAGGATCTGGAGTTGCTCCTCCTGGATGAGAGGATGATCCAGGTGGAAATGGAGCCAGAATACATTCCTTCCCTAAATGATCTCCTTACTAACAATGAGATCCTGTCCTATATCCATGATTCATTAGAAAATAGTACTAGTGAAAATAGTCTTGTTCCCCTTACTGCCTCAGATCTTATGGACCCTATAGAGGGTTCCTCAAAACCTTATAACCCACCTTCCATGTCTGATTCAACTCCTATTCCTGTTTCAAGTCCATATTTATCTTTCCGACCTCCCAGGTGTCCGACCTCACCCATTCTTCATCTGTCACAGCAGATGCAGCAGCACTTGAGCGCTCAGGTCTTGCACCAAAAATACCATGGCTGGATTCCCGAGACACAGATTAGTGAGGTTTCATTCCCTCAGCACAATTCAGTACTTGCTAGTGCAGCAGCTGATGTTCAGTATGGTCACTCTTTCCCTAAACAAACTCTGGATGAAGTCTCAGAGGTCAATGTAAAGTTTCCAGAACCCAATAAACACCAGGAGCCTTGGTGCCAAAACCAGACGCAATCCCTTTTACCATATAAACATGAACATAGAATGGGAATCGGCCCCACCCCTCAGTGGGAAGGACCCAACTACATAGACCAGCTGGCCACCCGAAGTAGCTATGTGGATTACAATATGGCCATGGTGTCCGGGATGGAGTTCAATGGTAGAATGGATGGGGAACTTCAACATGGCATGTCATCATCATCATTGTTGTCCTCTCAGCAGCTTTGCGCAAAACAAATAATCTCAACTTATTCCTACACTAACCAGCACTCATCACTGGGTCATGTTCTTCCCTCATTGGATGTTTATAAAATGTTTGATTCCACACAGTCTCAAGATTCTACCCACAGACAGGTAAGAAGTAGCAAGAACCTGTGCCTTATGCAAAAATAGTCTTCAACATTGTATTCATCCCAACATACTCTTAACAAATAAAATGCATGCTCAAGTCTCGGAATTATCTGAAACTGCTTTCACATCTATTAGTCTGTTTTTAATTTAAATGAGCAATCAAACTAGCAGCACCAGCTCTTCCAAACTTTATAGGTCCTGAGTAGTTTACTTAAATTATTTACTTAAATGCAGAAAAGCACAGTTCTCCCAACACCTTGGAGAAACGAAGCTTGCCACAGTCACCTGCACCCCTGGCCTGTAGATCACCTCAACTGATCTGAACGTAGGCATCTTTCATGCACTGGAAGAATTAAAGCACGATAGAGGTTGAAGGCTCTCCTGAGCAGGTAGTAGCAGAGTGTAATGATCGCACTTGATGGTCAAGCACTTCTTTTCTATAGTTCTGTGCCTAATTTCCACCAAGAAGAGCTTCTGTTGATGTACAGCATGGTGCGTTCGTTCACCACCTGGGACAATGCTGCCTCTACCCATGCATCCAACATGTTCCTCTGCTTGAACCTGCAGAAAAGCCTGGATCTGGTGACCCCTTTGTAGTAAGATCAGTCAGCAGACTGGTGACGTCGTAATCATTAAGTACAAACCTATAATAATAACAAGCCATCCTCAGGAAGTGTCTTACTTCCTTGTTAGTCACTTGCAGTCTTAGCAGTTTGGAGCTGCACAAGTGTCCACAGCCCAAGTGAAAACCCAGATTCTGTAATTCCAAATTGATTGTAAGCTGTGATTGTCCTAAGCATCTTAGGGAGAACCTTAGAAATTGTAGATCCTGTTTCCAGTCACTGCTTTAAATAATGAAGTCATCAAAATAGGCATTGGCATACATATCATGGGACAGTCAATTCTGTCCATGGGTCATGTGGACTCTGAGCAACTTGAACAGACGGGTGATGAATTTGTATAACCCACACAGTGATCTGCCCATACTGCTTTGTGATATCTAGTGTTGAGTTAAAGTGAGACATAACCAGTCATGAACCCTAACTTTGGGCCCAAATCTCGCCTCCCAGGAATGACCTATTCCAGAGACTCTGGTACACGGATTCTAGGATGTTAATTTGGGGGGTGGCACAGCCACTTATCTTCTTGGAGTCTAGAGCTTATGTTGACGAACCTGGCACCGTGTCCCTAGGTAATGCTGCACACCCCCACCCAGACTCTTGCGTCTGCAGGTGCCCACCCAAAGCCATTTTTCGCATTAACATGGTGAAGAAAGGTCTAACCGCTAATTTTCTATCTCACTGCAACACAAGGTGCATTTTAGCCACATTCTCAGAAAAAAAACTGTGTCCATTCCTGTTTCCCTCATTCTCACTACCTTCATACAGTGACACTTGAACACGCATGATGATCTCACGTTAGTTTGTTTAACTCAACTTAAGTTTTTGCTTTAAGTTATGTTTTTATTTGTTACCTATGCATTATTGCACAGAAATTCTTTATTCTTCGCATATCCCAGCTTTGTTACGGGGTCAGAATGCAGGGTCAGCCATTACACAGCACCCCTGAATCAGACATTGCTCAGTTCGTTGGAGCTGGGAGCTTAGGCTGCCGACCATCCAAATAGTAATTTAACTGGTTTCCAGATTTATCAGGAAGTCGCCTTATTAGGCAGTTTGCTCAGCACTTAGTGTTGCTCAGACAAAACAGTCCTTCATTTGTTTTAGCCAAAATGTAGATGCTAAAAAAATAACGTCTGCACTTTCTTATTAAATTATGTTTAAATTGTGTACTGTTCCTAGAATCAGAAGAAATTACAAGTGTTAACAAATGAGAAATTACAGAGCACAAAGTTAACATTCTCATCAGCAGCTATGATAAACATTCATAACACAAAAAACACATTCAATCGACGTGGTAGATTCACATTGTGATGTGTGTGTTTTTTTACACAAACCTCCCATCTACACAAATACAATTCAAATGTACAATTCAAGAGTTAAAACATTTCTCCAGGTTTCAGGGCGTTGTTTTCATGTAGACAGGAGGACGGCATTTTCATAAATATCCGTGTACATGAAGAAAGAGCTTAAGGGTCAGTGTGGCACCAAAACAGCATGACACTATGGGGCTCCAGCAGGACACGTCTGGTCTCATTAGGCTCAAAAACGTCTTGTGTGTCGCACTACACTGTGTTTGTTAGTTTTAGTTAAACTCTCCGTGTTATTATTTAGTATACGATAAGGAAAAGGTGCTATTTTGCACAGATAAAGGCAGAGACAGCAGACTAAGTTCAGTCCTCTGTGTCTGCTGGGCAGTCCTATTTTGGTGTGTGTGTGTGTGTGTGTGTGTGTAGGTTTTTTGGGGTGAGAGCTTTCAGTTAAAAGAAGAGTGTTGCCCTGCTTAGCCAAGCATGAGCACCACTGACCTACAATCCAATCACAGTATTATTCACACACACACACACACACACACACACACACACACACACTTCATCTAACACATTGTTGTTGCTCCATTTTCTATTTTTTTAGTATAGTCTATTTTTTAATGCATCCCTGAATTAATGTTTAGTTTCAGGTCCTTATTTTTTTATTTGTGTGTGTGTGTGTGTGTGTGTGTCAGATGGAAAATGGCTTCGTTCCCAACCCAACTGTGACCTGCCCGCTCCCTAACAACAATGCTGTGACAACCACGCCCACTGGCAAGCCCCGCCCACCCCTTCCAGATCCTCCAGCCACTGGCTTCTACCTCTAACAGGATCCAGGTGATGGACCAATCAGAGCGCCCCCTGGCTAAATACCAGAGAAAAAAATTCCTGTTATTATTTATTCAATTCTACCGGTGAGGACGTGATAAATTATTCCAGATAAATCACTAAGCACTCTGAGGTTTGTGTCGAATTATAATAGATAATAGTTATAATAGATAATTGTGTTTACGATATTAGCTTAAATATCACACTTTATTCAGGCACGATGCAGCGAGATCTATATGTGGCTATATACTTAGATTCTACAAAACGAGGCAGTATTAGAGAATAAATAGAAACATGAATATGCAGAAGATTCATTTATTTATACGCTGATTATGATCGTATTGTACTTGAGAGCTTAACCAACAAAGCGCTTCTATCGAAGCACTTAATTTTAAAGAGTTTAATCGTCTCTGAAAAAGAAAAAAAGGTCTTTTTTGTCGTTGCCTTTTGCTTCAGCTTGATGTTTTGAGTGACACCAACTAGCTGTGGCCTTTTTTTTTGAAAAAAAATGTTGAATTTTGTACATTTGTGAAAAACAATCTTTCCCTATTTGTAGCTTATATGAATAATTAGTAAATAGAATACGGTACACTATTTGCCATGTAGCACAACAGCCTAGCTACCTAAGATCTGCCCCCATAAGATAACACAATTTTTTAAAACTTTTTTTCACGTTTTTTACAGTAAAAGTAACAGTAAGGGTGTGTTCACACGTTTGGTTTGATTAAAAGGAACTCTGGTGCGGTTGCTCTGTTCACTTGAACAACTGTGAATGCTGCCATCCGAACCGCATGAAAAGTTGGGTCTTGGTCCACTTTCAAACCAAGTCTGGTATGATTGAAATGTGAACGCACTATGGTACTAAGATTATCTGATAATGATAAGCGTACCTGAGAACTTTTATTGGTCGACTCCATGTATCCGTGACATCCGATGTAGAGGCAACATTTGGATGGACAGCTACGTCGCGCACGTTAGATAGCACAGCAACGTGGGATTAAAAAAGGGGGAAACTGAAATATCTAACATCATTCCATCCATCCATCCATCTAGGAACCTCTTCAATCATCCAAGTGCAGCGCATGTGATAGCACAGCTCACGTTCACGAAGTATGACAGTTGAACAGTCTGATGAAATGTCTACATTTTTAATACATTTAATCGTTATTGAACGCAGCCCTGCTGTGCTCTCGTACCAGGCAGGCAGATGCAGGAGCGGCGTGAGTCTAGCCAACAACTAAAGATTGCTTGTTGCCATTGGTTTTTATTTTTTATAAAATGTGGGGGACAGTCAACACTAGCGACTGCCTTGATAAAAGCTAGTCGCAAAATTAAAACATTAGACGTGCTTGTGTTGTTCTCAGTGACAAGGTAATAATGGAATAAGTTCCACTTTTAAATACACCACAAGATATAAGCCGTGTGCCTTCTGTTTTAGTCTTTTGGTCTGATTTTGAAAAGCCCACTGTGAATGCTAAGCGGATCAGGACTTTGTTCTAGCGAAACAAATCTAACGCACCATTTTATGCTTTTGTCCGAACCGAGAGAACCAAACTACATGTGTGAACACACCCTAAGATAAGCAGAACTTAGATGTTGGAGCAGAACATCTAAATGGTTTTGCGAAAGTTGATGAAAGCCAGCTAGCACCAGACACAAGCAACAGGAACTGCTAGCTAGATGCACGTATGTAGGCACCTTGATTTTTAGCTTTTCTAACATGCTGGTTAGCCTTTTACACATTTCCCAGGAAGCACAAAGCCTAGCTGTGGTTAATCTTGTTTTTCTAAACTCCGGTCATTCCAAGACATATTTTTCACAATTTGTTTTTATAATTTAAAAGATTATCTTGAGCCTACTGATCTAATGTCAAGTCTGTGTTTTTGTAGCATCAGGTTGTCTAAGTGACAAACCTGATTAATGTTAACAAAACAACAAAAATATTATTATGTGGAATTAAACTGTACCATACTCAGGTACTAGTATTATTAATAATAACATTATTATGACTGGATTATGATATATAATTGAAATATATAATATAAATTACAGTATATACAGTAAATGTAATTCTAAAAAAATGGGATTTTTACCTATGATAGCACGAAAGCGTAAAATGCAACCTTCTTAAAATACGTTGGGTCATGAAATCATAGTAATTCTCTTGGAACAGCCAAATTATTTTCAGCAACAGCAAAATTAGCTGTTTTGTATTCTGCAGCATGGCATTCTCGATTTAGCCAGTTTACGAGCCATGAGAGTACAAGCAGCGACTGTGAACGCACATCCTTTTGGTGTTTACTTCTTTCACATTATAAAAGACTTCTTTGGTTGTTACTTGAGATCAGCAGCGATAATGTGACATCACTGCGACCAAACATGACAAAATTCTGTCAGAAATTTTCAAAAATGTTCACAATTCTTCAGAAATTTTGTGAGAACCACTTGGACAACTGTCTAAACTCCACCAATGGAAAGACGGCCATAAAAATCATCCTACCACGCGTAAAAACATATGTATTACCTCTTATTTGTGTTTACACAAGCTTGTTTTCTGCACTAGCCGCTTTCCAGATCACTTGAGCAGAACGTTGTCATGTTCATTAATCGAAGGTCTGTGAATGGAGGTTCTTGATGGCATCTAACGCAGAGACACACGCTATCACACAGTCAGGTATAGAGTTCAGAATTTACTGTGGATGATCTCGTGCAGCGAGAAGAAAAAATATTCTTCCATAAGTTAAAAATTAGAGAAGTTTATTAATTGCTGTCATGAGATAATACTTTTATATGAATAAAAACGGGTCATAAATGGCTCCTAAAAAAAGGGTCATAAATGGATTTCTGGCAGTCTAGCAAAAAATTCTAGCATTTTAACTTATTTAAAAAAACAAAAAATCTTTTTCTCTACAGAGTTAAATTAGATATTGACACTAGAACTTATTTGCATATTATTGCATATTTATGAAGCTTACATACATACATTTGAGATGAAAGGATAAATATTAGGAGTAAATGAACCTATTATATGTCATATTAATTATACAAACGTAAAGACGTTTCTTACATGTAGATGTAACATACACGATTGTTTTGTTTGCTAGCACAGTTAAAAAATGTTTGTAGCACTCACGGGGGATTTACTTACTCAAAGTTCTATTGAAAGGCAGAAAAGATTGTGATTAGCTGCACCAGGAAGCTAGCGATAACGAAGAAAAGGCACAGGATTGTATAATGTTTACTTAATAAACGTTTATATGAGCTCACTAGCTTTGTAGCTTATGTTGCTTGCTAGGTTAAATCATGTTTTTTCTAGTCAGAAACTAATTTAAATACCTCTAATAGTCAATCATTCTAAACTAGGTAACAATATATGACCGTGTCTGGAACACTGTAACGTCATTTCTGTTTGGAGCCAACATTTAAACAACAAATGTTTTAATTGTGAGTGTTTGCTTTATAATCATTTGGATCAATATAGCATGAATGTTCACGTTCTCAATAGAAAATGTTTATAAACTTGTAGCTAACATTCCTAGCTAGGTCGAATATCTAGAGTGAGCGCTTCTTTCCTCACTTTGTGTTTTAACTCTTTTGCAGATATTCATCCAGATCAATTTTACTGAAAGTTTTAGCAAAAGTACCCAACCAACAATGACCAATTTAGTGGGCTGGTCAGTATGTAATTTTGTGGTAGCTAGCTAGCAAGCCAGCTATGAATGCTAGCTCCTCAATGCTACACAGACACATGACAGTATATGAACAGCTCAACTAAATTTCTGTTCTTTTATATTATTTTAATATTTTTTAATGTAATTAGTGTTTTTCCTGAAGTCTGTGTTGTTGTTGTTGTTTTTTTGAGGTATTTGCAAGCTATTTAAGAATGCTAACTAATTCTTGCTTGTTTTGTTGCTACTTTTCTATAATAACAAGTTGAAGGTTTATCATGAAAATGTTCAAGAAATGTATTAAATACACACATTAGAACTGGATCATTTCTGTGACAAGAAGAGGTTTGGGAAAGTAAAGCTCCCCTGATCACTGTGAGCACACGATGTAGCCTGATAGAATGATTTTCAGACTAAACACTGCACAAATATTATGTACTGTGATTTATTTCTGTTTTATGAAGGAAATAAAAAGGTTTGAAATAATGTTAAAATAACCTGGTGCCATAATGGTGAATTTTTAGTGTTAAGTGTCATATATATTGAGTTTTTTTAAAAGATTAAATAAATATCACACCTGAGTTTTGGTGAATGATGTGAGGTGAGTAGGGCCGATATGTATGCAGCATTATCTGTTTGTCTTTGACATGAAATTAAAAGATTCATGCAATCACAAGGTCTTGTGTCTCACATATTTATTTTAATCATATTTTTACAAAATTAACTTATTTTACATCTGAAAATAACACAACACATTGGCATGTGTGCAATTGCGAAATTTGGAATTTATTCAATATTTAGGGTAAATATTTATTTGTGAACCCTAGCTAGCTTACACAAACTTCTATCTAGGAAACCTAAGTACTTTAGTAATTCGGTCTGGATAAGAGCATCTGCCAAATGCATAAATGTAAATGCAAAGAGCTAGCTGGCTAGATAGCTAGCAACTCATGTCGTAGAAAAGGATAAAAAAAAAACTAGTAACAAAGTAACGCATTAGAGGACTTGGATTACTTTTTTGATGTAACGAGTAATCTAACGCATTAGGTCGCCATTTAAGTCCTCAGTTATTTAGTTATTTTTTCAAAAATGTAATCCGTTATATATATGACAGCAGTTATTCCCAATCTGTTAGTGTGTGTGTGATAAAATTGAG
>JAOTRS010000001.1:2791795-2797955 GCA_028565755.1 Dinotopterus cunningtoni | reverse complement strand
AAGTACTGTAGTATTAGTAATAATATACTGTATGTAATAAAGTCACTACACCTGTATTATTATTATTATTATTATTACTATTATTATTATTAACATTAGCAGCAGCTGTAGAAGCAGGTGACACGTTACGCTCCACCCACCGGCTACTTCCGTGTCTTTGTTCCTGGTCCAAGCCCCGCCCATGTGACAGTTGCTCTTTCCGCGCAGCACGCGCGCAGGTGATCGCTGTCTCTCCCCGGTGCGGACCGGAAACTGCGTGAGGAGTGAGACCGAGAGATCATTAGTGCTGCTGGGGTTTAACTTGTAGGACGGAAGGGGTGATGATTAGACACGTGGTAAGGTAAACATCGTGTGTGTGTGTGTGTGTGTGTGTGAACCCGGTGTAATATGGCAGCAGCAGCAGCAGCAGCAGCTCGGAGCTGAAGTGTCTCACCTGCGGATGAGACCTGAGTGGAGGACACCGAGACACCTGTCTCACCCCCCAGCCTGAGGTAAGTCTGTGACAGAGAGACAGGAGACACTTCTCAACACAAACTATAGTCTAAAAATACACACGCGTTTCCTTTTTAGACTTTAAACTGTCATTATTTCATACCTGACGTCATTGTTTACTAATACAATACTTTAACCCGATTTTAAACCACTTCCTGGTTCTGTACAGAGTTACACTGGTGATATAAGACCCTCCCGGACAGGATTTAGTGTCCTACACCGCCCGTGTCTCTGCGCACTCCGCACCCGCACTCTGTAGTACGCTAGTGTCCGGCCGCCGGCGTTGCCATGGCGACCCAGCTGTTGGTGACGTCCCTGTCCTCGCGTACTGTGTAGTGCGTAAGTGCGCGCGGCCGACGCTCCTCTTCCGCGAATGTGTCGCGCGCGCGCGAACACAGCGGCGTCACCCACGTCACGCCTGTTTACAGCGTTGCTTTTTACACACACTTCTGTTCAACACAAAGCGCATCCCTGTCCTAATCCACAATTACGTCATAGTTTAACATTGAGTGATGATGAATGCACGCACAAGGGCGGGGCCAAAAGTTTTGAGAATGACACAGATATTACATTACTATAATGTAATGATATATAAGCATTTCATAAGTTTCAAAGGGCTTTTATTGACAATTACACAATAAAAAAACAAAGGCACCACAACATAAAAAAAAGTTTAGTAACAAGTTGCACAGCTTTTTTAAGTTTACTCACTTTTAGAGAAATTTGCTGGATAAACAAAATATTTCACCTTGCTGTTTAGTTGACACAACGTGTACCCAGTTCAAAATCATAACTTGACTCAACTTGTAATTCAAATACTTCGCTTGTGGGCTCAATTAATTATATTTCTCTAGGGTTGATTTGGCCCAACATTTCATCTACTCGAAAAGGTAAGTTGTCTCCCATTGTAGCCCATTTATTTAGTTGGTTCAAGTCATTGTTTGTCTATAAAAACAAATTGGCCTAACAATACCCCAACAATTTAAACACACAAACATTACTTTTAAAACCTTTATTCTTCCAAAACTAGTCAAAGTTAAAACAGTGATCTGCATAAAACAGGAGAGTACAAGTTCTATTATGTTTGAAGGTCAATAAAATACCTGGAGAATAACCTTTTATAACATCATAACCCCCTCCCCCCCAAAGTGTCAGACACACGTCTCTCCAAGTCCAATAGAAATGGTTTGGCTTCATGGTTGTCCGTCTGGTCCTTTTGAAATTCAATGTTCAGAGCACAGACCTGACCGAACATCACTCCTAAAGCTCCTGTATGTCACCCAGACCATCAAGGCCTACAGTCACCTCCAACACCACAGCAACTTCATCAGCTTGTTCACGCTCCTCCTGTAGCTCCAAAGGGTCAACCGTCACCCCTCTAACCCAATCCTTCACAGCACAGCTCTGGGTAAAGAAAACATGAGAAGTCTTATAACGACAAAGATAAATAAATTTCACAGAATAAATTTTTAGAATATCTAGTACAAATTAAAGATATTAATGAGGCTATATAGCACCAGAGAGTGTAAAAGACTGTTTCTGGAATTCTAATGATGTGTTAAAGCTACATTTTGTACATGCTACATCTTCAAGGGTTTTACTTTCTCATTCTCAGGGGTAACTACATTAGTTAGGTAAGCCTTTATCTGTCACATATACATTACAGTACAGTGAAACTCCTTCTTCGCGTAACTGGGGTCAGAGCTCAGGGTCAGCCATGATACAGCACCCCAGGAGTAGATAGGGTTAAGGGCCTTGCTCAAGGGCTCAACAGTGGCAACCTGATTGGCAGATTTTATATCCCTTAACTCAGTACTAAAGATTTTATATCCCTTAACTCAGTACTAAAGCGCCGCTACTCCTTAACTGTTAATTAACTGGGTTTTTCTTGAACTCTTGTTAGCTAAGCGCTCACACGGCAAAAGTCAAGGCAAAGTGGGGAAAGGATAGATGCGGTTATTGAAAGTTTAGCTCCCTGACTCCTGTACAGTGGGGTAACTTGAAGCCTAACGTTCAATGTTTTGAAGAACTCAATGTTACCTGTTACAATGTTACCTCAATAAATACCACTGTAAGAAGTTGGGCCAACAATACAATATTAATTCATTCAAAACTTTGGTCTAGTTGGAGTTTTTACAAGAGTTTTTACGAGGTTTTTTTAAGACCTCTGCAATTCGCCCTGTTATGCTGTCAATCACCTTCTGGTCCACACCCTGACTGATGGTGCAGCCCATTCTTACATAATCAAAGCTTATAGTTCAGAGTTTGTGTGTTTGTCCTCCCACCTCTTGAGGATCAACCACAAGTTCTCAATGTGATTTAGGGTCTGGGGAGTTTCCTGGATGTTTTGTTCCCTGAAACACTGACTGAGTTATGACTTTTGCCTCATGGTGAGGAGCTCCATCATACTGGAAAAGGCATTGTTCATCAACTGCTCTTGGGTGGTTGTGAAAAGTCTCTCTCCGAGGATGTTTCTGCGGCGTTCTTTATTCATGACTGTGTTCTTAGACAAAATTGTGAGTGAGCCCACTGCCTCGGCTGAAAAGCGACACCACACATGACTGGTCTCAGGAGGGTTTACTGTTGACATGACACAGGACTGATGGTAGCGCTGATTAATAGTTATGTAATTCTCAGAAATTTTAGCCACGGTTGTCCTGAATTAAGACGTGTCCCACTCAGGTGATCTGTTTTCTAATCAACTCAAGCAAAACTATTTCCACCGAGTCAGTTCAACTGATTGTTTAAGGAGAATTATTTGTCAAATCTCAACAAACATCAAATTTGACTACAAGTTTTGAAATCGCTTTCTCTCTTACAGCGTTACCATGACAACCCCAATTCCCTCACCTTTAACTAAGTCTGCTAGAAAGATAGAAACAGCCTGCAGGTTCTCCTGACAATGTTTCAGCTGCTAAGCTTTATTTTGCCAAAATAATTTTCATACAGGACATTGCTTGGTTCATTTTCGACTAGATGAGTTTGTAACATCACAACCTTCACAAAAGCTGTTTTATGTTGCAGTCAGTTTAACATGGGGTGCAGCGCAGTGTGAGGTATCTCAATCTATGAATTTATTAAACATAAGAGCTCCGTAGAGCAGTTTTCAGTTGTTTTTTTTTGCATTACTATGTTTTAATGATTACATCAAGTCAATATAGGGCTCCTTATATGCTTTTTTACCACAACCTGGGCAATATGATGAAATGTATGGCAAAATAATAATTTTTTAAGCAACTATACAAACATGACTGAGCAAAAAGTTTTAAAATCCAATAGACTTTTTAAAAAAAACAAATAAAACAATAGCTTCTCCAGTCTAAAGTCCTGGTTCCCGTAGGCAAATACCATAAGCATGTACAATCACGTTTTCAGTTGTTTTTTATGACTATGAAATAATAATAATAATAATATGAGTATTTGTGCGAGTTAAAGTTTTTTGGCGACACTATTCTGTCGTCTTAAATTACGCTTTTTAAAACTAATGATAACTTTGATTCTACATGACATGGTGTCCTTGATTTTTTTTCTATTTAATGATACATTTGTGATCAGAAACCATACATCTTGTTTTGTTTTCATGTTTCTTCAAGAATCCGTCGTCATGGCGCACAACGACCGCATGGCCATCCTCGAGGACAACGAAGAGGAGCTGAAACGAAATGAAGCTATTTCTGACGACTTTAAACGCCTTCACTTGGAGGTCCGCCAGGGTGACCCCGCCCCTCTACCTCCACCTGAACCTGGTGACCCTGACCCAGAAACACCACCCAGCCCCTTCTCTGAGCGCCAGCTGGGCTGCTGTGAGCGCGTCTTCCTCCGGATCAATCGCGACCTTCTGGTCTCCAAAGTGTTCTACTTCTTCTTCTACGCTGCCTACGGCTCGCTGCACCCTTTGCTAGCTGTGTTCTATAAGCAGCTGGGGATGAACCCTTTCCAGTCCGGGTTGGTGGTGGGGATCCGCTACTTTATCGAGTTCTGCAGCGCCCCCTTCTGGGGCATCGTGGCTGACCGGTACAGGAAGAGCAAAGCTGTGTTGCTGTTCTCCGTTTTCTGCTGGTTGGTGTTTAACTGCGGGATCGGGTTCGTGAAACCGGCTTTGAAGATCTGTACGTCGGAGAACCAGATCGTCACAACTACAGCTTTGGCTACAACTGTAGCCAACACCAACATGACATTATCACCAGTGGTAGCATTCACCGATGTGACTTTTAGCTTAAATACTGTCTTAACTAACGGGAGTGTAGCGCCATCGGTAACTCCATCTGTACCTTCACCCAGTAGGACCGGAGCAACAGTTTTACCCGGTCCATCAGTGAATAGCTCTAGGCAGCGCAGAGACGTGAATGGCCATGTCTCTGGTTTGTCCCTGCTGTCGTCCAATCAGGAGTTCAGTTCACAGCGCAGATTCCAGCGAGACACTAATCTTAGCATAAGCGTGGCTACAGATCTCCAGACCATGACTACAGGACCTGCGCAGACTTTTACCACACACACACCACCCACAACCTCAGATAACATGAGCTCCACCTCCACACCTCCAACCCCCGACTACAACCCCGACCAAGTGCAGGCCATATTCCTCCTCATCCTGCTGGTCGTCATCACCGGCGAGTTCTTCAGCGCGCCCGCAGTCACCATCGTAGACACGGTGCGTATTGTTAACATCAGAGGGTCTGGGTATGCTGTCTTCTGTGGGCAGTCTATTGTGGACCTGATTAGCTTTAACGTGCATTTCTTTGCATAATTTGGAAATTCTAAAGCTAATTTCTCCGCACACCTTGTTTGTTTTTTTTCTCCCCAGATGACCCTGCAGTACCTGGGTATCCACCGTGACCGCTACGGGCTACAGAGGATGTGGGGTTCTCTGGGTTGGGGGTTGGCCATGCTCTCAGTGGGCATCTGGATCGACCACACCTGTGTCTTCTACCTCAATGATGGCGACGGCGGTTGCAACCTGGTCAAGTTCAAGAACTACCAGATCGCTTTCATCGTTTTTGGCGTGCTCATGGCGGCGGCGCTGGTCATCGCCACGCAGTTCCGGTTCGAGGTGCGGCATCCCGGGAGCCAGACAGAGCAGGGTTCCTCGGGCGGGATGGATGGTGCGGCGCAGCACGGCGGTCAGGAGTTTCGCTACATGGAGCTGTTGCGTCTTCTGTGCGGCGTGCGCTACAGCACCGTGCTGTTCGTCGCCTGGTTCATGGGCTTCGGATACGGCTTCGTCTTCACCTTCCTCTACTGGCACTTGCAGGACCTGAATGGCACGCCCACGCTCTTCGGGGTGTGTTCCATCCTGAGCCACGTGTCCGAGCTCGCCGCGTACTTCACCAGCCACAAACTGATCGAGCTGGTGGGGCATATAAGGTCAGTATGAGGTCAGTGAGAGGTCAATGAAAGGTCAATATGAGGTAGGTGAAAGGTCAGTGAAAGGTTACTATGAGGTCAGTGAAAGGTTAGTATGAGGTCAGTGAGAGGTCATTGAAAGGTTACTACGAGGTCAGTAAAGTTCAGTGAAAGGTTACTATGAGGTCAGTGAGAGGTCAATAAAAGGTTACTATGAGGTCAGTGAGAGGTCAGTGAAAGGTCAGTATGAGGTCAGTCAGAGATAAGCTCACGATAGTGTTATTTGCTTACAGTTTCTCCAGTTTCAACTTCTTCTAATTTATTA
>JAOTRS010000001.1:2786795-2789295 GCA_028565755.1 Dinotopterus cunningtoni | reverse complement strand
ACTTTTTCTCATGTCCCATGTGTATCTACATATTCACTGTGTTTTTTGTTTTTTTTTAGTAAAAGAACTCCCAGTCTCTCCCACTCTTCAGTTTTAGTTTTGTTTTTGTCCATTCCTGTTTGTCCTATTGTCCATTTTCATGTCCTCCTGAGTCCTCCTCCATGTGTTTTGTTACTTACTGTTTTTTTTTTTGCAGTTTCTTTTGTTCAGAGAGTAACGTTCTTACGACACATCAGGCGCACATTAGTACATGCATCAGTTTACAGTACCTGCTCTGTTTACAGTAGTTTCTGTGTTCATATCAGCGCCGGGTGCGGTGTGTGTGTGTGTGTGTGTGTGTGTGTGCGGGCCAGCTCCCTCATGATCACCTCGTCCTTAATGAACGTTAGATATTAGCATGAGGTTATGTGCACTCACAAGGTTTGTCTTGGTTAGAAACTCCGCCACCGCTTTATTCACCCTGGAGTCAGAGTAGATGATCTCACACCCCACCTGCTCTCCCAATGTCAGCAGCACCTCCTCCACCTGTACGCCGTCCATGCTAGAGAGACAGTGTCTACTCTCCCAGCTACTAATAATAAAATAAATAAAGTGGGGAAATCAGAGAGAGAAACGTGGAGTGAGAGAGGGAGAAACAGGGAGAGATAAAATGAGATTGAAAAAGGGATAGAGTGAGACAATGAGACATCAGTATAAGCAAAACCGCCAAATATATCTTTTGTTTGTTTGTTTATTTGCTTTTTTTTAATATATATATTTTTTATAATTACTTTCCCACCCAGCTGTCTGTCTGTCTGTGTGCTCAGCAAACACCTCAGTAACTGAGTAAACTAGTTATTGAACGCAGTAACCCGAGTGTTCCTACCCAGCTCCGTCTCCCGCTCTCTACAGCCTGTCACATTACAATGCATTGTGGGTCGTCTCGTTAAGGGCTCATTAACGATCCGATCCGATTACCGGTCCAACCCGATATCCCTCTCTCCCCCCTACAGAGGATAAGATGCTGGCTGAGAACATCCCGGTTCCCTCCAGCCCGGTCCCCATAGCAACAATAGACTTGATGCCCAACTCTGAGGTCGTGACCCCGAGCGTCCACCAGGAGCCTAAACCCCCGGTCCGGAAAACCCGGCACCAGGAGGAGCAGGAGGACGGCGCCAAACCCGCGTGGGCGCTCAGCGTGTCGCCGTGGGTCACCGTCGCCTTCGCCCTGGTCCAGATCAGAGACCTGATCATCATGAGGAAGTCACACACCCTCACCGAGATCCAGCCCCTACAGGTACCGCAGGGCATCATGGGTAACCTCGTCTGGGCCGGTATTTAGTGTGTTCATGTGTGTGTTCTCTGTCTGTGTCTTTTCATGCTTTCATCAGAAGGAGCGAGGTAAGTGTGTTGCGTGCAAAGGTTACCACCCCCCCACCCGCTCTGAGTCTAGACAGAGCAGTCGGTGATGTTCAACCACAAAGACAAGGAAATCATTTACTAATAAAAAATACATAAAGGTTACGATTGCATAAGTATTTGCACCCACTGGTGAAGTGAAACTCTTTTCTGTTACCAAAAAAAGGGATTATAAAGAATGTATACAGTATACAGGACACACACACACACACACACACACACACAGCCGTGCCTACAGGACGCCGTGTATTTACTCAGCAGGTGATGAGAAGATTAGACAGAAGGCAAGCAAGGAGCCAAACATATGATGCTTCCACCACCGTGCTTCACCTTTTTGATAATGAGCTTGTTGTTGTTGTTGATTTTGTTTAAAACTCATTTGCTCTGGTTCTCTTTAGGACCCAGATAACTGTCCTGAACCACACTCGCAGGATGAGAGTTCCTCCTCCGGGTCTCGAGGGAGCGCAGTGCAGGCTGAAGGTTCTCCCAATGGATCACACACCCTGCAGGACAGGGTGTTGTCTCTGGAGGGCTCCACATGACCAAAGCTCACACACACACACACACACACACACACTTTAACTAAGCACTGATCATGAAGGACTCTGTTTTTAATAGAATTTATTTTTAACAGCTGCACTAGGTGTGTGCCAATAACAAACAAATCACAATAGGCACATTTTATCAAAATAAAACCAGGATAAAAGGACAAGCTGTTATTGTTAATTAGCAATTATTACTGTGTTATTATATTAATATAAAAGTCTGTATCGCACACACCTGCTGTGTTCTGGGTTTGTACCTGCTTTTAAATTATTTTCTGTATTTCTGTAGTTTTAAGGTCCAATATCATGTAAAGAACAACATCTGATTACTGAGTGTTATCATAAACTCTGAAAACACTCTGAATCAGTGTATTCATTTATTTACCATTTATTTATTCATTTATTTATTCACTTTTTATTTTAAACTAGTGTTAGTACGCGTCATTGACGGTTAAAGGGTTTGTAGAAACAGTTAAAAGGTTAAATCTAAAAATAATCTGCTGATCTTTAATGTAATCAGTGATATTATTATTATTATTATTATTATTATTATTATT
>JAOTRS010000001.1:2691472-2701848 GCA_028565755.1 Dinotopterus cunningtoni | reverse complement strand
AAATCCAATGCAAATAATGCTTGATGTCAGATAATTTTCCCTTTGACCGCTACAAAGTGCTGAGACTGGAGACTCCTTCAATAAATGTTATATAATAGCAAATCACAAAATATCTTTCTAAAAAAACTTAATTAATTATAACGAGTAAACAAACCCTGTGATTTCAAGCTGTCAATCAACACCTTCTGACCAATCAGGACCCAAAATTCACCTGTTTTTAATTAGTTTATTACTGATCCCAGAGGATTGAAAGAACCTTTTAAATGAGTTCTTTAAGAATTTAAGACTTTTATGAATAAGAATCTCCAGATATTTAACTCTGATGTAAACATCGAGGGATAAAACGGCCTTGCTCACCGAGGCGGCTCCAGGACACGATGGGGCGGGGATATCCCGTAGCCACACACTCCAGGATGGCCGTCTGGTGCACGGTGAGAGTCAGGTTCTCAGGGCCGACGAGGATCATGGGGTCTTTGTAAACAGAAGACTGTGAGCCTGCAGAATAAAGAAACAGAGAGAGAGAGAGAGCAGGAGAGAAAGAGAGATAAGGTTAAGGATGGAGAAGACAAATGAAGGCAGATAATAATAAGATATTATGTATTTTTTGCGTTTGAAGTAGCAACATTTTGCAGTCCCTTTATAATCCTACAGGGGGTGCACTCCAAACTATTCTCACAATGGCAGGCAGTAAAACATCCTGTGTGGTAGGAGCAAATTAGTTGCGAAAGGTGTATAGAATTGTATCAAAATCTGAAAAAAGATTTAACATTGGATCGGGATATTTATGAAATCGTGATAGTTACAGAATCGTGATACATCTCGTATCTGCCCTGGAGTATCGTGATAATATTAGATCATTATCAGGTATTACCTGATGATTTCTATCCCTAATAAAACATATGACCTATTTCTTATAATAAAAATGAGAACATTATAAATAACTGGACTTTTGTTCCTGTCACATGACAGTATGTACCATCTTACAGTATGTACACACTCGCATACAGCATGAGCATCTGATTCAAGACTTTAGTGCAATAAAATCTACAGAATTAATCTGTTCAGAGTAAGTGGATTTCTAGTACTAAGTCAAGACCCTCCAGCGTAGTTTAACTGGAGGTCAAAAGATTCAGCAACTTAAAGGGGGAATCAGTGATACAAATCCAATACACTGTTTTGTCTAATTTAGCTAAAACCGTCTCGCGACTGGCTAGCTGTCTGTTCTGTGTGTGGGCAGAAAAAAAATCTTGTCCTCGTACACAGCTCTGGCGTTGTGAACTGAAAATAAATAAAGTGGCGTGGGCGGCGCCAGGCAGCAGTATTCCAGCCAATCAGCAGCAGCGAGCGTCCATGCTTGATAAAGTCTTAGTGCTTTTTAATATAAAACGTGTTTACTCTCTTTATTTCTTCCTCTTTGATCTGATATTAATGTGCCCATGTTCCCTATCTCATTCTCTCTCTATCCCTCTAGCTCACACTTCCTGGTTCGTTTCCACAGGGACATTTACTGTATACACCTTCCACTGTCTGTCTCCAGGATTTCACCAGGACCTCTTAGAATGGTTTATGCTCTTTGAAGTGACAGATGTATGTAACTCCTCCTTTAATATAGTACGTAACAAGTGCTTTGTGTGTGTGTGTGAGTGTGTGTGTGTGTGTGTGTGTGTGTGTGTGTGCGTTACAGATCCAGACCTGAGACAGTGAGCCGAGCTCCAGCACTGTGTTTGACTCCTGCACTGTTGTGAGCAACGCAGCAGAACACTCCACCATCCTCTGGGCGAACACCCGTAATCTGTAACACCCCTGTGGGTAACAGTGTGTACCTGCACAACATAGAGACAGAGAGAGAGAGAGAGAATGATTTACAAGGGCATGATTACATTCGACAGCTTATCAGATCAGCTTCCATGTAAACAGTACAGATGGAAACTAATCACACTGATCCCAGTCGGATTGAATAAAAATATTCTGTGGAATTGTAGCTAAAAAAAAGAGAAAAAAAGAGAAAATGAGCCCGATCCTGTTAGTACTGTAAATGTTAT
The DNA here is from genome assembly GCA_028565755.1 of Dinotopterus cunningtoni. Taxonomy (NCBI): domain Eukaryota; kingdom Metazoa; phylum Chordata; class Actinopteri; order Siluriformes; family Clariidae; genus Dinotopterus; species Dinotopterus cunningtoni. Next base: position 2,699,806 of record JAOTRS010000001.1, on the reverse strand, counting down.
GGACTGTTAGAAATCAGAGACTCATGTGACATTTAATGACATCAGTAGTTCTACTGAGCCTCACAATCTTTCACCCTAGAAACATGGTTGCCTCTGCCAGTTAAGACTTGGCCGTAGTCTGATCTTGTAACAATATTCTGACCTCAAACGCATTTCCAAATATCACATGAACAGATATTGGGGACAAAATCCTGTTCAGACTCAACACTGTAAATAAAATGTCCAGTTACAGCCAGCTCTGTGAGACACTGTGTTGTAAACATTGTCCCTGTGCACAAACCTGTGTGTGTGTGTGTGTGTGTGTGTGTGTGTGTATCTTCATACCTCTCGTCACCTGTATCCACAGCACGCCCATCTTTCTCCCAGCTAATGACCGGCTCGGGCAGCCCGTGGATTTGGCACTGAAAGCGCGCCACACCTGTGAGGTCGGTTCTCACTGAGCGCGGGTGCACGTGAAACTCCGCCATCGCTGAACACACACAACACAAACAGCGAGGATTAATCACTCCGCTTTTATGTGTTCTTATTACAACTAATATACAGAGACAGAAATAACCAATTTGTTTGCACTATGCAAAAAGACCTATTTGTGTGTGTGTTTGTGTGTGTGTGTTTGTTTTAAGGGATGTAATTTGGACCTATATGGGTGGTTGTAGTGACATAGTCTGTAATTACAGAAAACACACACACACACACACACACACACACACACACACACACTCATCCACAGCTGGATTAATGGAGGCCAGTTAACCCCAAAAGCAGTCTGTAATTAACAAATCTGGAGCAGCGACACCCAGGTGGGAACTTAACAAGGGAGCGAGATACACACGCACGGATGGATGGAAAGGGAGAGAGAGAGAGAGAAAGAAGGTAGGAAGTTAAGTAAAAAAAAGAAGACACAGGGAAGAAAGAAAGAAAGTAAGATAAAGGAAGGAACATGTCAAGAAAAAGAAAGAAAGAAAGAAAAATAAATAAATGGAGGTAAGAAAAGGTGAGGAATGTAAGAAAAAGGAAGTTACACATGAAGAATGAAAGAAAGAGAAAAAAGAAAGAGGGAAGAAAGGAATGAACAAAGAAAAGAAGGAAGGAAGGATCGAAGAAAGAAAAAGTCCTCAGCATCAGTGCGACACAATCCACACAATAGGGTGGGGCGGGGTCAGGGGTGGGGTCAGGGCGGAGCCCGAGAGGAGGATGTGTGACAGTACTGGTGTAAATTGAAGGCTGATCTCAGAGCTGTGTTAAAGGCCTGACTGAGCTACAGATCACACAGCATCTCTCGGCTGGTCTCGGGTTCGTGGCTCCACGCTCTGTCTCTGGGGGAGGGGGCGTGACCCGGGGGAGGAGCCGCCACACAAACCTAATTAGCACCAGGCCCGGCTCTTCGCACAAGTGTGCTTCTCCAAATGTCAGCTATAATTACCTCGGGCTGAGCAGACTCACTCGCCAATGCTCTTAGCCTAACCAGAGCACGCACACACACACACACACACACACACACACACACACACACACACACACACACACAGAGCACTCGGCTCCACTAGTTTAGAGCTGTCACAATGATTTTACAGCTGCTGCTCATCTGCCACACACACACACACAGATTCAGCTGCTCAATCTAATAAGCTTTGTTATGGGTTGTTATGGATGACCTTCCCCCTAGACATAGAAGTCCCGCCCTCTGAGCTGTACAGACCATCTGATGGTCATGTGTGTTCCCCTCTCTCTCTCTCTCTCTCTCTCTCTCTCTGTAGGTCGCACTCAGGACACACAGACGTTTCACAGCGTGACTGTGGATGAAGACGAGAGTATGAGTAAGTGGTTCCACGTCCATCATCTCTTCTGTTTTATTTCTCTAGTTCCACACCAGTCTGACAACTATTGCAATCTTTTTTTACCAATTAAACAAAGATGGGTCTTCCCGTTGTAGCAGTTTATAGTTCTCTCTCAGCTTATCTTTTCTTGTTGCTTAACACCTCAAGAGGACTGTAAACACCTCAATTCTGAAGAATTTGTAAAATATAAAGTTGTAGCTCTACCTGCAGTCGTGTCTGCGGCTGATGACATCATAACATCACCTTCTGACCAATCAGAATCCAGAACTGTGGAGTACAAACTTGGTTGCCTTTGAGTCTTTCATTTACAAAGAATTGGATGTGTGTGTGTGTGTGTGTGTGTGTGTGTGTGTTTACGTGCAGACTTATTACTAATTGCATCACTGTTTTGTTTCCTTTGTGCCAGCTATATAGGTCGCCAATCAATCAAATTCAACTCAAACGTATTAAACTTAACCTGCAGTGACTCACACAGTACACTTACACACTTACACACTTCGTACTGAAAGAAAGTGAAAAATCCCAACTGTATCATATGACTAGGTTTTGTTTTTGTTTATTTGTTTATGAGAATAAAATCTGACCTTGACAAAAACCACCTTTAACTCTTGATTCCTCTACAGACTTTTTTTGTCTCTCTTTTTTTGTATCCTTGAGCCCTTACAGAAGTAACCTAATGAGCTTTTGCTGCAGGATTTTATAAATGTTATAAATTTACACTCAGCTTTGCACCTGATGGTGTGGATGAGTTTATTTATTAGCCGTTAACATTATTATTATTATTATTATAATTCATGTAGGTGTTCAGGTCTTTTTAAAAGCTCATGTGGTACACAACAGTGTCCTGTTAGTCAGTATTGTCATGACATGAACTACGATTAAACTTCCATTACAAATAAACACTAAACACCAGTAAGAGTTTATAACCAAAACATTTAGCATTTTACAAAAGATTTGCAACAAGGTGATTAGAACACAAGTTACCTCGCTGCTGTAGCTGATGACGTCCAGCTTGTCTGATCTTTGACAAGCACTTCCTAAAGAGCAGTTTTTAGATGCAGAAAATTAAATGCACAATAAAAAGTTCTTGTCTCCGACTTGTGCAATGAGGGCAACTTCCAGATGGACCCTCAGTATAGGAAGTACAGCAACATAAAATCACACAAGTAACATCACTACAGATGGCTTGAATATCGTGTAGGGTTTTGTTAAATGAGAAAGCGCATCATCTTGACTCAGTTGCAAAGCAGAGATAACCCGAGCTCTAAATTTTACATTTACAAGATCCTGCATGGAAAGCGCTGTAAGTTGCTCTCTCTGGGCGTCGCAGGTTCATGCAGCACAGACGTCAAAGAGAACCGCAATCTGGATAACTTCTCGTTCAAGACGGGGCTTCAGGCAGCCAACAGGAACGCACGGCTGGGGTTGAAGCGCAAGAGGCCCCTGGAGGAGGGCAATCGAGGCCATGCCCACTCCAAATTCCGTCCCAAGAGGCGCAAGAAAGCGCCCGGTCCGATGCCGCCGAAGAACGCGCTCATGCAGCTGAATGAGATCAAACCGGGCCTCCAGTACAAACTCCTGTCCCAGACGGGGCCGGTGCACGCTCCAGTCTTCGCCATGAGCGTGGAGGTCAACGGGCAGCGCTTCGAGGGGACGGGGTCCACGAAGAAGAAGGCCAAGTTGAGCGCAGCGGAAAAGGCGTTGCGCTCTTTCGTCCAGTTCCCCAACGCCTCGGAAGCTCACGTCGCCATGGGCCACACGTTCAGCATCAACACCGACTTCACCTCGGACCAAGCCGATTTCCCCGACACCCTCTTCAACGGATTTGAGACACCTCATGATCTGTTCCGCCCCATTTCCACCACCAACGGAACCCTGCACCCGAGGAAGGACTGCACGCCACCTGTTTCAGCGCCACAGCCGGTACTTGTGGGCCACGGGAAGAACGCGGTGATGATCCTTAATGAGCTGCGGCCGGGCCTCAGGTACGAGTTTGTGGCTGAAAGCGGAGAAAGCCACGCTAAGAACTTTGTGATGGCTGTAACGGTGGACTCGCAGGTCTTTCAGGGATCAGGACGGAATAAGAAGCTGGCAAAGGCACGTGCGGCTCAGGCGGCGCTTTCAGGCCTCTTCAACATGCAGCTGGACCAGACGCCGTCTAGACAGCCCATACCGAGAGACGGGCTGCAGTTACACCTGCCACAGGTGAGCACGATTGTACACGGCCAGGGTTAAGGTTAATCTACACACCTCGAGCACCTACACACCTGTAGATCTGAGGTACGGCTCTGGTGTTCCATTCCACTGAATTCTATAGCCTCTATCTTCTGTAAGATAAGTTTTGGTCCCCGTTAGTACAGTTGAAGTAAATTCTTTTATTATTCGTCAGCATCAGTGGCTTTGTGGATCCAAAATTCTCCCTCGTTAAAAAGCCCTGTCAATCTTCATTAGTGTGGTATTAATTAAATCAGAGCGTAATTGTGATTGAAATGGCTTTGTACGCAAGTCAGACGTTAACCCTCTCCGGCTTTCTCTTCGTATTCAGTGTTTATTTACGCGTCTGATAATCCTCCATCTATAATCCCTCTATTTCCTTCACAACATACTAATCTTAATTACCATCAGAGAAAATGGCGCATTGTTCAAACAGGATGAATATCACTCTCATCCACCTGCCTGTGTGTGTGTGTCAGGTCTTGGCAGACGCTGTGTCTCGGCTGGTGGTGGAGAAGTTCAGTGAGCTGACGGACAACTTCATATCGCCACACGCACGACGGAAAGTCCTTGCTGGTGTTGTTATGACAACAGGTATGCGAGCACACACTCAAACACTCACACACACACACATCAAACGCATACATCCTACCAGAGTTACATTTAGCCACGCCCATAAAAAAAAAAGCTCTTAGACATAGATCTTCTCTAGGGTGCCATTATTTACAGTTTTTTTCCTCATAATCATTCCAAATAAATATTGCTTTTCAATCCAGCCAAGAAATGTTTCAGTTTTTTTTTTACTTTGGCAAATGAGTGTATTTTTGCTGTATATATCACTTCATTTCCCTTATTTTTCATGTCCAGGGACTGATGTGAAGGACGCACAGGTGATCTGCGTTTCCACGGGAACCAAGTGCATAAACGGGGAGTACATGAGTGACCGAGGTCTGGCGTTAAACGACTGTCACGCTGAGATCATCGCACGGCGTTCGCTAATCAGATACCTGTACAGCCAGCTGGAGCACTTCCTCAGGTGAGTCGTGGAAACGCTTAAGGACTGCTTGGTGTGTGTGTGTGTGTGTGTGTGTGTGTGTGTGAAGCAAATCTTAGCGATTGACTCGAACAAATCTTGTGTGTGTGTGTGGCGTGATGAAAGACTTTATATTTGATGGGTGTGGTGAGTGTACGTAGCTAACATAATGCTAATCTGTTGTGAGAATGATGCAGAGCTGCCAATCTGTCCTGTATAAAATTGATTGAAAATTCAATCTCAGCAGACGGCGGGGTCGGAGAATTGATTGTTAGATTCTATTTCAGACCCACATTATGTGAAGTGTGTGTGTGTGTGTGTGTGTGTGTGTGTGTGTGTGTGTGTGCAATTGATCAGTCATGGTGACTGTGTGTTAAACAGCGATCGAGTGATGGGTGTTACGGGTGACAGAGCATAAAACCATCCTGCTTATTGTCAGCTGCGGACTTCATTTACAGAGCAGTGCTAACAGAAGTGTGTGTGTGTGTGTGTGTGTGTGTGTGTGTTGTGCAGTAACAATCCAGAGGATCACGAGCGCTCCATATTCCGGCGGTGTGATGAGCACGGCTACCAGCTGAAGGACGATGTTCAGTTCCACCTGTACATCAGCACCTCACCGTGCGGAGACGCTCGAATCTTCTCACCACATGAAGCTGCCGTCGAGGGTGTGAACACGTCATCTCAATTCACTTCACTTCAGATCCTTTTGGTTCAGATTAGTCTTGTTATAATGTGACATACAGAAGAGCACTCAGTTTACTCCTCCTTTATTTTTAGTTCACTTCAGTTTAGTTTGGTTCAATTCAGTTTAGCAAAGCTCAGGTTCATTCACTTTAGTTCTGATTCATCTAATTCAGTTACTTTAACTCAATCCAGTTAATTTTAATTCAGCTTGGTTTAATCCAGTTAGGTCCAGCTCAGTTTAATACAGTTTGTTCTAGCTCAGGTTAATTCAATTCCGTCCAATTCAGTTTAGTTCAGCTCAGTTTAATGCAGTTCAGTCCAGCTCGAGTTAATTCAGTTCAGTCCACTATTGTTTAATTCAGTTTAGTCCATCTTAGTTCAATCCAGTTTGGGTTAATTCAGTTTAATCCAGTTCTGTTTAATTCAGTTTAGTCCAAATCAGTTCTGTCAGTTTAGTCAAGCTTGGTTTAATTATTATATTTTAAGTCCAGCTCTATTTCATTCAGTTTAATCCACTTTATTTAAATTAATTTATTTTAGTCCACCTCAGATTAATTTAATTAACCTAAATTTGGTCTATTTCCCTTTAATCCACTTCCTTCACTTCTGTTTAATCCTCCTAAGTTTAATTCAGTTTATTCTAGTTCACATCACACTGTAGTTTAGTCCAGCTGAATGTAATTATTTCAGTATGAGTAATAATTAACTTTACAATGAATTGCTTAAACAATTCACTACAGTTCAGATCGACTTACTTACATCAAAACTACTTTCCATTAAAAAGTATTTTCACCTGGTGTGTTTAGATTAGAGGACGCACACCACTGTAGCACTTCAGACTTTTAAAATAGTGCTTTCTGGTTTTGATGCTGCTGAGAGCGTGTGTCTTCCTCTCTGTGTGTTTGGATCAGATCAGGGAGACAGACACCCGAACAGAAAAGCCAGAGGACAGCTGCGCACTAAGATCGAGTCGGGAGAGGGAACCATCCCGGTCCGCTCCAGCAACACCATCCAGACGTGGGACGGGGTCCTGCAGGGCGAGAGGCTGCTCACCATGTCGTGCAGTGATAAGATCGCCAGGTATCACGTCCGTCATCACCGGCAACGTTACCTCCCACGTGAGCGACACCACGACGCTTGGATACTTAGGATGATTTTATACTCACTGATCAGTTAAACTGTTCCCACATGCAGATGTCAGCTGGTGTTTTTCCCTGCAGTGTGAACGCTGTGTGCTGCAGCTGTTACTCTGCTTCCACTCTCAGCCTGATTAATGCTCACAGATTCACCGCTGACTCCGATGATTGTCTGATTTCAGTGGTTCACTGGTTCAGTCACTCAGCAGTGCTGCCACTAGTGACTGATTAGCACTCTGATTAGAACCACATTACACACACACACACACACACACACACACACACACACACACATTTAACACATGTAATGCACATGTCACACAGACCTTAGAGAGGGCTGATACTGCAAAACATTATATTAGTGATAATTAAAGACGCTTTCACCATATAAAATATAGCAATGGTCTGTCTCTATCTCGTCATTACAGGACGAAGAAAAAAATATCATGATAATAAAATCATATATTACTCGTCAAACTTCTGTTAATGTCTCCCCATGTCTCCCTCTCGCTCATTCTCTCTTTCATGCACTCTGTCTCTCTTGTTTTTCTCTCCTATGTTTTTCCTGGTCTGTCTCTCTCCTACTCCTCCTTCCTGTCTTTCACATCTTCTTCTTTTCTTTTTGCTCCCATGCCCTCTCCCTTGCTTTATTTCTTTGTCTCTCTCTCTCTCTCTCTCTCTCTCAGGTGGAATGTGGTGGGAGTGCAGGGTTCTCTGATGAGTTATTTTTCAGGCCCGATCTATTTTTCCAGTATAATCCTGGGCAGTCTGTACCATGCGGATCACCTCAGCAGGGCCATGTACCAGCGGGTCGCGGATATAGAGGAGCTACCACAACCTTTCACCCTCAACAGGCCACTGCTCAGTGGTACGGCCCATCATCATCATCATCTTCTTTATCATCTTTACACACCTCTGTGCTGCAGCATGTTTCAGAAGCGTCCCAAAAGCGTCCCTCTGCTCTGCTACGCTAGATGAGCTCCTAGTCTATTTTTGACAGAAGACACTTCTGAGACGCTTCTAAAAGCAGATTAACTCACTAATCAGGCAACGCGTTCCTCATGAATATTCACACCAGGGCAAAAGTCAAGTCAAGCCTCTCCACTTCTGAATTGCTCCCTGCGGGGTGTGAAGCCGTGCTGAGCCTGAAACTAAAACACAAACGTGTTGTCGTAGATCTGCTCCTGGTGGGAATCTGGGGTTAATCTCATTACAGAGTCGAATAAATACAATAATAAATAAAAGCTTCCTGTCTGGGTGAGTTCTAGTTCTAGTTGCATAATACAAATACTATTACAAAGAAACAAATACTACAAACACAAAACCCTATTCATAAATTATATAAATAAAAAAAAAAATTAAAAAAAAAAAAATATATATATATATATATATATACTGAACAAAAATATAAACGCAAAACTTTTGTTTT
>JAOTRS010000001.1:2541280-2553392 GCA_028565755.1 Dinotopterus cunningtoni | reverse complement strand
TGAGCTTTAACGACTTGTCTGAGAAGAACAAGGTGGAGCTCAAGAGGAAAGCGGGTTATGTAATATCCTCCACACACATGCAGCACACACACACACACACGGATGGAAATGTGTCAAAGCAGCTGTCTCTGTTTCATATCCATGATATGAAGAACTGTTTCTTATTCAACACACACATTTCCATCATACTGTACATCCGTACCATACACACCTGTCTCACATTTCTCTCTCACACATGCGCACACACATATATGCACACACACCAGCGTCCTATAATAACCCCAGTCACTACTGAAGACTTAGAAGTGTGCTCTAACGTTCTCAAATATATTCCTTGGAGTTCATTTTCTATTACTCTTCATACGCGTACCAAGGCATTGAGAACATTTTCGTTTAGAAATAATGAAGTTTTATTTGCGTTAAAAATGTTTTCTTTGTATATGTTTATCAGTAGTCCTGTTCGTTTTCTCTCAGGTTTTCTCACCAGAGAGTGTTCACGTGATTGGCTGCTGCGCTCGGCTGCAACAAAAGACTGCATTCTGATTGGCTGAAAGTTGTGGGCTGATGACTGCGCCTTATACATATTCATGAGGCTCTTTGTGCCGGTCTGAGGTAAATCCAGAAGAGCCGGGGTTTCACCAAGTGTGTGTATGTGTTTCTGTGTTCTTCGAGATCACGTTTTTCCCCCGTAGGTACGGGCTCGGTGGAGATTAATGCTGAAAACATCCACCAGAGACACGGAGAAGCGCGAGAGGAGACGTCCAAATTAAGGTTTGTCTTTAGATTTGTCTGTTTAGCTTCAGCCGCCATATTTTTATTGTATGATGCTAACGTGCTAAGTGCATGGATTAATTATTATTCAGATTAAATGTCAAATTTATTTGTCACATACACAGTGTGATATGCAGTGAAATGCTTATACGACTGTTCGTGACCTGGAAGAAGGAAGTGTTTCTCTGTACAATTCAATTAAAATATATATAATATTCAGTTACTTAATATTATTATTATTATTATTATTATTATTATTATAGTAAATCGCATGTTTTTTAAATAATTGTTAGTCAAATTTTCTTTCTTCAATTGTGAGCTAGAGTTAAGTTAGATAGATAGATAGACAGTGGCATCGTTTAATATGTATGATTAAGCTGTTATAGTTAGTGAGTTAGTTAGCTAGCTACTGGGTTAGTTCAATATGTATGACTATGCTGTTTAGTTAGTTAAATAGTTAGTTAGAGGTTAGTTTAATATGTATGATTAAGCTGTTATAGTTAATTAGTTAGTTGGTTAGTAAGTCAGTGGATTAGTTTAATATATATGTTTAAGCTGGTTAGTTAGTTAGTTAGTTAGTTAGTTATAGATATATATGCCATGCTCATATGAGGACTGTTAAGTATAATTTTTTGCCAAACTTCTTCCTGGTTGAACACATTGATTTATAAATGTATAGTTATCAGTTATGAATAAAGAGAAACTCAGGAAGATAATAAATAAAATATCGCACACTGTTATAGTTAGTTAGTTAGTTAGTATGATTATTTACGGATTATGTATGATGAAGCGCTTATAAATCCACCTGGAGATCCTCCTAGCTGTCAGCACCCAGCCCGGACTGCGCTTCTGCGCATGCGTGTAGAGAACAGAAAGCCCGTGTCGTTAATTCTCCTCCTGTTATTTCAGGTCAGTGTTATGCGCGCGCACACCGGACACCGGAGCCGCTGCCGCTGTGCCTGCGCTCAAAACCATCATCATCATCATCATCATCATCCGGAATCACGAGTTTGAGAAAAGAAAGAAAATAAAAGTAGACCACCGAGTGTGTGTGTGTGTGTGTGAGTGTGTGTGTGTGGTTTTTAATGGGACGGAAGTAGATCTCCCCCTGCGGTGTTACTGTCAGTCAGGATGATGCAGATCTGCGACTCGTGCAATCAGAAGCACTCTCTGTTCAGCGCCATGACGCGCTTCATCGGCGCCGTGAACAACATGGACCAGACGGTGATGGTGCCCAGCCTGCTCCGGGACGTGCCGCTGGAGGAGGAGGACGCGGACACGGTGGCGGCGGCGGCGCGAGCCGGGGAGGTGCAGAGCGCGGTGCACCCGGTACCGGCCGCGTACTTCCGCACGGGCGACATGTACGGCTACTACGTGCTGCTTAAGTCCATCCGCAACGACATCGAGTGGGGCGTGCTGCAGGGCGACGAGCGGCGCAAAGACCCCGCGCGCCTCGAGCCGGACGGCGGAGACCTCGAGCAGCTCTTCCGCTTCCACCTGAACGGGCTGCACGCGGTGCTCGGGGAGCTCACGCGCAAGGCCAACACGCTGACCAACCGGTACAAGCAGGAGATCGGCATCGGCGGCTGCGGGATATGAACTCACGCACGCACGCACACACGCATACACACGCACATTACGCACTTCTCTAACACGCGTTATTATTTCTAGATCAAAGGAAAAAACAATCCTTTATAACTCTTATTTCTACAGCACATTTATTATTATTATTATTATTATTATTATTATTATTATTATTATTATACAGTAGTTGTTGTTTGTTGTTGTTATTGTTGTTGATGTTGATGGACTGCATTATGATTTCTTATGCAGTGTGTGTGATATGCAAACTGAGCAATGACTATCACTACAGCCACTAATCACCTTAAAACCAGGCCTTAAATCAGTGAAGAGGAATCTGATGATCATTCTGTTCAGGATGCTGAGTGATTCCTGGAGATCAACTCAACTCACCTGTGGGATGTGGAATGGGGGGAGAGGGAGGGGGGGGGGAGATCATGCTTAGTGTGTGTAAGGCTTTTCATGTCTTGTTTTATTATTTTTTTTACTATCACAAAGCTAAAAAAAATAAATTTGTATACAGGTTGTATGGATTATGAGTCCAGTGTTCATTAATGTGTGTTTTTATTTTGCATCTGCAAGACAAATCATTCCCATCAGTTCTCACAGTCGCTGGTCCTCTGGAACACCTTCATGAGCCAGCAATAAAATAATAAAAATATTAATAGTGTTATGTAGCTCTTATCTGAAATATATCTGACAATTCCTGTAAATAATTACACCCTCACCTCGAGAGCAGTGCGACCAGTTACTCTAAGTACACACAAGCATTTTAATTACTATATACGTATATATACACTCTTCAGGAAAGGAAAAATAGTATGATGCATATAATATTAATAATATTATCATAATATTGTTATAAATCTCAATATATAATGAACAGCAATACATTTAATATTAAAATATTTATACAAGTTTTCCTAGTCCTGAAGTATGTATACATTTCTTTGGCTGACACTGTAAGCACGGTGGCTTAGTGGTTAGCACCTCCAGGTCGAGGGTGCAATTCCTGCTTCAGGGTTTGTGTGGGTATTTATGTGTGCGCCCTGCGATGGATTGGGACCCCGTTCAGGGTGTATTCCACCTCATGCCCTAAGTCTACTGGAATCTGAAGTAGGCTCCAGGCCTATATATATATGTATGCATGTATGTGTGTGTATGTGTGTTTATCTTTTAGATTTAGATTCTCATCAACACCGCTCCTTGTGGATGTGTGTTGCTCTTCAAGGAAAATAATAATCCCTGATGGTGTGCCGTGATGAAGTGGAGAAAACAGTCGATGTTACAAACCTAAGTTTGTTAACCATTCCTGTTCTTTAATTATCAAGAGATAATAGATAATACATCACATTTTCTGACCAGTGAGAATCCAGATTCATAGGAGTAAAACTCCATAATAAAGCATTTAACATTTATATTTTTTATTTATATACACATTTTTCAGATTTAAACTGAAGGCCTTTAGTCTTCTCTAGCACCATTAGCAGTGTAGATAGATAGATAGATAGATAGATAGATAGATAGACATTTTATTGTTCCTGTAGGAAATTACAAACATCTAGTAGCAAGGATAGTAATACAATACACAAGTAGTTGCATTAGCAAGATCGTCAATCCATGCTTCAACTGAATGGCTAATGAAAACATGTATAATACAAAATATACAAAGAAAAATATATAAAAACATTAAAACACTGAATTGAATATGTGCAAAATATAAACAAATGAGGATGTATAATCTGTGGATTATATTGTCGCTCTAGCACAAAACATAAGAAAGCTAAATTAAGACACCGGACACGTCCTGCGCTCGAGTGCATAATTGACCGCCGGAGCCTCCTGGTCTCGACTGCTTTGCTGTTTTGTTTGTGGTTTCAGTCTATTCAAATCTGTCCCCGTGGAGGTTTACCTGTTCCAACACGCACTTCGTTTCTGGACAGGCCATAACGTGTCCCGTCTTTGTTCAGCTCACACAATATCAAACATAAAAAAAGAAGGTGGAACGAATAGACTTTAGGATATCGCCTGTTTCTCCCAGAGAGTGCGAGGTCGACGAACATGTCATAAACACACAGCAGCCATAGATCATCACGTACCAAAGGGATGATATACAAGTGCTTACTTTCTGTGCTGTAAAATAAACAGCTGATTATGGACGTGTCGTAAACTGGCACCCGGTTTGGTAAAAGTCATTATCTGACCATTTTGATACATACACATTCACATTCCATACAAACTTAAATAATTATTTTCATTGTGTAAAGCTGCCTTGTGACAATGACAACTGTTAAAAGCGCTATACAAATAAAATTGAATTGAATTTAATTATCTTATCAGACGTCGAGAAGCAGAATAACTTTGACTGAACGTTAGCATCGAGTAAGTTTGGACGAGGAAGTTGATAGAGTTTTAATGGAAGTTAAAAAAAGAACAAAAAAAGGCCATAACGCATTAATCATTAACACATTTATGATGATGAGGATGGTTTACATTATGTTTTTGATGTCGGTGTTAAGCTAAGCTCTTACCTTAAACAACCTGAATACTACAGATATGTCCAACGCTTCGTTCATGTATTACCAAGAAAAACGTTAAGAGTTTAGTTCGCTAGCAAAAATGACCTAACTATTAGACAATGTTTAGTTGAATCGATCCTGAGCGTTTAATTTGTCATATTAACAAGAAAAAATAAACACGATTTTGAGAATCTTGTCAAGCGACAAAGTAATTGTGCAACTAGATTTTCTTCATTTTATGAAGGTAGATTTACATATAAAATGTTACTTTGACAAAAAGAAACTTATACCTGCAACTTTTCTCTTGTTCATGAGCATTCTGTACATAAAGGCGTTACGATAAGGGAAGCAGCCGAGATCATTAGCGCCTCTGGTGAGTGTACGTACTGTAGTTTGTCCGTTTAGCTATGTGAAGCATAGCGCCATTTTGATTAGCGCAGTATTTAATTCCTGCTCAACTAGGTAGTATTAAAAGCTATCTACAACGACTAGTGTTTTGCATCAGCGCTGCCACATTGACACTGCTAGCTGTAGTGTGGACTGTCTGAATGTTGTCTTACATATAGTACAAGTATTTACCTTAAGTATTTACCTTAAGTATTTATTTCTTTCTTTATTTCTTTCTTTCTTTCTTTATTTCTTATGTTTAAGCTTTTATTTTAAGGTCACTGGCAGTCGAAAAAGCATTTCACTGCATATCGTACTGTGTATGACTGTGTACGTGACAAATAAAATTTGAATTTGATTTGATACAGGTGGAGTCTTTGGAGGACATATTTACTACATGTCTTTTGGGAAGACTCCAGGACAGGAGAAGAGTTCTCGATAGTGCTGCACTGTTGCACTCTGGCATGGCATGTGTATCTACAGTTCCTCCCTTAGACATTTCTTCCTCCCTTAGACATTTCGCTGTAAAGTAAATACTCGCGTCCTCGCCTCCGAGTGAGTGCGCTATAAATAGGCATCTCCCAGTAAGGTATGAGTAACAGCTTAGAGTCCTACTCAGGCCAAGACGCTAAAAAGAGCTTTGATTTTGAGCTTCTCATCAAAATCGCTCAATGTTAGGATGAAGATCGTGGTAAAAGATCTAAATCGGTCTGATCAGCTAGCAGGTAGACTATCCTTGTAGACTCATTCATTCATTCGCGTCTCCACTAAGCACTTCCTGTTGAGTGTCCTGGTGGTAGAAGTACACTCCTGGACAACCTTGACTTGTTTTTTGGAAAGTGTGATGAAACTTTAGAACACGGAGGCACTCAAAAGCAAGAAGAACCTGACAGGAACCCGAGGTCAGTATTAAACCTGGAACCCTGGAGCTGTAGGACTGAGAACAGACTAAGAATGAAATCTGCCTTAAGTGATTTAAACAGGAAGCTAGTCTGGATGAACTTTAACCATGCGAGTACCCTCGCTCTGTAAAGCGCAGAAGACTGCGGGAAGTCTTGCTCTGAAGCTCTCTCGGTCATCCATATCAAAAGCATAATCACAGAAAAGACACGTATTCGCTTAAATCCACACCAGCTGTTTTTAAACGCTCGCGACAATCGATAAATGATGGATGCTTGAGGAGCCTTTTATAATCTCGTTGCCCCAGTTTACATCATCTGCACCGTGTCTTACCGAGCGTGCGGGAAGGAAAAATGAGTTCGAGGTCTCCTGGCAGAGATAACAATCTGCCAGAGCCGGTGTGAGCTTCACAAGGATATCTAATAATGGTAGACCTCTATACGTGATACATATGTTCATAATATAACAACACGACCGTTAAGGGACATATCACGCAAACGTCTGGATTTCAGAAAGGAGTTTCGATTCAAGCAGTTATATGAAGAAGAGAATAACATTAAAGGACACCTTTTATACAAAATTTACATATTGTTAGTTTTTGTTGTTATTCAGGTGGGTCTCTAGTGAGTCTGTGTGTGTGTGTGTGTGTTTGTATGTGTGTGTGTATATATGTGTGAACAAAATGTGTGTGAGAAAAAAAATTCTGTCTTTCCTATACAATACAGTTAGATTCCCCCCTAATGTGACATCATATAAGAAGACCCTTCTCCCATGACTTGTTGCTCAGCTGTGCTGTTTTATGGAGGGCGTGGCTCATGAGTATCTCATTTACATAAACACTGAAATGAGAGGTGTTCCAGAGAGCTGTGTTAACTTGTTAAAGTAATAGTCAAAAACGGGACCTTTAATGTGGGCACCTTACTGCTTATATATGTGTTTTAAAATTTATTGTTTTTTACACATAGTGCAAAATGATGCAATTTTCATCATTAGCTTGTTAAGGGAAAGAATAATGACCTTCTCTTTGTATCTCGCCTTCCACGATGTAATGACTGCAGTTTAGCGCTTGAACCAAACCCTGTGAGGATCAACCTGGAGACCAGCTCCCAGCCCTGGAGATCTGCAGCAAGGAGAAGGGCCTGGAGGACACTTGCCCCAGCTTTATCACACCTGAGTCATCTCATCCAGGAAGACTGTAGGAGGAGAACTGGGAAAAACCAAGCTGCATGGGGTTTTTCTATCCTCTGTACAGCAACAGCATGTGTGATGAAACACCAAGTGTGTGTTTTACAAGCAGGTGGAAAGTAAATTTTCAGTTTAGCGCCTCTAGTGGATAAAAGAATAATTACAGAAATATTAATCTGTAAATAGATATAAGACGTTTTTAGCATTTTAATTCGGTCACTGCTGATTCTGTAGACAAGCGAATCGATATCTGTGTGCTTTATAAATGACGGCGTGCATTTCACATACGACTGAATGGCCAGCATTTTACAACAGCTATGATGTTATATATAGTATGCTAGAAGCTGAAAAGTGGTATTAAAGCTAACTGTAATTGATATATTTATTTTTTGTGAGATGATTTTTCTAAATATGTCCCTGTATGTACAGTAGAAGCTTGATTTTGCTAATTAGCAAGTATTCTGTAGACTGAGTTGGCTGTGCAAAATTAGCTAAAATACTCAAACACAAAGCGAGGTTGATTTGGAATTTTGGCTGTTGAACAAACATGTTAGTGTGTTTCTAAACCATATAATTTCATTTTTAGATTTCTTTTGGAATATCTAAATGTAGAAGTGTGTATACACTTTGCATACACAGAAAAAACCCCAACATGGCTAATGGTAAGTTTTAAGTCAGTTATGTAATTCTATCATTGCTGTTAACGTAAAGTTGGCAAGTGTTTTTTGATCTTGAATGCAGGCACTAGGAACATCTGAAAGAGAACTTGAGCTCGGCAGCTGCGGTGGATTTGCTTACCAGGTGTTTTCTCCCAGAGTCGTATGTCTGGCTCAGGATTTGGAAGAAAGTCTGACTGAGGAAGTGACTGAGTAGCGTGAGGTAACCAAATCTCTGTCTTATTTTTATAGCCTCAATTTCCAAATCTTTAATCTAAGCTCTATTCCTGATTGTTGGATTGTCTAACAAAAATAGTGTAATTGGCCAAAAACCAGGGGATGGGACAGAACTTTTTAAGGTTTTATTTTTGTGCTTTAAGCTTAAATTTTAAAAAAAGAAAATTAAGCTTTTGTGCTGTAATTGCAACTTTAGCAATATTTTATACCAAAGTTTCAGTCTAACCTACTGGAAATTGTGAGAGTTAAAAAAAATCAAAAACAAATATGCCATATTCTACAGTTAAATTACACCTACCTGTGTATATAGCTGTGCTAATCAGCTAGTACGCTAGTTTGTTAGCTCAAAAAAATATTGAATGAAAGATTTCCTTGACATTTTGTAATTTCTAAAAATTTCCTATAGTTGTAGATTTTTCAAATGTTTTCGTGATGGTGAAAACAACATAGCCAGAGTTACATTAACAATTCACCAAATCATTTTTAACAAATTGCACTCGGCTGTTTAGATTTGCAGATTAAATCCTGCTCTAGGTAGGTAGCTGAAAAAAAATATCGTGCCTAAATTGATTTATTAACTAAGCTATGTGCATAGTCATATACAGTAGATTTGAATAAGCTCCTATCCTAATAAGCCAGATAAATAAAGCAAAAATACCAAGTTGTTAACTTGCTTAATTTGTTGGCTAGCTAAAGAACAGATTAATAAACATTGACAATTTACACGTTATTTTTTTCAGCTTGCTAGTTAGTGTGGGATTTAATCTGCAAATCTAAAACATTTTAAAAGAATTATTTTTGTAAATTGTCGATATACATTTTGCTATGTTGTTTTAATCATCTAGCGAACTACATACAGAATTAAATTTTTTAATTGTTAGCAAACTGCATATCAAAATTAGCTGGTTATGTTTCTAGTTTGGAAAGCCCTCTGAACCCATGATGCTTTAGCGAGTAGTGTAAAGTTACATAGCTGATAAGACTTCCTTTGTACAATTGTAATTTCCTGCTAATTAGCTCACATACTAGTAAAAGCAGGAAAAAAAAGAAGTTTCCAAGATTTCAGCTTGCTAACTAGATGTTCGGCAGTTGTCATTTAAACATTTAAGAGTTGAAGTAATAAAATATAAAAAAATGTTTTACGTAGTAAACGTTAAGGACGTTTTCTTTTTTTTTGGAAGGCGTTTTGAACAAAAAGTGAATTGCGTCAGACCTGCAGTGCCTTCTGGGTAAGTTCAACTTGTGAAATATGCCAGTCGTGTTGATCCCTCATCCGACAGCCGGCTAATAAACTTCAGTCAAGCTGCCGAAATCACGGAGCGGCCGTTACGACGGCGACGGAGGCTGAGATCGCCCCGAGGTGCAAACGGGGAGGGCAAGTCAACGAGGGCGCTTTTAAAAACAGCAACGTGTTTGTCAGCCTGCTCGGCTGATGTAATAACAGCCTGTGGCGTGAAAGATTTTTCCACACACATCGAGAGAGAGAGAGAGAGAGAGAGATTCCATGGATCTGATAAATAATTCAGAATTTTAAAGCCGTTCAGATTTCCACGTGTCCGTCTCAGGTTTCTCACATCCGAAATGTTCGACTTTACGGCTAGTTAGTGTGACCTCACTATAGACTATAGAAATCTTCACCAAAGTTTGTGGCTTCTGTCAGCCTTTCTAAACGTGCTAATTGTGCAAATTTTGCTAATTTTCATCAAGCACAAAGGCGTCTCTGTTATTATTATGCTAATCATGTATTGGCTATAGGCTGCACTGGGGTCAGGGGTCAAACTACCAAACCAAGTTTTTCAGGAGACGTTTAAGTCTGGAATATTATATTTGTTTACTTATTTGTTAATTTAATATTTATCATATATAAAAATTGTTCCACAACCTCGAGGTTGTTAGCAAGCTGTCGGTTAAATGCGCTCAATTAAATGACTAGTGCAATGTAGCAAAGCGCTAGCATGACTTTGGATTACGCTAGCATGGGTTATGCTAACTTCAGTTTTCAAATATCAACAGCACACAAAATTTTTGTGTAATTTAACATGACATCATCGGTCAATGTTTTAAAAATTGATTCAATTTCCTTTTTTTTGGGGGGGGCGGGATTTTCCCCCGATTTTCTCCCTAATTTAGTCATGTTTAATTCCCCTCCCTGTCACTAGGAGGCCCCCACATAAAGGCTACTACAACCACTCAGTTGGGAGGGCCGAAGACTGTCACATGGTTCCTCCGAACCACGTGACACAGCCGACTGCATCTTTTTAAACTGCTCGCTTACGCACCGTTGGGGGTGGAGTAACACACTCGGAGGACAGCTCTATCCGCTCCTTCCGCTTGCGCGAGCTTACAGGCACCCCTGATTGGCTGTAGAGCCGTGATTAATGTGGGAGCACGAAGTACCTCTCATCCCTCCCCTCTGAGAGAGCTCGGCCAATCAGCTCTCTCTAGACCTCTGGCTGCGAGAGGTTACAGCATCAACCGGGAATCGAACTCTACCACTACGCCACTCGGAGGCCTAAATTACCTTTTTAATTAATATTTTTGTTAACTAACTTCAGTCTTATTAAAACCTGTCGGCTAATTTAACAACTAATTCACGCTGTATTGCAAGCTTGTGAGTTAGCATTTTTGCTAGTGAAATGTAACTTATAGTTCACCAAGACAGGAAGATAACAATAATAGTGTTGATGATTGGGTCTGATGGTAGCCGTTTTGTTCCCTCTGAATTAACAATGTACTATATATTAGGACACACAAGGCGTATGCTAAGCGTGTGTGTGTGCGTGTGTGTGTGTGTGTGTGTGTGTGTGTCAGAGCGGATACTGCTTAATTGAGCTTGACAAACGGGGGCGCTAATCGATCTGTAAATAAATGTGTAAACAGATCCGGCTGTATTTATGTCACGTCCTCTTAATAAACCTGCGGCAGGAATGTTAATTATGCTAATTAAGTCGCGGATCTGCGAGGAGCTCCACGTTTGACCGCTGGAGCTGCGTTTAATACTCGGGGTGGGTTTACGTGCGACGCTCAGGATTCAGTGTTAATATATTAAAGCAACTGAGCTCGGGTCAGGTTTCGTGTGAGAGCGGAGAGATTTGGAGCTGATCCCAGGTCAGCACTTTACACACTGTACATCAATAATTCAGTGATCTTCCTCAGAGAGGTGTTCTGTTACCACCTAATGCTAATCAGTTATTTAGGCTAGCTCACGAATATGGACAGATGAGCTAGCCTGTTCACTAGTAATGAGAATTCAGAGTTTACTGCAACACTAGCTTACGTTAAGCATGTTTCATAATTCTGTGTTTGTGTATTTAGTGTAGTGCTAATTTGTGTTAGAGTCTAACAGGAAGTGCCAATTAAGGAGGTGGGGTTCTTGTGTCAATCACTGTGAAGGAGGCAGGCCTGTTTGTATCCGTCAGTGAAGTAAGTGTGGCCTGTTTGCATCTGTTAGTGAAGGAGGCCTGTGTGTGTGTGTGTGTGTGTGTGTGTTTGTGAGACCTATTAAAGGAGGCATGGCCTGTGTGTGTGTCAGTGTCAGTGAAGGAGATGTGGCCTCTGCATGTCAGTCTCAGTAAAGGAGGCGTGGCCTGTGAGTGTGTCAGTCTCAGTAAAGACAGTGTGGCCTTTGTGTATCAGTCTCACAAAAGGAGGCGTGGCCTCTTCTCATCAGTCACCCGTAAATGAGGAGAGGCCTGCTTGTCAGTCACACTGAAGGAGATGTGGCTTCTGCAAGTGTCCTCTCAGTAAAGTAGGTGTGGCCTATGTGCATGTGTGTGTTTCAGTCACAGTAAAGGAGGTTTGGCCAGTGTGTGTGTGTGTGTGTGTGTGTGTCAATCACAGCAAAGGAGGTGTGGTTTCTTTTTGTCAGTCACAGTA
>JAOTRS010000001.1:2386286-2404008 GCA_028565755.1 Dinotopterus cunningtoni | reverse complement strand
GGCGGGGGGTGGGGGGAGGGGCGCTGGTGTGTGAATAACAGCCAGCCGTAATTACTGAGGCTTTCAATATGACTAAGCGTGACAATCTGATGCAAGAACTGCTTGTCGAGCAACTACAGCTGTTAGCGCCGGGATTTCAGAAAACGAAAAAGAATTTTAGTGACTGGCCTTTTTCCGAGAAATTAAAGAATAAGTGTCTTCTTTGGAACAACATAAAAAAAGTGTCATCAAACCACTTAACACAAAGTACACTCTGACGCTGTTATATGTTGTCTAAGATCTCAAATTTTTCTTGCTTACCTGCAGGGCGCGCTGTTCCCGGCTTAATTTACTGGAATCGGCGTAAAGCTCGGTGGTGACACATTTGAAACGGTCACCCACATATCCTGACGAGTTGGCGATCCTTTTAGCCAGGCTTGAGCGTTTGTTTTTTGAGCACCCATGTCCGTCTTCATCATCCTCGAGAGATTCCATGTTTTCTCGTTCTTTGCCCAGATCCATATACTGCCGGATGGCGTGGTGCCTATCGGGTTTGAAATTTGTGGCGTCTGGTCGAACTCGGTCACCGGAGGTCCTGGCACAGCGCAAAGTCTGCTCTTCCAGCAAAGGAGGCAATGGGCTGGGCTCACTGGAACTCTCCTCGCCCTGGCTTTGCCCAGGAGACTCAGCCCGCTCCTGCGGCTCTGGAGGACTGCAGGGATCTGGCCGCCGCTCAGCCTCAGCTGGCTTGTATTCAACTGGCTGGCTAGAGCGCAGGATCTGCATGAGTTCTGGCTCCTTCGCTTTGGAATTACCAGCACTCCTCGTCCCATCCCCTGTCCCGCTGCCGGCTGGCTTGGTAGGCTCTCTCTGCTTGGCAGGAGTAGTGCTGTACTTGTCTGGCTCAGGACTGCCATCTGTGTCGTCTTGGACCAGGTCGATGCAGATGATGTCGTCTTTGCTCACTGTGTGAGGTTTACAGCTTGAAACTTCTGGCCCCTCGGATTCCCTCTCAGCCGTGTAGCGTGTGTCTGTGTCCAAAATACTGTGCTGTTTGTAAGACTCCTCATGCTGCCAAGACTTATCCTGAGGCCTGGACCTCAGCTCATTGACTTTCGGGTCAAGAGGCAAGTGGGGAGACATCAGGGGATGAATCATCTCTTGTGAATCATGGTAGGTTACGTATTCTCCATGACTAGATGGTATTCCATAAGGTAGACCAGACTTGTGAGGCAAACGGGCAGAATACAAGCTGTTGGTGTTCAGCAGGACTGGATGGGGGTACACCGGTCCTTTGTTGGGCAACTGCAAGTGTGGAAGTGACATGCTGTCTGGAACAGTGTATGGAAGGTATCTGTTAGCATATGCCAAGCTGGTGGGCAAGTAGGCTTCTCCTTGGGTCATGTAGAGGTGAGGGGGAGGATGTCCATTTTCTAGGTGAGACTGTTGGGGTTTGAAGCCAATTTCAGGCGTATCTGACTTTTTAGGGGTCTTCACAGGCTTTGAGGCTAATAGCTGGCTGCTACCACGATTAGTAGATTGGCCCTTCTCTGGTGGGGTAGGTGCAGACTTGGGCCAATCTCCATTAATCTTAGGAGATGGAGAAGCAGATGATGGACGACACGTTGTAGTTACAACAGGAGGAGGAGGGTTTGATACAACAACGTTGTTGGGTTCTCCAATCCTTGGACATGAAGAGCTCCTAGGCTGTGAAATGACATGCTCCAGATTCTTATTTTTGATGACTGTGGCACCTTTGTTGTGGTTAGATTCGGAACAGGGTGGCTGCGTTGTGCTCGGCACCACCCAGGAAGAGTGTAAAGTGCTAATAATCTCAGGCCTCTCTGGAGTTTTAGAAGAAGTGCTGACAGCAGATGATGAGGGGGAAAGAGTCTCTTTTAGAAGCTCTCTGCTTGGAGGAAGTCCATATCGAGAGTTGGGAGAGTAGCCCAGGTTTGCTAAAGCTTCTAGCTTTGGAGGAAATCCATTAGGAGGTCCTTCAAAATCCATGATCTTGGCAGACAGGTCTAATGGCTTGTCCGCTGGGTCTTTGGTAGGGGGCCCCTGTTGTACAGGTTTTTCAGCAGAGGTTTTAATGGGTGAACTACACCCTTTCCTTTCGCTTCCTCCACTCCTCTGCTGCTCTGAGCTCCCTTCTTTAGATTTAGGCTTCTGACTAGCAGACCTCAGTGGGGAGCGATGCTCTTGTGATACGTAGAATGGATGGGAAACTGCCGGAGTGGGTGGTGTTGATAACGAGGACGCAGGACTGCGAAATACGTTCTTTTGAAAATCTGAAGTGCTGTCCCCTATAGGTGGGGGGGCAGCAGGGGGGTTGGAGGGTCGTGTAGCGGGGCGGGGTGCCTGCATCACCAGAGAAGGGCTCGAATCTACTGGATTACTGGCACTAGAGCTGCTGGTTATGGTAGCACTACTAGTAACAGTGCTGCTGCTACTACTAATGGTACTACTACTGTTGCTGGAGCACTTGCTAGAAGGAGTTCGATTTGACTTGCTGCTGCTATTAGTATTTCCACCACTCGAGTGTTGCCGCTCACTTTGTGCCTGGTGGTGGGACTGAACTTGCTGATGTAAGGCTTGCTGCCCAAACGCAGAGGGCTCATGGTGAATCCTTGGGCCAATACTCTGTAAGGTTTTGTCTTGATGGTGCACCAGAGGGGACAGCGTAGGAGCTACCGTAGCTGTTGGGATTCGTAAAGGATGAGCAAGTGTGGATGAAATGGGGGCCGGGGGATAAGGCGACAGATAGAACAAGCGATCAGCACCTGCTGCACTCCCTCCTGCCCCGGGACAAAGCGACTGGTAGGCGAGGTGCTGGGGCAGGTACGGTGAAGGCTGCGACATAAACGACGCTTTGTACATGTTCAAAGCAGCATACTTGCTGGAGTCTAAAAAGGGATACAGTCCTGTCTCATGATAAGGGCTCGTCCATGGGAGACGCAGGTAGCCAGTGCTGCTGCCACCGTTTAATCCCAGGTCAGAGGGCTTATCAACAGGTCCGACACGCCTATCCAAGCCCAAAGCCTCTGCCCCGGCTCCAGGCACAACCAGAGGTTTCTGAAGCCCCGGTGTTGAGCTTTTATAAAGTCCAACATAGCCATTAGTGGCCTTTCTGCTGTCCAGCGTCACATCAGGTTTATAGAGTAACTCTGGCATCCGATCCCCAACATATCCTTTTTCTGTTGGCAGGGTCCGGATTCCTGGCGGATAAACTATTCCTCCATGGACGTGGAGGCTTTCCCGCATTAGGCTGCTCCGATCAAAGCCAAGTGCTGTGAGTGGGTTCATTCTGCAGGCTGCACTTGCATCCACCTGAAAGGAAAGAGAGAGACACAAAAAGCCAGAGTTCATCCACAAAATTCTTAACTCAAATAAATTTACAGTAAATGGATATGATGAGATTTATAAAGTTTCATATTTGTGGTTCAATTTTATAATCAACACCAAGGGCAACATACACTATTTATACATAAAGTCAGATTTAAATAAGTCACAAAGGCGATTTTTTCCCTCCTCCCCACGCTTAAGTCTGAATGTTGTAGCCAGCACAATGTAGTCAAGGTCACAAAAGGGAAATTGTTCATAAAAGTTGGCCTCTCCAAGGTTTCTGCGGGGGCAGACGGGCTTTGATGTATGCTGTCAATGATGCCCAGCAGACATCTCAGCTCCGTCTTCCCATCAAGCCCCAGAAAGGCCGACTTGACTTAAATTACACGGATCCCTACTGCCTCCGTACGTAAATAATCCAGGAAACAACGAGCGGGGAACGGATGTCATATGGAGGACTGATGCACGACAGGAAGGGTGGAAAAGCGCATGTTTTATTACGGCAGTTAAAAAGGGAGTGCGATGAAGAAAGGAATATAATCTAGGGATGCAGTTTTTTTATGACACATGTGAAGTCTAAAAAAAGCACCTTACCATGCTTTGAATCACGACTTCTATTGCTTGATTAGTTCACGGCCGATGTTCTAGTCAGCACCATCCCTCGATTGACTTCCTATGAGAAAAAAAGTAAAATTCAAGTGGAATATTTATATTACAATACAACAAAGTAAACTCAATTTTTATATAGGTTTCACTTAACAATTCTAGCCATTTAGGTTTCCTTAAAAAAATAATAATAAAAAAAGTCCTTTTTTTTTTTCATTTTCTCTCTCACACGCACACGCACGGGTTTTCACAAAGTTCCAGTTCAAGGTTTTTTAACCACTTTGGCAGGACGGAATAAGTGCTCAGTACAAAAGTGAAAAAAACGAAAAGAAAAGCAAATAGTCTCTCCGGTCAGGCCTCAGTCTGACTGTCTCTGCTAAAGACGCCTGCGTTCGCATGGCCCTTATCCAGGCTGCGGAGCAGGATTCTGACCACGTGATATCGTTATCTAGTCACAAAAGCACTCTGATAAGGAATGCCGCCGTGCACTGCTCACCCTTCTCCTTCACACAAACACATGCACGCAAGCACACACACACACACTCACTCTCTCTCTTTCTCTCTCTCTCACACACACACACACACACACACACACACACACACACACACACACACACAAAAATGCCCGGCGCCCGCAGATGAGTAGGAGGAGAAGGGGGAATTTCATCATAGCGCCACTGAGGGAAAGATGCTATCACCCAGCCCCTCCGCTTGGCAATGACATAAAAGCGGAGCTTTGTTGAGCTTGCGAGCCGCGCCTCCGTTATTGATGGCTCTACAGAGCCCTCGGATTTCAATAAGGCAGACCCGGGGCTCTTATCTGCAGATGCGGTCTCGGCCGCTGCCGTTGAAGGAGGGAGGCAGACCGCCCCCGGTCTCATCAATCAAAGTGGGCTCCGGCCTCATGCGCACAAAATCCTCTCGCTGCTGGAGTGTTTTCGTCACTTCCATGGCAACCCGTGTAGCAACAAGGCCAGAACGTTTAAACAGGGAGGGTTCGTGGCCTGCCATTTCAGCCTCGCTGTGCGTGATCACAATAAAAAACAGTCGGGTATAATAACGGCCTGCGTAGACCAGTGTGCTTTTTTCTCTACACTTTCTGGTTAGGATCTGGATCATGATCTGGACAAGAAATAAAAAAAAGAAGTGTATTAATTCCCATGAGCGCGCCACAAAATCCTCCGTATAAATTCTAGCTTTCCCCTTTGAGCCGCGATTCCCTCTCTCCGTCCATTAAAAACTAATCCAAGCGAATCGCTCGGCCGCACGCTCCCCTGCGCGCTCGTTTTCTGCGCTCTTAACGACCCCACGCACGAGTGCGAGCGCATTACGTGTCCCGGGCTGCTTCGGCAGGAGATCTCTCGCCTCCTTCTAGAGGTGAAGAAAATGCAGCTTGAAGGCAATCAATCGCAGAAGCGACACACGCGCAGGCACCTAAAAGTAACCCGGCTCTACATCAAGACTCCAAACAAACTTGCGGCGAATCTGCCAGGTTTTCCTGTTAAGCAGGCTCGAGTTTTTGGTGCGTGTGTCAACAGTATAATAAACTACATCAGGATGTTTTTACGTAACCTTTCTGCATCCATTACGCCCCTGCTGACACACACACACACTTTTGATCAATGTGAAGAAGATGGGGGGAAAAAACGTTTTACTGGCTAGGAGCAGGAAAAAAAAGCACTAGGATATAAAACGTAAACGTCTGGCACTTTTCGGTTGTAAACCTCACGCCTTAATTCTAATAATTTAAAAGAATTCCAAAGAAAAACAAAACAAGACCTAAGCGTTGCCACGTTGAGGACGATATCACAAGCCAACGATTGTGCAACTTGACTGTTGAACAAGGATGGGTATTTACAAATAACGAACAATCAAAGCCTACACACACTCTTTTTTTTCATTAATTCACTGAACAACAAACATTTTTGGTTGAGACTTTGTTTATAAGGCTGTGTGTGTGTGTGTGTGTGTGTGTGTCTCGTGGGGAGGCGCCAAGGGCACGAGGAAGGCGTGTGAGCAGCTGCGTCGTTCCGTGTCTGCAGCGAGACAGGCGATAAAAAAACCTTGGCACGCAAGAGACCAGAGAGTGTAAAACGTGCCAGATTTGAGGTGTGGATTTCGGCACATGAAGCCTCGTAAATCTTGCGCTAAAAGGAGGAGGCGTGGCTTAACAAATGTATGACGCAAGAAGTGCTTTATCCTGGTCGGGGTCACAGCGGGACCGGGGGCGTATGATGGGAATGGCGCGCACGGAGTGGGAATACACCCTCAGCACAACTTACACAAACACACACACACAGATACATACAAAAATAAAGAACTAAAAATGAATAAAGAAATCATTCACACATTCACCTAGGGGCGATTTCAAATCACCAGTCCACCTACCAGTTCAGCTCTCTGCCTTTGCGAATAAAGAGAGCGCAGACAGGATTCAGTGCACGGACATTTAACACTGTAAGAAGTGAAACTGCTGCACTGTGGTGAGCTCGCAGGAAGTTCAAAGTTCACGGCTTGTTGCGGTCGTGCAGTCAGTGCAAAAAAAAAAGCTACGCAACAAACCAAACGTATTACAGCGTACTGATTAGCAGTTAACACTTGATAGTAGATAACAGCAAGATAAGTCTCGGCGCTATAAAGAAGCACCAAAGAATTTCCTTCAACATGTGATTGTTTTAGGCTTAACGCAGAACAATGAGATCATTTGGTAGAAAAATTTGAGGTATGTGTGTATGGGGGAGAGGGGGGTCATTTTACAGAAATGTGAAGATGCACTATAAGCTACCCAAACCCTCTGGATGTTGTTGTGTCGTTGTGCTTAAAAGCGACAATGTTTCCATCAACAAACAATTCTTACTTCGGGCGTTCTCTTGGTCTCGGGTGTGTTACCCGTTTCCACACAGCCCACCACACACACACACCCTAAGGGGAAAAAAACAAAACAATCAACACACACGCCTTTATAAACTGGAGAGAGAAATCACCTTCAAGAAAAGCAAAGAAAAGACCAAAAGCGTAGCCAAGTGTCATGGTGGAAGGAGAAAAAAAATAAATAAAAAATAGAAAAAGAGGTTATTGCCATGAAGGACAAAGTGGCCTGGATAAACGATTAGCCTACCCCGGTGACAGGGAAGGAGGAGGAGGAAGAGGTGCAGACTCTCACACGCCTGTGGGATCTTCGCCTCTTTAGCGGAGAGAACGGGCCAAAAACGGCGGCACACATTCAAGAGTGAGCCGGTCGGCTAGACGCAGGGTCCTTTCGGGTTCGTGTTTGGGATTCGAGCTTTCGGGTGTTAAAACTGTTTTTTTTTCCATCCAAATGTCATTTCCGTCTTTTACACTGGCCTACAGGTTATACTTTTTGTTTTGAATCGTATGTATAGTTTGAGCAGTGCTAATCACGTGAAGACACGACAGCAAGTGTGTATGGGAAAGACGTGACTTTTTTCATAAATGATGTGCAACTGAGTTTATTTTTTAATATTGCAATCAACACTGTATAGCTAACTGAGGTATTCTCATCATAAAAGTGTAATTTATTCACGCACAACCAATTTGCTGTCAGGAAGCTGAGAGGCGAGAGAGAGAGAGAGAGAGAGAGAGGGGAAAGATTTCAGTCGCTGAGCCCGCGAGCTCCTACGCTATTAGTCTCGACAGCTCACGCGGCACCACCATTTCACAGCTTGTGAGCTTAGACAACTTCGCGGAAGAGCGCACATGATGGAGGGGAGCGTGTGTGTGCGTACGTGTGCGTGTGTGTGTTGGGGGTTATTTCTGTAATCTTCTTTTTAATATTTACGTCTACAATATTCCATGTTGTGCACAGAAACAGTGCATGAGTCTAGGTTTGTATGTCTGTGTATACATATACATACACACACACACACACACACTAAGCATTTTCTTGGAGTGCGTGTGTGCGTCCGTGGCCGTGTGTCTGCATGGAGACTTTTCACTTCAACTTCCAGAACCTCAGGACGTGCACGCATCATTAGAAACGTTCTTGTGTGCCATCCAAGTCTCATTTCGCAGCACTTAAGCGCTCTCTGGTCTCTCCACGGCTGCTTTAGTGTTATAAAAGAAGGCGAAAGAGCACGTGCTGGGGTGTGCGAGTGTGAGCGCGTGTGTGAGCGTGCGTGCTAGGTCAATATGACAGCGGTTTTATTCAAAGAAGTTTCTAAGAGGTGACGTATTCTGGGTTCTCAGCCTTTTTTTCTGTCAACAGGACATGGTGATTTCCAAAACCACACAAACACACACACACACTACCGTAACAAACTAGCGTCATACTAATGGTGCTGTAAAGGTCACACGCTCTGACAAGACTACTTACATCCTGAAAACGGTGTCGAGTCAAAACAGGACGCTGTCTCGAAAAAAAAAAAAGTAGTGTGTGTGTGTGTAGAGTTCGTGGAGTGTAGGACACTCCGGTAGGAGTGTAATGTTAGCATAGTGTTGGTTAGATACTAACTTTAATCTGATAAGGCTCGAGGATCAGGGTGATGGAGAGCTGTTGTTGTTGTTTTTTTAATTTATTTTATTTATTTATTTACTTATTTTATGTAGCCTCTGTCTGAAGTGTGTGGGAGAGGTGAGATTTTAGTGAAATCAGGAGTGTAGAAATAATCAGGATTTCATAAAACAAGAAATCATAATAATGATTAATAATTCTGTAATAATTCATGATAATTTATTAATATGAAAATAAAACAATTCTTCATAATTAAAGTTGTGTCACAAGAATGTGTCGAGTGTGTAGAGTATATTACACTCCTGTAGAGTGCGCTCGGGATTCCTTATTATTCGGTCATTTGCACGGTAGTGTCGGGCTGAGATTCATGCTAGACTTGTAAACAATAACAAGTTTACAGAAGCATTTTGCATTAGAAGGAATAGCGTAAACAACACACTTACAAAAAAGAAAAGAAAATATATATATATATATATATATAGTGAAATAAATATATATATAGTGTATTGTACAGCTAACTTTCATCTGACAGGGCTTGAGGACCAGGGTAATAGAGAGTTTTGTGTAGGAGAGGTGAGATTTATTCAGTGAAATCAGAAGTGTAGAAATGACCAAGAATCGAAAACGAAAAACCATCATCATAATGCTAATAATAAAATCCCACGGTATGGTTAAAACTAAAAATCTCTTTAAAAAGTCTCTTACTCCCTTTTGCGTGCGCACGCTTTTTTGTTTTGCGTGCTCACGAGATTAAAACTGATCTCCACCCGGTAACGAAATGCTTTATCTTTATCTTACATCGCGTGCACTGTATGTGTTGTTTTTTTTTTCTTTTCTAGTGGTGTTCCGTCCCTCGCGCTGGCTGTTAAAAACACACACACACACACACACACACAGCGAGAAGAAAGAAAAGAAAACAATGCGTAGGCGTCGCTCCGGGCGCTCCCGCTGCGGCACAGAGAGAGAGAGAGAGAGAGAGGGAGGGAGAGAGAGAGAGAGGGAGAGAGAGAGGCAGTGGAGCGAGGCGATGATAGACGAGACGAGACGGAACGAGCTCTCGCGTTTCAGCGCTGCCGTCCCGAGGGGCCCGCGCGCGTCCCGGAGAAGGCAAGGCTTCCATTCAAAACCCGTGACGTCTGCGGCGCGAGCCAGCTCGGCTCTGAAACGCGATCCGCGCCAGCGCGAGGAGGTGAACTCGTCCCCCGCCGCGCCTCGCGCTTCATTTCTCTCTACACGTAGTCTCTCTCTCTCTCTCACGCGTATAAGAGAGAGATATTTCCGCTCAGACAGAAAGAACAAACTGCATTTCAACTTAGTGGGAAATAGAAGAAGAAATAAAACCAGGTTGAAAAATTAATAAAAAAGTAAAAAAAAAAAACACACACTCGTTCCTTTCCTGCGTTTGTTCCTCAAGCTGAAACACTTCCCAGAAACACAAAGGCGAGCTTTAATCCCTGCGTAGAACTCACACAGCCACCCGATTCCTTTTGACCTTTGGCCTTTCTTTTAATCAATCAATCAATCAATCAATCAATCAATCAGACGAACCTCGGCCTCTTGGACCTGTTTTTTTCCACAAACATGAATCCGGTAATAGCCCCACTCCGCTCATAACGTACAAGTGGAATACTTCTTGGTTGTTAAATTTTTTACATTTCTTTTTAGTTTTTGGGGGAGCGTGTGTGTGTGTGTGAGTGAGTGAGTGTGTGTGTGAGAGAGAGAAAGTCTCGGGCGTGCATGCGGAGCCCCGTGCATACATGCATGCAACCAGGCGCGAGTTCCCCGCTGAGCCGCCCGCGCTATAAATAAACAAATCCGGATAGTGTGTGTGGGTGGGGGGGGGGGCTGGAGAGCATGAGGAGGCGATGTGCGCGCACGGAGTAGAGCGGTAAAGCTGGGGGATGGATAGGGGGCCAAGAGAAACCAAATAAACGACAGAGAGACACTACGCGGCCTGTTTATTTTTCCACAGCCGCGCGGACCTGGGATTACCAGCGGTCACGACACCTGACGTGGAACTTCACCTCTTGAGCAACGCGCCTCGCCGCACCGGGCCACCCACGCTTCAGCGGCGTGACGCAAGTCTCACCAGCGACCCGGTTTGCTTGTCTATTTCTCTTTCTCTCGTTTTTTGGCTTGCAACACCGATTATGCACGCGCTCTGACGTTTTATTTACCCCAGACACAAGTTGATTAATGGTGCACTCGCACGTGCTTGATGAATCTTGCCTTTACGACACGCAGAATAAAGAGGAATGAAGAACAAAGATTGTACCCCCCGCCCCCCCATGCAAACACAGACAGAATCCTTTTTTGTTTTTTATATCTCGATGATAAACAAATACCTATAATAACTTTTAATCTAAAGGTGCGCTCGGTAT
Organism: Dinotopterus cunningtoni; assembly: GCA_028565755.1. Lineage (NCBI taxonomy): Eukaryota > Metazoa > Chordata > Actinopteri > Siluriformes > Clariidae > Dinotopterus > Dinotopterus cunningtoni. Next base: position 2,393,223 of record JAOTRS010000001.1, on the reverse strand, counting down.
TCCTTATTATTCGGTCATATTTGCACGGTAGTGTCGGGCTGAGGTCCATGCTAGACGTGTAAACAATAACAATTCAACAGATGCATTTTGCATTAGAAGGAATAGCGTGAACAACACACTTACAAAAAGAAAAAAGGAAATGTCGAAATAAGCGACAAAACGATCTGCGACAACATTTGGTTTTGATCTTGAACCATTAATGATTTCCGGCTGTAATTAGGATGTTTTGATGCTTCACGTCACCGGCTTTGGCGAACAGCTCGACACCGTGATGATAAACTGACGCTTGTCGATTCGATCAACTTTAAGCACAATGTAGTTGACGATTCTTTCTTACACGAACCATGTTGGTAATTTATTAATCAGACCATAGCGGGTTTAAATAATTTGAGCCGATGTGTGTATCCCTGTAGTTACTCTCTCTCTCTCTCTCTTTCTAGTCTTTAGATCGGACAAAACCTGAATTGTGTTTAGCAACGCATTTATTTCGCGTAATTTTGTTCATCACTTTTTCCTCTTGCTGGTGTTGTTCTAGTGTTCTTTCAGTAATTACGTGCTTGAAACACTCCAGTCCGCATGCCAGACCCCGGGTCCACCATGATCTACGTAAGTGGGAAAGGGTTCATATAAAAAAGTGTGCTGTTGTAGTGGGTGTGGTATTGATGGTGATATGCAAAACAACAACAACAACAACAACAACCCAACACAATCTAACCTTGGCCTGTTCAAGCGTCTTATAAGACCGAGTTCAAGTCCGAAGTAGAAAGTTATTTTATTTTATAATATAGGCTACGCAAGCATACACTATTAGGGGAAAGAGTACCGTTCTAAACTTTACCTGGGAAAGATAGACAGATGTTATTAACCCCAAAGAGAAATTGTATATGGCACTATTACGAGTACACCTTCTGTCCTTTTAAGCGTTTTGCAAATCATTTATTTATTTATTTATTTATTTTGAAAAACACAACAATGAGGTGACGAGGAAGGGTACCTTTGGTACTAGTACTATTTCTTTCCTGACAGAGCTGTAGAGTGCTACGAAAAGGTACAAACTTAAAGCTTGTGCGTGACCTCTACATCTAGGCGCACTAGGATAATAGTATGTACACCTGTAGCAAAGAAATATATATAATAAATAATACAGTACGGTGCTACTACTGACACAGTGACGGAACTACAACCTATTTACTTCACTTAGTACCATTTTGAAGACGTAGCCTGTTAGACAATCCGCCTTGCTGGTGTTTTTTTTTTTTGGAAGGTTTGGGACGCATCGTGCAAAGTGCAATTACGACATGATGCGTTTTCCGCGAATCTCGCGCCCACGGGCTGGGGATTATTGGAGAGATCTGACGCCAAAACACGCACGCTATCAAACGTGCCTTTATTTTTACAAAGCGCATTTTGTTTCCCGTTACGTGGGAAGCCGACGCCGGTTTTCAGAGATTACCAACGGAAGAAAAAAACAAGGAGTTTGATGGACGAAAAGAAGACAGGGCTCTGGAAAAAACAAACAAACAAACAAACAACAAGCAAAACAACGAGACAAACAACTTCAAATGTTAAAGGCGAGACAGCTCACGTAGAGGAGGAAAGAATGGGAAAAAAAACGTCCGAGACCACGCAAAAGCTTTCACATAAACGAACAGCGATTCTCGTCTCCTCGCACGTGCCTTTCCGAGACCTAAAAAACAAATTAAACGCAATGTAAATTGACTTTCTGCCGTTTCTCATGTATAAAGGTAAAATATAAAACTGTCATTTCCACTACACCGAGGGTCAGTAAAACATAGATAAAAAGATTTTTTTTTTTTTTTTTTAAAAACGACCCGGAAAAAAAGAGAAAAAAAAAACGAAATGGCGGTGAACGCGCGTGACCTCCAAAAGCGCTTAACTGCAAAGTCGCGAGCACAAGGTGAGGTTACCGTCTGGAAAAAAAGGGCGAGGCTTCAAATCAATAAATCCAGCCGTATCTACGCTCAGAGAGAGAGAGAGAGACGAAATGCAGCGTGGATCGTGATCCGACCAAACTTGACGTGAAAAACAGAACACGTGCATTTCCGAGAAAGCCGACGCTTCCACGGAACCGTGGCGTGTTTTCGCTTTGAATAAAATCCACAAAGGTCAGCTAAGAGGAAAGTCCCGTAATGTGCATGTAAAAATATATATCAGAGAATCATTCCTGAACGACACAGGTCCCGGAAATACACACGTTTCGGTAGGAAGGAGAACGCCAACTCTGTGTTTAAGTGAAGCGAAGCGAAGCTCGTGTCGGACCCGGTCACCGGAATGCTCGCGAGTCAACCAAAGCAGCGCGCGCACACACAGGTTAACAATGTAACAACTTTTAATTTTTATTTTTTGAAGTGTACAACCATTGAAGCACGCGATTGCCATAAATGCTTAATTGACACAAGCGCACGAGATGAACTCGTCGTTTAAAGCACAAACTCGCACTCACTGATACACACATACACACACACAGACACACTATAAATAAAAAGTTCAGAACTTCTTACCGGTAGTGAATGAGAGGAGTGTGAAATCCGGTGAGTGCACGAGCGATGTTCTCCTCTCTCTCTCTGCTCTCAACAGAGAGAAGTCACAAAGGACGAACGGAGCGCGAGCGCCGTGTCGGGACGGGGCAACAACAAAAAAAAAAAAAGAAAAAAAATATCCGAGATGAAAGGGTAGCCGAGTGAGCGCGCGACTTTGTCTCCGTCCTCGGGACTTGAAAGTCTCCGCTCAGAGGACACCGCGGTGCCGAGAGCGCGCAACGCACACGCACATCTTTGAATTCCCCAAAATTAGAGAGGGAGCTCCGGTGCCTTTCCTTTGTGTCCGAGCGCAGCGCGAGTCCATGTGGCGGAGCGCAGAAACGCGAGAAGAGTACTTCCCTTTGGACTCCGGCGGTTTCACACTCTTACACACACACACACACACACACACACACACCAAGCACAAATACACACAACAAACTATTTCGGTGTGCCCGCGCCTCGCGGTGCCATGCCGGGGGCGAACACACGCCGCGCTGCCTCCGCGCTCCTCACGCGCACAAAGCGGGATATACCGGCGTCGGTAAAGAGCACGCGATCCCGACGGTCATATCTCTCTCTCTCGCTCTCTCTTTCCTTCTTCCTTTAAATCCTCACGTCACACCGCGCGCGCTCTTTTGTTCCCGGGTTTGCGGACGCGCGAGATCCCGAACGCGCAGCGGAGCGACCGGAGAGACAGAAAAACTGCTGCTCGTTCCGAGCTCGCGCGCGAGACTGGCTCCTGACTCACACTCAAACACACTAACATACACACACACACTCTCTCTCTCTCACTCACTCACGCGCGCCCTACCCAGAAGGCCAGTCGGGGAGGGGGGACCGCAATTACCATAAAAACCTCCGCGCGACGCCCGCGAAAAAAAAAAACAGAGAGAGAGAGAGAGAGAGAGAGAGAGAGTAAACAAAATAAGTCGGCAGCCTGACGGACAAAACAGCCGCGCAGTCCCGGGAAAACGAGTTACCGACTCATCGAGGTTATTCCGACAATCCAGGTTATTATTATTATGATTATTATTATTATTATTAATAATAATAATAATAATAATAATAAAGGAAGGACTAGGGGAATGGATAAAGGAATGTTAGAAAGAAGCTAAAATAGAAAGGGATTTAAGGGAGGAAAGTAAAAAAAACTTATAGATAGACAGAAAGGGAGAGAAAAACAGTTAGTAAAGAAAAGAACAAAAAAGAACAGACGAGTGTGTTAAAGAGAGAGAGAGAGAGAGAGAGAGAGCACGTGAGTGATTGGTTAGGTGGGAAAGCAAAGTAAGAGGAAAAAGAATGGATGTGTGTCAGAAAAAAAGAGAAAGAAAAAGAGACAGACGAATGCAAAAAAGTAAAGAAAGAAAGAAAGAAAGAAAGATTGGGTAGCAAAGAAAAGTAAGAGGAAAAGATTGGATAAGTGTGTTAAAAAATAGAACAAAAGAAAGAAAGACAGAAAGAAAGAAAAAAGGGTTAAATGGGAAAGCAAAGTAAGAAGAAAAAGAATATGTGAAAGAAATGCGAGAATATAATAAAAGAAAGAACATGTGAAAGAGAATTGATAAGTGAGTTGAAGAATAAAAGCATTAAGAAATATTTTTTGGGGATGGGGAATTAATTCCGGTGTTTATTTTGAGCGCGCGAGCCTCCTGAGCGCTGACCGCCGCGCAGTCACATGATTAAAGACAATAACGGAGACAATAACGTCAGGAAATAGTCCACGCGCGGCGGCTTTAGTGCGCGCGGGGAGGATTAAAGCCGTCGTAAAGCCGAGGCGGAGAACCGGTGCAGCAGTAAAACCGGCTGGAGTTCAAACAAAGAACAGTCCCGCGTGCGCCGCCGCTGTAATACCGGAGCTCAGTGCGCGCGCTCTCCTGCACCGGGCCCGGTGTTTACGCTTAAAGCCATAATCAGGCGAGCTGGGAGAGGAAATGGGTCTCGCTTGGGGCCTAACTGGGGGAAGGTGTGTGTGTGTGTGTGTGTGTGTGGTCACGGGGTTACCTTCCCCCACGCACTCTGCATATTTAAAATGAAAGATAAAGCCGTTATTCTTCTCTCACTGTCTTTCATTGCACTTTTCTTTTTGCTTGACCTTTACCTTTTATTCCTCTTTTGTTTTCCGTTTTTGTTTGCTTTATCCTTTTATTCTACTAATGGGATTTTCTATCTCTACAGCTATCTACCAATCTCTTGCTCTTATTTTTTTTCTTTATTTGTGGCTATAATTCTACTGGATTTCGCCATCCATCCATCCGTCCATGCCTTCATTTTTCTTTCTTTTCTTTTCTTTTTTGTTTTGTAGACTTGCTATTGCTTTGTTGATGTACCTTTTTGCTTAGCTTACTTTCTTTATCTATCTGTAGTTGTTAGATGTTTGAAGCATTTTATCCCTTTTCTTTTCATACTTCTAAGTTAACTTATGTCCATCCATCCATCCATCCATCCATCATTTCCTGTTGCCTTATCTCCACTCTATCATTTTCTTTTTGGCTTAGCTTTTCCTTTATTAACTGTCTTTTCCTTTTTTCCTGAATTGTTTTACTTTCCCCCCCTTCCTTTTTACGTGTGAATCAGAGATATTGAGTATCAGTTAAGGCATTTTCATATTTAAAGTTGTGCCGTGATGCTGAATCAGCACGGCTGTGATGCAGCCGTAGGCACGAGGGTGCAGCCAGAGTACTGAAGATATCATGACCGTGCTGATATTGTGGACAACAGCATTAACTCGAGTGTGATATTGCTTTTTATACAACAGTTACACAACCACCATTTATCCTCAACACATTATGATTTGTTTCTTTAACCATTGATTTTGGTCCATCCACACCAGAGGTCGCGTTAACCGAATATTTTCCTTCAATAACGTATTTAAGCAGCGACGGGAAAAATTTGAAGGCAATCCGTCATTTTGACAGATTACACTGTGAGCGATTTATTAAGATTTGTAACTGCAATTCCCTTGCCTGTCCAGTTGATGGTGACTGCGCTTATTAATTAGCAATTATCTTGTATTGTTTCGTCTTTGTCACCGCAACCGCAACCAAGCTAGAGAAGTTTCTTCAAACAGCCAAATAGTTGTGATATCGTTAAAAAGGTGTAAAAAGAGGAAGTGATGCATTGAATGGCACACACAAAATTAATTAGTCACCAACAGCTATTACGAGGCAACCAAGCGGCGGCAAGGAGGTCAGGGGGGAGTACTGAGAGCTGGAGTTTACGTGGCCGAGGAGGCAAAGGAGCAAAATGTCAAAATGTTCTGCAACACCTGTAGAAAGGCTAACATGAGTAACCGGGGGTGCAGAACAGTGATTGAAAAAATGTATGTTAGTTAAGTTCATTTATGTAGGTTCCGTTGTTTCTATCTGCCGGTTCTGGCAAAAATAGTTGTGTTTTAATTGTCTCCACTGTCAGTGCGAACACAAACAACACACAATTGTCAGTTTTTGTTCGTTTGTTCTTTTGATAAATAAATACATGAATAATTTGGGCGATATGCTCGTCCTATAAGTTCATGATAAAAATGTGAGTAAAAAATCAAAGCTATGAGAAAATGTAAAAATTAAAATGATGTGGAATAGTAGATTATGATAGAATCTTTACGACCCTGCCCGTCAAAAAGATGGACAATTAGAAAGTCTAATGTGACCTCCGGCCCACACATATCCTTCCGCGTCTGGCGGAATTAACTAAAATTCTTACCAGTACTATGTTGTCAAAAGGTGAGGAGAATAAACCATGGAGGTGGTGGACAGTCCTGAGAAATTTACGAGATTTACTTTATATTTCCATTTGTTCCACTTTAGAATATCAGCTCAGTTAACTTCTGGGTTCCAGGGTTGAATCCCAAATAGGTTTTGGGTGGAACGTTTCACACACCAACTAGTGCCCTTGATCAGGGGTTAGAGAGAGATTTGGAATTCAGCCCTGTATTAGAAGCTATTTAGCTTTGTAGCTGTAATTAAAAGAACACAAACGGTTCAGAGGCGCGATTACTAAGGAGACAGTGTGTTGTTTCATAGAACATAACGTTATCAGATGTGTGTCCTAAAAGTCTTTCTGTGACTGGTTTTGAATGTGGGTTTTGGCAGGCAGCTGCTCTGTCCTCAGTACTGCGGATCGCACAGACCAATTAACGATTAACGCCGAGTGATACATATAGTTAAACATCCCAGTGCTGTTACTGTCCATTATCTCGTGAAACAGCTCTTATCCAATCAGATTACTTGGAAGGAACTAACTGTTCCTTAAATAAAAACCTATAATAAAACCTATTATAGACTATATTAGCACTCATTACAATTCATTACAAAAGTTTGTACTCCCTTCTCTTTTTTAAGTTCAAAGAGCTCTAAATAAAAAACGGGGAAAAAAATGAGATGATGAGAGGTGTGTGT
>JAOTRS010000001.1:2362820-2376444 GCA_028565755.1 Dinotopterus cunningtoni | reverse complement strand
AGGAGATATAGATGAGATCAGACTCTGGAGAAATCTCTTCATCACATCAGGAATAATAAACTGTGTTCTGATTGTTGCAGTCACAGGTGAGTTATATGAGGAATAATAACCAAACCTCTCAGACCTTCAGTCTTCAGTGTGTAAATATGTTGGATTAATGACATCAGTTTATTCAGACTGCATTCTGATGTTTTAGTCTCGATCGTAAGCTGCTGTGGAAAAAACAACAAATCACCAAACTGTGATGTGAAGCTTCAAGAAGTCGGTGGATCACAGGTAAAGTCACTGGATACACACACACACTTAACACTGCAGTTATTAATAATACACATTAGTTCAGAGTATACAGTTTGTTATGTGTAGAGTGTTATGTGCTAATTAATGCAATGTGTTTTATGTGTTATACAAAATATTTTACACTTTTAATGTATTTATTATATATAAATAAATCTTAACTCAGTCCTCATGACTTTTGTGCTCTTTTACAGAGCTGGTGGCCAAAAGCACAGAATGAAAGCAGCTACACTGTGGTGGAGTTTATTCTGTTCTAGCCTGTGGTGTAACACACACACACACACACACACACACACACACACACACACACACACACACACACACATCACTTCTTTTCTCCTATAATCTGTGCTACACCATTGACATTACAGTCTGCATACTAACATATCTCTCAGACATCTTTATCTTCAGCTTCTCGTTCTCAGAGTGTGTTCTTCTGCAGTAACGTTCTCACAGGAGTTTTTCTCCACATAATCAAATTAAACCTTTCTCCATGTTTCTGATATTTAGTTGCTGATAGTGTAATGTTTCAGAAGGGACGATGGCTGGAGCTTTACTGTCTGTGTAACTGTTTAACACCAGAACATAATGTCATTGCAAATCTCATACACAATTATTCTTGAATGTTCTTTGAAATAAAGGCTCACTTTCAAACCTGTACCTGTCCCACTGTGTCTTATTATATTTATCTGTAAGGAATTAAACAGTGTGTTGTGCTGTTATAGGGAAATAATCAGTGATGTGCTGGTGTGAAGAAGTGTGTACCCATCACATCTAGGCCCAGTGTATCTCAGCCAGTTCACCTACTGTACAGACATGTTTCTCCCAGATCCTCCTCTAGTCCACGAACAGAGGTGGAAAAAGTAAAAGAACACTGGAGTGTGTGTGTATAAAACACAGTGTAACACTGACTCCCTGGTGTTTGTGCACTAGAATAATAAGTGTTTTTAAAAAAAATATCTGTGTAAAAGGAGTCTGTGTTTTTCCACTAGGGGGCGTAACGGAGCATTAATCTCAGGATTGTAAACTCAGCTACTGACAAAATGTACTAATGATGGAATTCTTCATTAACAAGATAAACATTTAACTCTGTAACTGTGTCTCTTCATAAAAGAACTAAAGCAGGGCTTTTACTAAACGTGTTCATGTCTGAAGATTCCTCAATGACAATTTACAGAGAACAGAAATTGAATTTCCACATCTACTTCTGTAAGTTTATTTCCTTTACCCTTAATCACTAATTACATTTAATGAATACATTCCTTTTTCTTAATGGGCAGTAAATTACAAGTTAGGCACCTATTCCACTGACCCGAATGTACTACCGAATCTAGACTGATGCAAATTTGTAAGCATTTCACTGCATATCGTACTGTGTATGACTGTGTATGTGACAAATAAAATTTGAATTTGAAATTTGTTATGACCACTGGAGAGCTCGGTACAGGACGGTAACGGCTGCTTACAGCCTTTTTTTAGGCTCTGAATTCTGACATGTGTTCTTGTTGGGAGGAAAATTTTCAGGAGCATTTTCAAAAATTTCAGCTTTTCAGCAAATGATTCGCTGTGGCGACCCCTGAAAGGGAACAGCCGAAAGACAAAGATTTTCAAAAATTTCAGCTGCCCCCTCCCAACATTAACGCCGTATTAATGCCTTGGTATCGACTCATAAGCACAGTTATTGAGTCATTATTGGTTTTCTGACCATTTATGGAGTCTTTATCAGTTTTTATTACCTCTTAACCTGTTAAAATCCTATACATAATAAAAATATTTTAATCTAAAATGTCTGTGGTTTGATCATTCCTGTTAACTTCATAGTAAAATCTGATGACAAATTTACCATATAACATTTATTCCTTAAATTTGAGTGGCATAACTTCCAACTTTTCAGAAAAGCTTGAAGTGAGATTTTGAAAATAAGGGCAACGCCCCTACCGCGCACACACCATACACCTTCCCCTGCATGGCTCAGGGTCTATTAGGCCAGAGCAAATTATGCATTGAGTTGAATCAAACACAAAACAGTGCATCACTATTCATAACATTCAATGAATCACTTGGAGAGAACAAAGTGGAGCCAACTTTGCCAATTACTTCTTTTCCTTTAATAACTGTTTTTGTAAATTAAATGATATTGTAACAATCCAGAAAATATATATACATAAACGGTTCTCATCTCATCTACCCACCCACCCCCCTCCCCCCAGTGCAGGTAAATGGTTGGAAGAAGCTCCATGTGGCTTATTGTGTTAATATGTAGTTGAGTTGAGGTTTAAAACAAGCTTATCAGGTCGAGTGGAAGCCTTACTAATGCGCTTGATGGTGACATGGTTGTGGCTTGCGCAGGTTAATGACCGCTTTGTGCCAATCATTCGTGGTCGGGAACAGGCAGTTGTCTTGTTTCTTGAGCAGTTGTCACAAGAGGCCATAAAATCTTTGACATCCTCCTTCATGGTTGGCCACCATGTAGTAGTGAGAGGGTGTGTGTTGGGTGGCATGCCACTCTGGGGAGCCAGTATAATACTTGGGGTCTCACCAATGCTGGGACGAAGAGCATTCTGGGTGGGAGGTTACTTGGGCCTGGTTTCTGTTCAAGGATCTGCTGGACCATGTTTTCTACCTTTAGTCATGTGGTGACCATGAGCCAAAGAGTTGGGAGGATAGTTTCCATTGTGGGTATGTGCTGGCAGGTAGAGAACTGCCGGGATAGGGCGTCAGGTTTAACATTCTTTAAACCAGGCCGGTATGACAAAGTAAAGTCCATACAAGAAAAGGAGGTTTCCCCCGCCAACCAGTGTCTCCATTCCTCAAGGGCCAGCTTGACTGCCAAGAGATCCTGGTCCCTGATGTAATAGTTCCGTTCTGGGGTGTGATTTGGCGGGAGAAAAAGGAGCAAGAGTGAACTGTATTGTCCTCGGGCAATCTTTGTGAAAGAATGGCCTCTACACTTGTCTCAGAAGCGTCTACCTCTACAACAAACTGGAGGAAGGGCTCAGGCAGGGTAAGGATGGGTGCCATGGTAAACCAGCGTTTTTCGTTTGAAGGCTTAGTCAGCCAGGAGGCTCCAATGAAACGGGATCTTGTTCGAGGTAAGTGCCGTGAGTGGAGTTGCCACCATGCTGTAATTCTTAATGAAGTGGCAATAAAAATTGGCAAACTCCAGAAAGCATTAAAGTTCTTGCCTTGATAATGATAATGGCAAGTCAGTGATCACATTCACCTTGGTGGGGTCCATTTGAATGCCTGACAGTGGAATGGAGTACTCTAAGAAGGATGTGGATGTGCTGTGAAATTCACACTTTTCTGCCTTGATGTAAAGTTTGTTTTTTAGCAGTCATTGCAAGACCTGATGAGAAAATCTAAATGTTGTCAAGGCAAAGACAAACACATTGAGGAAGTCTCTGAGGACTACACAGACAACCAGGTAATCATAGTGGCCAGTGGGGGTACTGAAGGTGGTCTTCCACTCAGCGCCCCCCTCTTATTCTGACAAGGTGGTAGGCATTCCTCAGGTCTAGTTGACTGAACATACGGGTGTCCTGGAGCAGTTTAAAGGGGGATGACATCAGTGGGAGAGGGTAGCGGTTCTTGATCTGGTTTAGACCCCTGTAATCAATGCAGGGTCTGAGGAACTAATTCTTCTTCTCCACAAAGAAGAATCCTGCCCCCTCAGGTGAGAAGGATATGCGGATTATCTCTGCTGCAAATTACTCGTTGATATATCAATCCATGGCTTCTCTCTTAGGATGGGAAAGGAAGTATAGTCACCCCTTGGGTGGGAGGGTACCAGGCCTGTGGTTGATAGTGCATTATAGGGGTGGTGGGTGGTAGAGAAATTACCTGTGATTTGCTAAAGACCAGTTGAAGGTCATGGTACTCAGTGGGCACTTTGGCTAGTTTGGGGATCTCCTCAAGCATGACGAGAGGCAAGTGGGGCTCCAATCCAGGATGCTTTGTCCAGAATTGTAGGGTAACGGGGGCAGTACAATGATTAATAAAATACGATGAATGGTTGTAGTGATGCAGTGGTGTGAATGGAATCTTGCATTGGGATGCAGTGGAGGAGGAGATTAGGTTTTGGTGGTCACCGGAGTCCACTACAATGTGAGTGATATAGGACTACTTGTCATGTGTCAAGGTTATGGCGAAACATGACAACCAGTCCAATGTCACTCATGGACTCCGGGGCCAACTAAAGCCTGGGTGACATAGGACTGATTGTCATGGGTCAAGGTTATGGCTAAACACAATCACTAGTCCAGGGAAAAATTAGGTGTGGGGGCCCCCTGCATCCCCAGAAATACTGGGGGCTAGGCACTACATAAAAACAGGCGCTGTCATCTCTTCAGCGCTGATGCTCCTTTGGTAAAATAAATGCACGCTATGTGCATGGGTACTGGGAATGACTCAAGAATGACAAAAGTGGAAGTCAGGAGGTATGTTTTTTTAAAGGGCCAGAGCTTCTCTTGTCGGGATCATTTACGGGCATCGATGCCGGTCGCTAGGTTGATGAGGCCCTGCAGGTCAGAAGAAAGCTCTCAGGGCACAAGCTCATTATTGATTGAGTCTGAGAGTCCATGCTTAAAAAAGCAATCGAAAAGGGCTTTTTTGTACCAGCCACAGGAGGGAGTCAGAATTCGAAAGTTGTATATCTCATAATTTGAGACGAAGTGGGGCTTCTGGCATAGCTGAAGTACAGTATTTGACCTGCTGCCTGATGTCCATTGAATGTTGGAGACAGTTGTGTTTGTAGCAGAGTGGTAAGTGACACCAGGTTTTTGTGATGGTTTGGAATATAATAGTGATCTGCTTGATTTCTAGTTGGTGAGTGGCTAGGCTCCTTGGCTCTATAGTACCCCCCTTAGGCAAGCTGCCTCTGCTGTTGGGACTGTTAGAAATCTGCGAGGTTATGATGGATCCAAGTGCAGGTAATGGGTTAAAAGAAGAACCTTACGGTTTATTGTGTTTAAATGTAGTTGGGTTGACTTAAAACAAGCTTGGCAGGTCAATGCACTTGATGCTAATGTGGCTGTTGTTCCTCGCTGGTAGCTGTGTGTGGAGAGAGCCACGCTGGAATGTGGAAGTGGCGGTGGGAGGCACAAGAGCTGTGTGCACAGCGTGAGTTTAGTGAGAATGCAAAAGTACAGGGTTGGCATGATCCGGGTGCGCTCTGTAGTAAGAGCCAGTGTGTGCAGCGTAAGCTTTGCTGGAGTGCGAAACTGCGGAGAGCCAGCTAGAGGAGATCGAGCTCCGCAGTAAAAGTGGACACAGCAAACTCACGCAGGTTAGTGGCAGCTTTGTGCCAATCATTTGTGGCCGTGAAAAGGCAGGGTTCAGAAATCCAAGGTGTGAGACAAGTGCGAGGTCGGTGGAACCAAACATGGTCAGGATCGTGAAGACAAGGACATGAGATAACGCTGGAATATCGGGCTTGAAAGGCACACAATAAACTGGCGAGGGGGCGTTGTGCGTGGCTTAAATAGAGAAGAGAGGTGATTGCTGATGGAGAGCAGGTGTGCAGAGTGGAGAACAAGGTGGTGGGAAGAAAGGAGCAGGGTGGATCATGGAAGCAGAGTGCACAGATGATGCACTGTCATGATGAGGCTGTGTCTTGGCAGGTTGTGACATGAATAGACACACTTAACACTTCAGTTATTAATTAATACACAGCTTCAGTTTATAGTATACAGTGTGTTTGGTGTGTTTAAGTGTTATATAAAGTATTTTACACTTTAAACAGATTTAACAGATACATATACACACAGTTCTCATGACTTTTGTGCTCTTTTACTACTTCAGCTCAACTAATGACAGAATGTGCTAATGGTGAAATTTTTCATTAATAGGCTAAACATTTAACACTGTGTCAGGTAGTGATGTTACCTACAGTATGACACTGCTCTGAAGCTAGTATTCCGGAGAAGGGGCATTTTTAAATAAAGCTCCACATGTGTCGGTTCAAACAAACGAACCCTCACACTTGCCAGAATCACGTGACTGACTCGTTTGGTGCATGGTTAAGTGAAGGCTTGTTCACACAGAATGTTCACACAGTTATAAATGTTTCAAGAGTATGTTTTATAATGGTATTTTTTGGTATTTTTTGTTTTAATAAATATTCAACATGTCCGTAGTGTGAAATTTTCATGGCAGCAGCGACAGGTATCTGAGGTGCTTATGTTACCATGGTAACGCACAGAGAAAGTGACATCTACGTTGGTGACTTTGCAGGGTGTTCCGAATGGGGGGAATTTTGTCTAGGAAAGACAAGGACTTCTTTATTTGTTCTTCATTTTATTTTTAAAGATTCAGAGATAGTGATTATGTGCATAAACATTTCCTTTGCACTATTGATTTTCAAAACACACACACACACAGCTGACACACGACTGTCAATGATGAAGGCAATACTACTTACAGCTGCATGTCCATCTATTTACTACACAAAATATGTCCACTAGATGGCAGTACAAAAAGCCATAAAATAAGGCTTCATTAAATTACTACTGACTGGGGAGCCTCGACACCTGAATGAGGCTTCATCTCATCATCACTAGTGTCAGATATGGAGGAGAGACAGGATGCAAGTGCAGACTGTTTATTATAGTAAAATGAAAGCATAAGCAAATAAAACAGACACAATGTACAAACATGAATAAGACTACAGGAACTGTGGCTAGGAATTCAGGGCTAATACTAATTAGGAAAGAGCCAAAAGGAAACACAGACATGAGGACTCTCTGGAAAATGAAGCAACCAGTCACTCCACCATCAGCTAAGTGATCAATGAAAATGGGGAAGACAGCATCCAAACATATCAGTTCACGATAAGTCCTTGTTCACACGGCCGTAAAATTTTTGGATAAAGGAACACGCTCTGAATGCCCTAGATGTTTATGTTGCGTTTTGTAGTGGCGCTCGATTGATTTCTACACTGGCGTTCGTTTGGCTCTGTCTAACGCCAGCCTGCAGCCTAAATTGTAGTTTGTGTGTTAACCTGTGGAGGCAGTGTCGGGAACTGGATATGAAAGCCCTTGTCGTTTTATTTGAGGTGCTTCCTTTTAATATGGACCATTTTGCTATATTAGACATTAAACTTTTTGTTTTAAAAATTCTCGTAATACGGCGACGTAGGGAGAGAAAAAATCGCCGCCGCTACTGGGTTCACCCTCTGACTGCACAATGTCGGATTAAAGGAAGTTTTTTTTGTGGTTTATGAAGAAATGCGAAAATTTTCACGCAAGTTTTATTTTTTTCCGCATTTCCCTATGTATAGAATGTAGGATCATGGGATATATCCGGTCCTCCGAAGCTAAAAGCTTTTTTCTTTGCGTTCATTGGGATTTGAAAACCAAGAAAAAGCTGCATGCAACGTTTTTTTGACGCCGTATAAACGCGCAGCCGGACAAACGCACGTCACCAAAGCCCGTGTGAACACTCTCATTGACTCCTATGTGTAGAAAACCCTCGGTGCTTAATCCGCGCTCACCGGAGGCTACGAACGCCAGAAAAACGCTCGATTTTCAAGCCCGTGTGAACAAGGCCTAATACTCTACGTCCATGATTCCCCCTGATCTGTTGCTTTAGCTAAGGCAAATCTATTCAAAAAAATACTTGGATGAATTCATTATATTTTAGCCTAGACTTCAACACTGAAACTGTGTGTAAGTCCCGAACATTAATTGGGAGGCTATTCCAGAATTTCAGGAAGCTCTGCCTCTAAGGATTTCATAATATGCTGTACTGACAAGCAGCCTGCATCCTTTGATCGAAGTAGACGTGGCGGGTCGTTAGACACTTGCAGTTTACTCAGGTACTGTGGCATGAGTCAATAGAAGTATTTAACAATCAATACGAAATTTCACTGGGAGCCGATGCAGTGAGGTTATGATAGGAGTGATGTGTTCATATCTTCTGGTTCTACTGAGGACTCTTGCTGCATTTTGGACTACTAACTACTGTCGAGGTAATAAAAGCATAAAATATTTTTTCTGCATCGCTTAGTGACAATATATTTCTTATCTTGGCAATGTTTCTGAGATGAAAGAATACTATCCTAATTATATTATCTACATGAACTTCAAATGAAAGATTGGAATTTATAATCATACCAAGGTCTTTTACTGTTGTACATGATGAAACAGAAAGGTTACTCTGTAATCAGAAAGCTTACCACTAGATTAGATTAGTTTCCACATGTATGGTCCAAGGCAATAAAATACAGTTAGCGTCCAACCAGAAGTGCATTTGTCACAGTGCAAAAAATTTTTGCATATGTAAACAGTGCACAGTGAAGGAGTTATATACAATGAGTGCAAATAATTATAGCATGTGGTCCTAGTACCAGTACATTTGTCTTGTCAGGATTAAGCAGAAGGAAGTTAATTAGCATCCAGTCTCTTATGTCCATCACACATTTCTCAACTTTGTTAAGCTGGCTAAGGTGAGACATACAACTGTGTGTCATCAGTATAACAGTGGAATTGAATACAAGCTTACAATGTACAGTATGTTGCCCAGAGGATGCATTTTAAAAGAAAATAGCAGTGGACCTAAACCAAACCCTGTGGAATGCTAAACTTCACTTAAAAATATGCTGAATTCTCACCAGCTAAATCTACAATCTGATGACAATCAGTCAAATAAAATCTCGGCCAGGAGAGGGCCATTCCCTTAATTTCTATTACATTTTCTAATGTATGAAGGAGAATACTATGATTAATGGTGTCAAAAGCTGCACTAAGGTAAAATAACAGCAGCACTGTGTCCCCTAAGCCAGGCAATGGCAATGGAAGCGCGCTATTTTCAAACCTAGCCAATGGGGCTAGCAGAGCGTCCTCAGTGCCAGAGAACACAGCAGGGTTCAGCTAGAAAGGTGCATGGTTGTTGCAGAATATAGCTCGGACAGTAAAACATGTTGAGCAAAACAGAGCAGGGGTCAGGCCAGCAAGGCATGGAAAAGAACATGATTCATTCATATCATTGCCTGGAACAGGACATGATTCCTATCTGAAATGGATGGCCATTTCATTGACCCTCTGCCTCCTCCTGGGGCTCTGTGCTCTCGGCCTCTCCTTGAAGCACAGTGCCCGAAGTTAACCTTTCAGCTCCACTGTGAGCAGATATGCTCTCTGTTGCTCCTGCTTGCTCAACGGCTTTTGCTCCAGGTACAGCCCCTTCTCAAAAATATATTTGGAGAAACGTATGCCTTTCTACAAGAAACCCTTTTCGTTCTCATTAGTCCACCAAATCATACAGACTGGAATGCTGTTGAGAGATGAGAAGTTGTGCCCATAAGCGTGCTGGTCTGGTGAACCAAATCCACTGGCGTTCCCCTGGCTTAGGACCTGCCAATCTGTCCTTACAGAACCAGCACTGGATAAAACCCAGCAGGGTCAAATTCTCCCCCATAATTGACACTTGGTAAGTTCATTGATCTCAGGAGCTCCGGGTAGGAGAAAGAGATAGAGTCAAATGGCAGCATGCCCAGGCTGGTGTCCTTTAGGTATGAAGGAGAGGCAGGATGCAACTGCGGACTGTTGCTTATTATAGTGGAGTTTAAATATAATTGATTAAAACATACAATATACAAACATGAACAATACTACTGGAACTTATGCTTATGCTAATGTCAATAGGACAAGATGAAAACTATAAAGAGATGGGAAAGTACAGAACAGATCAGAACACGAAACACAAAGAAACCAACTCAACAGGGACTATATAGTACAGTATATACTGTATACAACAGACTAATCAATTAAACAAGGTACAGGTGAATACAAAACTTCTTCAAGGCCCCAAAACACCCTCAGACCCCAGGGGGTTTAAACATAATTACGTAAATAAAACAGATATACAAACATGTGTAATTAGGGCTAATGATAACAGATATGGCCAGATACCAGATATGGCCCAGATGTTTCTCAAGATCTGTAACAGATCTGGGGACAAACTTCAGCCAGACTTATTTTTTCACAATGGGCAAATACCGCACATATCTGCCTTCACATCTGAGGTGAATCTGTGCCAGACCACGGCCAGTTTTACCTTTAATTTATTAGAACAAGTCCAAATAAGGCAGAGTAGCAAAACTACACTGGCAATGGAAGCGCGCTATTTTCAAACCCAGATCTGGCCCAGTTTATTTTTGCACAACAGCCCAAATATGGCACAGATCTGTCCTGCACATCTGATGCTCAATGTTTATTTATTTTTTAGTACTTTGTGCCCAAATCAGGCACAGTAGCAAAATTACTCTGGCCCAGACTTTTCCCAATATCTGTAACAGATATGGTAAGAAGATTTGTCCCTAATTTGGCCAAATACACATCTGATATAAATCTAGGCCAGAGCTGGGCCAGATAAACTTTTCATTTTATTTTATTTGGTCCAAATCAGACACAGAAGCAAAACTACATTGGCCTTGATCTGGCCCAGACATTTCCCAAAATTTCCAACAAACCTGGCAAGCGGATTTGGCCAAGCTTATTTTTAGCTATGAGTTATTGCCACACCCCCCATACAGTCCTAACCTCGCTCCAAGACTCATGTTTGAGAGTTTTTGGCCCCCACAATAAAGGAGTTCCTGTGGGGGCCAAAATCTCAGGCGTGAAGCAGGCAGTTCAATAATGACTCTGGCGTACTGAGATTCTTTCTATCTTGATGGTATCCAAGCACTAGTGAAATGCAGTGATAAGTGCATCAGTGTAGCAGGAGATCATATAGAGAACGAGTCATCTGCTATCTGGAAGATGGAATAAACTTTAGTGACTTGATTGAATAGACATGCAATAGTGTGTGTATATTCACCCAATAAACTGTGAATTAAAATGTGTTTATGAAAGCCAGTTCATCATAGAAAATATGGAGTAAATAATATTAGCCTGTATACATTCCAATACAGCTCATTCAATTCTGTGGAAAACCTCATTAAAACAAATCTATTTAGACTGGGGGAAAAAAGTAAATTGATACCAAAGTAATAGAAAATTATTTTAACTGATTTTTGCTAAAACAAACCCCCAAAATGTCCACTTCACTTTGTAAATTTAAGTAAAATTAAGCATATATGACCACCATGTAACTTGACATTGACTACAAATCAATATTGCACTCCTCAATCATTACTAAAAGGTTAATTTAGCAATAATAATACTTATTTTTTACTTATTTTTTACTTTTTCCCCAGCTCTGGCATCAGATGTGCAGGATAGATCTGTGCCATATTTGGCCTGTTGTGCAAAAATAACCCAGGCCAAATCTTGTTCCCAAATCTGTTACAGATCTTGTGAAAAGTGCGGGACAGATCTAGGCCTAGAGTAGTTTTGCTACTGTATCTGATTTGGGCCAAATGTAATAAAATTAAACAGTGAGTTGGCCCAGGTCTGGCACATATTTATATCAGATGTGCCAGACAGATCTGTAACATATTTGGCCTTTTTTAGCAAAATCGAGCAAAAATAAGCCAAGCCAAATCTTCTGATCTTTCTCTAATTATCTGTCAAGAAATGTGAAAGAAATTTCCATATTTTGTTCATGATTCAATTAATCATGACAAATTACATGAAGAACAAGCAGGAAAGGTCTTGCTATGGAAAGCAACAAAAATGGACTATATATAGATAGACTAATTAACTAAACAATTAAATTAAAATAATGGTTTAATTATGTGAATGTTCCATGTAGACTGTAGAAGTATGAAGCTTGCTTGCTGGATATAGAAGGACAATGTTAACGTAACTAGAAGAAGATATAACAGAAATGAACTGATTGTAGCCGCCACTGCCAGGATAAGATGAATACGTCTGTTCTGAGGCACACTGGGCAAAAGACCTTCATTTATGATAAGAGAGAACATGATGTACGGTGTGTAGATTAATAGAAGAGAAGTGTGTGTATAAATACAACAGCCATTCTACAATTGTTTCCTAAATGAGAGCTGTCTCTCTGCACAAGTAACAATAAACACTTACTCAGTGAATGAATTTATAATTTTCCAGGATTTCCAGCACAACTCACTGACAATTTATAATTTGTGACCAAAGATCAAGTTTCATCATGCAGATCCTCCACATCTACTTCTGTAAGTTTATTTCCTTTACCTAAATCACTGATCATATTTAATGTGTACGTTCCTCATTCTTAATGAACAGCAAAGTACAGTCAGTGCTTTTTATTGTTGTTTTGTTGTTAGATCTCCTTGTGTGCTGTGGAGCTGCAGAGAATTTCACAGAGAAGTCGGTTGATTTGGGACAGAATGTGACTCTAAAGTGTGAGGTGTCTGTAAGAGACGTGTACTGGTTCCTCATGAAGCCGTCAGAACCTCCAGTGTTTATATTACGCTCTTTCTCAAGCCGATCCAAGACAGCAAATTACAATAACATGACCTTCAGCATGACATTCTCACTGCAATGCAACAGCAGTTTATTTATACACAATATCAGTGCTAACGAATTAGGAGTGTATTATTGCATTAGGACCCATACTGCTTCACCTCCGAACATCAGCAGAGGAATCAAACTTTACATCCAGAATCACTCAGCTGGTGAGTTTATTTATTATAGATACAGGAAATGTATGTGATAAATCAATACTTCATTATAATTGAACTGAGGGGTTTAAGTTCAAACTCTCTGATCTTTGCCATGTTTGTAGAGAATCAGACATGTAGGATTGAAGAGCGTCAGAATCGGACAGGAGATATAGATGAGATCAGACTCTGGAGAAATCTCTTCATCACATCAGGAATAATAAACTGTGTTCTGATTGTTGCAGTCACAGGTGAGTTATATGAGGAATAATAACCAAACCTCTCAGACCTTCAGTCTTCAGTGTGTAAATATGTTGGATTATTGATATCAGTTTATTCAGATTGCATTGTGATGTTTTAGTCTTGATCGTAAGCTGCTGTAGAAAGAGAAAAATCTCCAAACTATGATGTGAAGCTTCAAGAAGTCAGTGGATCACAGGTAAAGTCACTGGATAGACACACACACTTACGACTTCAGTTATTAATAAAAACTTTTTAATCTTTAATAAAACATCAAAACAGTGTGTTTGGTGTGTTATGTATGTTATGTGCTAATTAGTGCAGTGAGTTTAATATTATATGAAGTATTTTACACTTTAAATGTATTTAACAGATAAATCTACACACCGTTCTCATGGCTTTTGTGCTTATTTACAGAGGTGGTGGCCAAAAGCACAGAAAGAAAGCACACTGCTGTAAGGGACCACCACCAGAGGTTGCTGTTTTTTAGTTGTAGTTTTTGTTGGCTGACTCAGTTTCCCAGAAGGCACCTCGGTCAGGTGATGCGAGTGCACA
>JAOTRS010000001.1:2337119-2350372 GCA_028565755.1 Dinotopterus cunningtoni | reverse complement strand
TGATTGGTTGATTAGATAATTGCATTAATGAGAAATTGAACAGGTGTTCCTAATAATCCTTTAGGTGAGTGTATATGCATACTTGAAATGAAACCTTTGGCATTCTGTTTGAATATGCTAAGAAAAAATAAGTTGATTTCAGTATTGTATTTTTTATTTTCTCATCTTTCTTGCTTAAGGATTCTGTTTTATTGATTTATCTCTTTATTCGCAGCCAACAGACTACAGCTGATCCTACAAACATGGATAGCACCTCAACTCATGAAGGTTTGTATACTTATATATATTACTAATACATTTGATCTAAATAATCAGAAGTACTTTAATGTGAATTGCACACATTTGCAATGTACCACGTTATGTTAGCCTTAAAGGGATTTTTTTTCATCCTTTTGATCAGGTTCCCTAAAGGAGTTACAGGCACAGAACAGTGCAGCAGCTCAGTACATGCCCTGCACTCAGAATAGCAACTTATCCCTCTTATTTACTCAGAGGAATCTGACATGAAGGCACTAGCAGTGTTGAAATACTGAGGCTTTGAATAAACATTACATATGATTTAAATGGCAAAACTATAAACACTAAAAGAAGTCATGATCCAATTGCTGTCTAATAGAATTTAAGGCCTTAACATTGAGCAGTGCTTGTCACATTCAATTCAATGGGTTACATTGAAAGTATAAACCATCATTTTTTTGTAGTCATTCAAAGATTATTCAATATAATCCATTTTTTGTTCTTTACAGTTCACAGTGAGCCTTCCCTACTAATAGAATTAACAGATACAACAGCAAGGACTACACGTACTCCACCTGAAGCTAGAATAACCTCAGAAGAACCTTTGATGACTCTGACTGAAGTGATAGCAACAACAAAACACTCTACAGATGCTTTGATAAAAGTGATAGCATCCACACAAATGTCTACAGATACTTCAAATGTAGCTATGGTTACCACAGCAGAGTCTTTAAATACTAAAAAAGAAACAATATTAACCACACAACAGTCTATGAATACTGCAACCGAAGCAATAGCAACTGCAGCACCATCTCCAACATTAGTTATCAAAGAACCACTGTCTATGGACACCCTAACAAAAGAGTTATTACCCAAAGAACAGTCTATGGATATTCCAATGGAAGCAACAGAACATTCTACGATTTCTCCAGAAGGAGTCATAGCAACCACATACCAACCTAGGTTTACAATAACCAAAGAAGAGTCTATAAAAACTCCAACTGAAGACATAGCAGCCTCAGATCAGTCTATGACTCTTGCACCAGAAAAAATAATAACTGCACAACAATCTACGGTTACACCAAAAGAAGCAATTGCAACATCAGAAAATTTTATAGATACACAGACACAAACCATAACAGATGCAGAGAAGGCTACAGATATTGTGACAAAAGTAATAGCAACTGTTAAACAGTCCATGGTTACTCCAAACAAAACTACAGTCTCAACAGCACAGTGTTGTACAGACACAGAGCTGGAGGTCGCTGTAGAGGTCAGTGCTAAACCTTCTTCTCTGACAGAAGCTACAGGTCAGGCAACTGAGCAGATAAGTCCAGAGACTGAATTAGCGACAGCTTATAATGCCCCTGAAGTACCACTGAGTACTACTGCAACTGTCTTTGAGGATGGTAAGAATGGCATTACTGTAGAAGGTTCTCTTGATTCTGGTTTAGGGAGGACCCTGGTGCACACAGAAAAAAGTGATGATTATAGTGGTGGACCAGTATTACAGTCTTCAACCAGCCCTACTCAAGACACCACCTATGAACACAATAAACATGAGCAACTAGAAATGGAGGCATCAGAAAGCAACCTACCAGGATACTCTCTAGATACATCTCTTGGTAAACCAACATCTCCTGGCCATGAAGGTGCTTCAGGTGAAGTTACATCTGGGTATGGTATAATGGAAGAGGTATCTGGTACTGCTAAAAATTCCTCTAAAATTGCCAGTAATAAGGATTCATCACAGAGGATAGAAAATGAAGCACTTGTAACCACTGAACAGGTTAGTAATGATTTTGAAGATATCAGATCAGAGATGGACGATGAGGTCACTGAAATCATTGTTTCTAAAGAAAAGGAAACCCTTGCAGGGGCAGGTTTACTTGAAGCCCCTACAGATGAACTGTCCTTAAAGGATAATACCTCTGTAGCTGAAGTTCCATTTGAAGGTACAGTACAGGATACCCCTGAAGAGTTACCTAAAGAGGCTGCAAATGATCAACCGGACATTTCAGGTGATGAGATGCTTGTGGATATAACAGAAGATGCAACTGAAGCACAATCAGAAATGACTGTCAATACGGTAGCCTATGAGTTGCCACCCAACTCTACAGCTGCTGATGGTGACAAAACTGAATCAGCCAGTGAGGTGGAGCCACCCAAGGTTACAGCTGTCACTGAAGATTACATATCTGCAACCCATACCATGAGAACTGACATAAAAGAAAAAACAGCTGAAGAGAATTTGCTTGAATCTTCAATTGGATGGAAGCCGACTGAGGTTTTTGAGGCCACTATGTCAACTGTACTTGAAATTACTGTGCTGGACGGTGTAAGTAATGACATGCCCAGTGACACAGAGGTGCTTGAGGACATAGCATTGGATGTACGTAAAACTGCATCACCTGCTGAAGTTCTTGAAATTACAACTTCAGATTATAAAATTACAACTTTACCTAAAACTGAAAAAGAAGAATTAGAAAAAGAAGAATACACACCTGCACCATTAGTTGAAGTTGAGAAATCGACAATTGGCCAAAAAGAACTGACAACCACCATGCAGCAAAACAGTATCTCATCCACGGTACAAGCGTCCAGACAGATCTCCAATAACAACATAGATGAAGGAAACATGGTGCGTAGTTGCTGTCTCAGAGATTGTTTCTAGAATGCATTCCAGAAATCGTAACCTGTTTCCTCTGTTTGTCCAGATTGGCAATGAAGTAGACAATATTTTGGCACACTCTGAACGACCAGTAGTGGAGCGAGTGGTGGAGCTGAGCATTAAGCTCAGAGGAGAGACGTACGATGATGCTCTGAGAGATCAATCAAGCTTGCTTTACCAGGATCTATCTGGACAGTTCATCAAAAAGGTATGTCACAGGCTTCCTGAAAAAGATAAGTACATTAGCATATGGAAATGTTAAATTTAAGTAAACAGGCCAGTACTATATCAATATGATTTTTCTGCAATCTAAATAGAATTTTCAGATCTCAGAGGATCTCTCTGGCTCTGTTTTCTTGTTTTGAAGACCATAGGCTTGAAATATGTCCAAAAAACAGCATCATGATATTTTGGAGATCCTAAGACAAACGTCTGATGACAAACACATTCTCTGTTGCATTCTCAATTGTCTCCATTTTTCAAAATACGATTTTCTTTTGTTCCCTGTTGTATTTTTAGTCCATTGGTTGAATTTAATTTTAATAATTGACTTCTTCTATGCTGAATTTTCCACCAATGTAAAGTATATAATGTATGTACACTATGCTATAAACAAAATTGCCCTTATAGGAAATGTCCAGCATAATTTACATCCCTGGGTTGATGCCTTTGGAAATTTGTAAAGTCCTGCTCGGGAAGAATGAGTTTGTTCTCAGATGCATTCTCATTTATTGGAATTTCATCATAAATTAAGTCCTGTCTTCTGGAAAATCCCTGGTATCCCATTTTACATTATCCCTCTCTTTCTTTAATTTTTTTCTTTCTTTCCTAAGGTTGAAGATGCCTATAAAAATCTTCCAGGCTTCAAGAGGGTGTTTATTCATGAATTCAGGTAAGGCTTAACTACAGTAGCATAAACCAATTACTCTGTCTACATGTTTCCAAAAATGCCCGGAAGAAAAATATCATTAGAAATGATGTTCAAGAACTTTGTTTCTTTGTTTCTTTTCTTCTTGACAATAAAAACAGGCCACAAAAAGACATCCAAGGGTAAGTAGTTCCTATTTTCCATTCAAACTTGTACTCTGACCTAAAAGCTATATATCCGTATTTTTTATATGGGCATTTATGACTCACGGTTCACATGTGATGAACACAAAACAGATTTTCAGATGCTAATTGCGAGACTGCTAAGTCATCGTTTTATAATACCTGCACAAAATTACCCAAAAGACTGATAAATCTATAACCTGGCAGCAAAATGTTTCCCTCTGCTGCCATATCGCACAAGCAGCTGCAGAAATCAGGAACGTTTGACTCCTCCCAAACAGCTAATGGGAATTTCATGTGTGTGTGTTTGCCGCTGGAGGATGTTGGATCCTGTGGCATTTTTCTTTTACCTCCTATATCGTTTTATGGTCCACATCTCTGATCTCTAGCCTTATAATGTCTTTGAATTAGGCTTAGCTTTGAACAGGCTAGCTTTTATTTGTGTAGCAAAGTCCAACCTGGAGTTGAAATGAGTGAACATTGTTCACAAATGTATTTAGGTTCATATTTTCTTTTATTAGGTTTCCATAAAAAAAAATTATAAAAAAAAAATCACCATCACATCATTTACAAGCAGCTTAGTATTACTTGTTGTCACTAATTGTTGGAATTGTAAAAAATTTAAAAATTGTTGTAAAAAATGCTTGTTGTGATCATTAAAATTCCTCATGATTTCTTGCAAAAATAAAAAAAAAATTATGGTTTTAAAAAGAAAAAAAGTGAATTAATGAATAAGTAAATAAATAAATATTTGGATTAAATGAATGTGCCAGAGGCTGGACTTCTATTTTGGTAATAACCATTTACTGTGTTAGTATGTGTGGAGATGTTTAAACTGGACTGACTTTGTATCTTGAACATCGGGAACATTCAGTCAAAACCATTTTTAGATCATCCAGGGAACTTGAAAGATTTTTGGAAATATATTTTGGTAATAAAAATGCTAGTAAAAATCTTTTGGTAGCTTAAAAATTGTTAGCTAGACCTACAAGACTTTTGCTTTCTGTTCTGCAGAGGACTTGCAGTGGTGGTCCATTATGCCATTGTCCTCGAAGGAGACGTAGCAGGCATTATCGACGAGACTATGACCGATATCACCCTACAGTCCAACCAGGTGGAGAAATTCCACACCAATCAGGGGGAACTGCCCACAGTTGTCTACACTGTCACTGACTTACGCAATTACATCAATCAGGCTTTGAACAAAAAGAGCCACGGGAACAATGGAAACTCCAGTTTGGAAGTGGACCCTGACTCTCTGCAGCTGCAAAACGGTATGAAGAACACAGCTAGTGGATCCCATACACGTCTATGGCTGTGAGCCAAAGAATTATGGGTGTGCTAATAACTGAGAGCATTTTGTTCATTATGCACATGAGCAGCCATAGAAATATTATTATACATTATACATATTTAACATTTTAAAAAACATTTCCACCAATACCTCTTATTGTGAATACAAATTGAGATCTGAGTATTTGGAACATTGAACAGATACAGATCATGGCACCATTTTATGACCCTGCAGTAAGCAGTGCAAATGTTGATGCTGTCATAATTGTTAAACTATATAGTTTAACAAGTTGAAATTTAAAGATCCTTTCCCACCCTTGTTGCATCTGCAGAGTTTCTCATCATCGGCTGGAGAATCCCACAGACCCCTGGCTCAAAATGGAGCCATGGACTTTCCAAGTACATAATAACAATAAGATTTTTTTGCTTTCTGTTTTTACTTTCTCAGTGGAGAAACTGCTGCCTGCCAAACCGACTAGCAGACCACTCGTCTCCAATAACATGATGGTGAGTTCGGGGTTATAGTTAAGACCACCTGGATATTAGAAAACCATGCCTCTCTCTCTCTCTCTCTCTCTCTCTCTCTCTCTCTCTCTCCCTCTCTCCCAGGCCATGCTTTGATGTATAAACAATTCCTGAGGACACCTTTTTTTCTGTGGCACTTTAGAAACTGTTTGTTCAATGACAGGTGATACACTTTAATGGCCCGAGTCTCACCCATGCCTAAAGGGACCACAGGTCAGCCGGTTCCATCCGATCTCACAGAAAAGTCAATGCAGCACAATTCACAGAAAAAGTCGATGTTGGCCACAATAAAAAGGCATCAGAAGACCCAGTGCACCACTGCACATTGGGCCCAGCAGGCAAAGAACCCAAGGCTGCTGCCACCTTGCCTCCAAGCTCCCTAGATCCCAATCTGATCGAGAAGCCCTACCCCACAACCCACAGCACCCAAAGGATCCGCTGCCAATGTCCTAGTGCCAGACACCACAGCACACGCCCAGAGGTCCCACAGAGCCGGCAAGGGGTCACCACAGCGGAATATCCAGTCCGCATAACAACTTGGCAGAGGTTTTACGTCAGATGCCCTTCCTAACGCAACCCTCCCATTTATCCGGGCTTGGGACCGGCACTGCGTCCAGTGGCTGGGGGGTTTGGGCATTGGCAGGGAATCATACCCGGGCCTTCCACATGGCAGGCGAAACACCTATCACTGAGCCACCAGTGCCCTTATGGCTGATCGGTGTATTTAATGGATTTACCAGTCTCTGGTCTCTCTTTAGTACATACGTACATGCTTGCCTATATGGACACGTGGTCATGTGGTGATAAAAAGTTTTTAGGTTAGCATTGTTAATTATCTGCTGAAATATAGTATACAGAACTTTCGAAATTGGGGATCATGAAATGCTGGCTCACTGGCAGTAAAGGCATTTTTTGTTTGCTTTTATTGGCTGCTGTGTGTCACCCGTAGCCCACATGCTGCATTGACATTCGAGTTATTGCCTCGTTGCTCTTGCGGCTCATAAATAAAAGTCAAACATTCTGCGGTTGCCAGAAGAACTACAGATGGGTGACAAATTGCAGAGGGAAAAAAAGTGATGTCTCTGTTGTGCACTTGGGGACATTTATTTATTTATTTATTCCAGCAGATTGACTTGTCTGCTTCTGCAAGTTAATCAGGATTATCACCTTATGACCCTACTTTCCACTGCAATGGTTGACTCTAAATCACAAGCTTTGGCCTTCACTCTGAACACATCTCAACTCACTTGAATACCTATGGAAACTGGTCTGGATTTCATTTCAGTGTCAGATAGACAGTGCTCCTTCCTCTCAACATCGTCATCATCACGATCTTTCAAAAGAATGGTGCTCAGACCACCAGTACAGTTCCACCAAGTTGCGGAAGGAATTTCAATGAGTACCGGGGCGCTTCTGGCAGTTCTTGGTGGCCCGACACCTTTCTAACACACATGACAGTATGTTGAGTAATGGAACAAGTAAAGCATTACAGTATGATTTAGGTTTTGTCCTGTTTGGCATCAGTGCTCAAGAAGCATTGCTGCAGATATTGTAAATGGTTTCGATTTAGGTTTCATGTTGGCTGCAGATTTAAAATCCTTTATGGTTAAATGTGTATTTTCCACAGTACTTCATGAAAGATATCTTTCCACCGCAGTGCACTAAGGAGATTAAGGAAAATTTCTTCCACTTAAACCAGAGCGCTGTTTTTCCTCTGTGTGTGCCGGGGTTTGTGACCTTATGTATATGTGTGCCGTAATATATTCAGAACCTTCAGTAAATGATTCGACACATTTATTTCTGATTGTATGTTGGCAAGCACCTGTGTCAATCAAATGAAACATAAGAAATGTTTTAATGCTTTAATTTTTTTGTGATTTTGCCCAAATTATTAACTTTACATAAACTTTACATAAAGCATTAACATTTCTGATCTAAAATTGTTGCCTTCTCATTTTAGGAAAACGTGCTTGCTGCAGAAATGCCACCTGATATTCCTGGACTGGAATTCACCAGTAACCACAAGGATACGGACAATCAGACTGACGGCGCTAGTGAAAACGACATCATCGTTGTTAAGGACAGTCTAACTACACCATTTATAGAGATCCCACATAAGACAGTGGCTGTTGAAATGATCTCCCAATCTGTGGAGACCAGCAGAGATTCTACACTTATCACAGAGAGTAAGCATTTCTTTTATATTTTATAACTGTATAGCATTCAAATGTTACTGTGTGTTAGAAGTATTCAGAGTCAGGTTGCGTAGGTACGTAAGTTCATGTCTACAATGCTGGCAGATTTTTCTTGACTTGCAGACAAGGTATTTCTGTAGAGTATAGATCAATGCCTTTAAACACAAATAGTTTTCTTTAAATCTGAAAAAAAAAAAATCATGGAATAGAAAATATGGACTAAAAAAAGAGACTCTCTTCGTTCCTTCTCTTCTCTGAGGTTAAATATGATACAATGTTACCTAAAAAGAGATGCATATAAATCAAAAAAGATAAATATGGTGTTATATGAATAGCAAGCATTTAAATAAACCCAATACAATCATCTAGTTTATCACCAACATATTGCTGGAATTGTCCTTATTTTTTATTATGACATGGAAAACTTGTAAAATAGCACTTAATCCAGCAAGGACAGTTAATTATGCACCATTCACATCAAGGTCATGAAATTATTATGTGTTTAAAAGCCAAACTTTTTAATACATCATTTTATTTTACTATTGTAATTTATATAAAAAATATTATTTAAAAATGATGCGTCATTTTTGGAGTCAGTGGTGGACTGAATATTGAGGTGTGCAATTTCATAATACTCTGTATATAACCTAGTTTGTAAATTATTTAACGTTTAGCAAGATCCCAGTTCTGGTTTGTCACTGGTACCACATTTCATTTCCCTTTATTTTAGATTATATTACCTCTGAGGAAAAGGGCTTCCTAAAAACCACAACCCCCGCTAACCCTGTTCCTCTTACTATGGATGGAGATGCCCATGCTACCGGGTTTGAGGCTAAAAATACTGAAACAGAAAACTCTTCTGTAAAATCACTAGGAGTAGCAGCTTCAGAAGAAGATGACCTAACAGACGCAGGATCTGGATCTGGCTTCTCCAGTAATGATCAAACCTCTTACAAGTGGCCATGGATTACTGAACGAACTCTGGTGACCTTAGAGAAAGCTGAAGAAGAAGGCCAGGAAGACCATGAAAAGCAAACAGTAGAAGAGCCAAAAGCAGATATTCCTGTCCAGCAAAAAATACCTAAAGTGCCATCATTAGACAATGATCTTATAACTCAAAGCATTAACACTCACCATCAAGAACAGTCCACAATGTCTACTTTTACAACCCGGATGGTGAAGCTTTCAGTGCAGACCAAAGAGGCTGCTGAGATTTCTAATTACTACCCAGGTGAATGGCAAGGTAAGCTCTATCTTTCTACTAAGAGTCCTGCCACAAAAGGATCAACAGTCCAGGGCCCAGAAGTCAATCGTACCAACGAGAATTCCCATGATACCACTAGCCCCTCTACCTCAGCAGCTATGTTGGTAACAGAAGCATCTACAGCTGTTAAATCAGAGCACACTACAACAGAAACACTACAACAGGAACTTACAAAATCTACTAATGCTCCTGGTTATAATGAGCACCTTGCACATGAAACTGTGACACAGTTGCCAGTGATCAATGAGTTTCAGACATCAAATGCTAAAGTGGACGTTATCGAAGACAACACATATAAAGTCAGTCAAGCTCCAGTAACAAAATTCTTAGATGAAGAACTCACAAAAGATGAAATTATTGTTATCCCCACACAACCTGCAGCATTTGTCACTGAAGCACCAAGTGTAAATGTGTCAACTCTGCGCTCAATCGAGACTTCTTCCACCACAATATTCGATTCCACCCTGGTAAAGAACACATCTCTACTACACTCAACTGTAAAGTCTTTAGCAAGTGACCTGGTAGCTCCAGAAGAGATTACATCACAAGCACCAAGTCCTCTAACCACTCAAGTAACCACTCAAAGCGATGCTATCAGACCAAATCAAATAAGCACCAATGATGATAAATTATCCATGCTATCTCACCCTTTGACAACTTTAATCACTCCCAAAGGCACTGATATCTCTGAAGAAGACTTTTCATCTACAACCCTACTCCCAATCTTTCAAACAACCTCCAATCTGACAGACACCATAATTGATACCGATGTCTCCAAAGATGGTCATCTACCCAGGAAAGATCTTATATTAACCCCTAGCATTTCTGATCTCAACCATAGCAGCATAGCACAGACACACATTCTAAACACCCCCAGCATAACCAACCTCAGTGTGTCCTTTGACTTTGTCCAGTATGATGATGAGAATGGCAGTAGATTTACTCACGAAAATGACATGGCTAAAGTTGCCATGACAGTGAGTCCTGGTCGGGCTCTGATGGTATTTTTTAGCCTTCGAGTCACCAACATGCAGTTTTCACAGGATCTGTTCAACAAGAGCTCCTCTGAATACAAAACTCTGGAACAACAGTTTTTGGACTTGGTAAGATATCACCAAGTTTCTGTTAAATGATCTCAAGCAAGTATTTTAATTATCTAGGTTATCATATATACAGTATAATAAATACAATACTTACGAAATGGTGGCTTAGTGGTTAGCACTGTGGCCTCTGACCTCCAGGGTTGGAGGTATGGATCTATCTACAGTCTCCATTCTATGGAGTGGAGTTTGTTTGTTCTCCCCATGCTTGGTGTGTTCTCCATTGTGCCCTCTAGTTTATCTGCCTGCCTTGTGCCCTGAGCTCCCTGGGATAGGCTCCAGGCCTACTGCAACCCTATAAAGGGTACATGATTTAGATAATGGATTGATAGATAAAATGTGTGTACACTTGATTGACCCTTTAGAGGGTATTTTTTTAGCTAGGTCAACTGAGAATTTTGGAGCAAATTTTGACAGAAATAGCCCCAAAACTTTTAACATGTAATTTGTTTGTTTGTTTGTCTTTCCAGCTGGTCCCATACCTTCAGTCCAATCTTACCAACTTCCAGCGGCTGGAGATTCTAAACTTTAGGAACGGTAGCATCGTGGTGAACAGTAGAATGAAATTTGGAAAGCCTGTTCCTCATAAAGTGACATCTGCGGTCTACCTTATTTTAGAGAACTTCTGCAACACAGCTTACCAGAAGATGAACCTTGCTATAGACAAGTACTCTCTGGATGTTGAATCAGGTGAGTTGTCGAAACAGGAACCTTTTAAAAAGCAAAGCAAGCGTTAGTAAAAAGAGTAAAGTGGTCCTCAAGATGACACATTTTCACATGTTAGACAGTTTAAGGTTGGTCCTGCTCAAGTGGTCTACAGTCTCCAGGACTGCCTGGGAGGTGATTCCCACTGGGTAGAAATGATCAGCGTTTAGAGAAAACATCACATTTGTCCTAATTTGCACCCACGTGTGAATGTAACAGGAGTACTCTGGAAAAACTTGTGTGGTGTAATTGCTCAACATAAATCGGGGCAAGGCTGAGATGTTTTTACGCTCTGCTGCAGACGCTTTGTAATTGGTAGCAGATGCATTTGTTATTGATATTAAAACACTAGCATTTCTGTTTAATGTAATGAATAGATGTCTAATTTTGTATTGAAAATTTGTTGGTTGAAGGGAATATACAGTATGCATCAGATTCCTGTGTTTACATCACTCTGTGGTCAAAATGCACTTGGCATAGGAGTCAGGACTGACTGTTTGTGCATTCTTGCTGAGCTAGGACTATGTTATAATCTGTCTGAGCCCTCTGTGCTTAACACACACTTCACCTGAGCAACGAAACAGTGAGTCACTTCCCTTCATTGGATTACCAACTCCCTTGACTGTATACTTTCACATAAATCCCTTAGCTCTCAAAGCTCTCACCAGCATAGACCTATGATTAAACCGATATACA
Organism: Dinotopterus cunningtoni; assembly: GCA_028565755.1. Classification (NCBI taxonomy): domain Eukaryota; kingdom Metazoa; phylum Chordata; class Actinopteri; order Siluriformes; family Clariidae; genus Dinotopterus; species Dinotopterus cunningtoni. Next base: position 2,338,636 of record JAOTRS010000001.1, on the reverse strand, counting down.
TCAATCAGTATCAGTATGCCTTTTAATTACAATGGACTTAGATCCTATCAAGGGTTTATTTTTACCACATGCCCAGCATTTCTGAATTAGACTCTGGATAATGAGCTTACCGAACACGAACAAATGAATCCTGTACAGTATATTTGACCCCTTGAAGACAAAGAGATTTGCAAGATCTCAAAAATTCTAATTCTGATTGGTCCGAAGGTATTAAAGGTTGTTCCAGTATCGCTTCTACTGTATATCACTAATGGCTCATTTACAGGGATTTGTACAGCAGATATAATAAAGACCCTGGGTTTTTTACATTAATGAAAGGAGTCTCCTGTGTCAACCTTTTGTAATATTTATGACATCGTCAAGAAAGAGAAGTTTCACTTTGTGGTTTCTGTGTAAGTACTGTATTAGTTAAAAACATGTTATTGTGAACATAAAGGAAGTTTGTGATGTAAATAAAATGTGTTAGACGACAAGGTGATGAGTGAAGACATTGAGACTCCTCTGTCCTGTGTGTACAGGTGACAGAGCAGACCCATGTAAGTTCCAAGCGTGTAACGAGTTCTCAAAGTGTACGGTGAACCAGTGGACAGGCGAGGCGGAGTGCGTGTGCGATGCTGGCTACTTCAGCATGGACGGCCTGCCGTGTCGGAGTATCTGTGAAATACGGGAAGACTTTTGCTTCAATGATGGCAAATGTGACATCATACCTGGTGAAGGTGCCATATGCAGGTGAGAGGGCAATGGAGCATTTGAAATGAGCATTTAAATTATCTTGGGGTTTGTACCAGATGGACATTTTTTAATTTACCGAAAGTACAGATTTTAATCTTTAAATGGAATAAATTGATTATGAAAAGTTATCAAAATTATAATTAAGATTTAGAATTAATATAATTCAAACCACGTCTATGGTCTGGTCTACTGAGCGAAACTGCTTTTGGCTAACTTTGTGTATCACTCAACACGTTTTATGAAAAACCTGTCTCCCATGGAGCGGATTTCACATAAATCCCTGTGATTTGTATAATTTTTTTAATGGTTTTTATTTTTATTGATCATATTTTATATATGCTTGGTCCTGGATCCTTGGATAGGTAGGGCCATTTTCAGGGGAAAGACGCCCGCATTTTGAAGGAGCCTTCAAAATGTGACAAATGGGTCCTTCAAAAGAGATGGTCCCCAAATTGAAACACACCAGTGGTCTTCTAATGCTATAATTTTAACCAGGCATCTGTGTCTGTTGCAGTGTATATATTGTTATCATTCTAATTCAAACCTACCATCCTCATGTTTTTGATAATAAACTATTCCAGAAGATAATAATTACAAAATATTGATTAATTTCTGACTAGTAAATAAATAATTAATAACTACAACACAGTTTTTATAATGTATTTACATTAATCAGGGTAAAAATTTAGTTTTTTTTATGATACTCTTTAGTTTAAAGTGTGCAATTTTTCCTTCATTTAACAATGTGTCTTTTTCATGACAACTTATTTCTCAGTAATAATTCT
>JAOTRS010000001.1:2278939-2293810 GCA_028565755.1 Dinotopterus cunningtoni | reverse complement strand
CACACACACACACATTTACACAATTACTTGAAACATGTAACAACCCACTTCTTTCATTCTAGCACCTTTATTTGTGTTTTTAATTTCCCAGTTATGAAACATTGCATTATTTTCCACAGTGCCTCCTCTGGTAGAGCAGGAAACTGCACTCATCTCTGGGTCCAATGAGCCCAATCAGCCTCAGCTAACACTGGGTAAAATAGAAAGCCTTATATTTTTGCAGTTAATCAGCTTTGTGCTCGCTCTTGCTGCTGGAACGGGGGAGGGAAAATAAGCACAGTGTAGGCGGAGACTGAGATTGCCCCTCCCCCTCTGATTGGCTGCATGTTGGCATGATGTGAACCAATGGAGAGCTAGAAAGTCCTGATTCCTTGAAGAGGAGGATTCCTGGTTGGCGTAAGTGGTTTTTATTTTCCAGATTGCCATGCAGAGGAAAGCCTACTGGTTTTGCATGATGTCTTGATTTTGCAAAATGTTCGCATTTGTGTTCATCATCTTGTTAGGATAGTATGCTTCATATCTCATCATCCATCCATCCATCCATCCATGCATTCATCCGTCCATCTATCTATCTGTTAAGTATTTAAAAAAATACTACTGAATTTTTCATTAAGGTTCAGAAAAATTCAGATTACATCCTAATGTTACACTGATTCATCTTCCATGTTCCACAGAGATCTAATTCATTATGCTGCATTTCAGCTGCTGGCCATGGTTCAGTCTGCATGAGATCCATGCATGCCGTTTAAAACAAAACAGTGATTTCTTCCAGTCTCAGCAGGGAAAGGCAGTGATCAGGATTCCTTTTATGTCTTTCTCTGTCTTTCAGACTCAGGATTAAACATCAGTCTCTCTTTTTGTCTTCTCATTCAAACCAGCTAGCTGATGAGACCACGAGCTATTAGAAAACCATTGACTAACACAGGGTAAAAAAATTCAGGATGAAAAGCAGACAGGAAGTTATTTGTCTCTTGACAGACATTTAAACACCAATGCCATCTGGTACTGATGGAGTCGATTTGAATGGTGGGTGCTCAAATGTAAACTATAGTGATAGGATAGCAGGGAGGGAAAGGACAAAAACAATCCATCTGGATTGCCAAGGGTCATGGTCTCAAAAGTCAAAGCTGCTTTGTTCCTTTTCTCTAGAAACAGACACAGGCAGTCTTGCTAGAAATGCCGGAGGGATTTCTCTCCAATTGCCACGTCTCCTGTCCACTCAACCCCCTCGCCAGACAACCACTGTCAGTCCTTACACCCCCTCCGAAGGCACCCAGAGACTTGGCCTCTCCCAGAGCAAGGCACCAAGTGCCACTCCCAAGACTTATAGTTCGTCTGGTAATTCTGGTAATTAACCTTTAAGTTGGTTTGTTTCTAACGCTTATGTTTTCACTGCAACAGTGATGTCCTTCAATCAATTCTTTTTTTTTTCCCTAAGCTATGTAACTGGAGGCAACGTACATTATTTCTAATAAGCTTCCAGTGTTCTCAAGGCTTTATGCCATGAACAACCCTATTAATGATCATCAATCTATCATTATTTTAGATAAAATAAAATGAAAACCTTCCTGTAATCCCTTTACTTCATTCTCCTAAAAAACAGATAAAACCACCAGAAAGACAGCCAGTAACAATAATTGGTACAGAGCTGACCTCACTGCAGTAATCTTCTTGCTGAGTTTTCTTTTTGTCAGATGAATGGCTGCCACCCAAGTGACTGGCTGAGAGGTCTACAGTAGCTCGTGCCAGTACTAATATGTGACCTCACAGCCATGCTAATCTATTCTCAAGAACCCTCAATTCACTTCACTTCACTTTAATGTGTCTTGCTTTAATAGATACACTGTATGGCACTGGGTGCACCTAATGCAGCCACATCTACATCACAAAATCTGCACTGAAGCATTAATCATATATTTACAAATAACACACACATTTCTTAGCTATTTACTGTAGCTGTAACTCCCATAATAGTAAATTTTTCTGTAACATGACACACAAACAAACATTTTTGTAATAATAACCTACACAGATTTACAGAACATCTTTCATTAAGACTGATGTTATGCCACTAAAATGTTAGCTATTGACTGTAAGCCTTGTATGGTACAAGGCTGTTCAAGCCAAACCGGGACTTGTGATAAAATTTGGTGAATGTAGTCATAAAACTGATTGATATTTACAGAAGACTTTAAGCACAGTGTAGTGATAAGACTCTTAGCCGCTTAGTAAAACATTTGAATGGTGAAAACTTTTAAAGAAGGCCATATGTCCGTGAATGATGATCCCGTCTGCATCATTCCCAAGAGCCCACCGCAGTCATTCCCAAGAACGTTCAAAGAGTGGAACGCCTGATTCTTGAAAATCGACAGATAACTTGTCCCAATTTGCACAAAAGATGCATCTGTCTGTGGGAACTACAAACAATCATTGACCAGCACCACTTGCACTTTACAGGAACTCAGGTGGGAGATGTTGCCAGATAGTACAGTCCTAACCTCACCCAAACCATTTCCACATGTCTGGGCCTTTAAAGGACGTCCTGGGAAGCCAGCAATTTAGGAGTGAGCAGGCAGTCTGATCATTGCTACCTGGTATAATTGGGATAAGTGCATTAGTGTAGCAGGGGATTATAAGGAGAAATAAAGAGTATTTTTACTCTCATAACTGTGTTCTTTTATTCTGTGCAATCGAAAGTCCCGTATTGACTTGAACATCTCTGGTATTTATTGTGTTCCATGATGTCTCATTTTACATCTACACCCTCTTTTTTTGCTCTAGGGAAACCCTTAATATCCTTTAACCTTAACCTTTAAGAAACAGTACGTTTAGTTTTAGGAAAAAAGTCCTAATTTAAACTGTTCCTGACAAGAACACACTTTGAATATTTAAGAGTTTTCCTAGAAGGAAAAGCAGATGCACTAGATGATCTGAAATTTTATTCATAGTTCTTTTCCTTCCATTCTATCCATAAATGCACATAGGGTAACCCAACATACTGTTGTATTTCTTTATCCAGGTAAAAACTTTCTGAAAGACCCAAGCTTGTCTGTTCCACCCAAACCAGTCGATTCAGTCGTAGCAGTGACCAGCAGGAACCGGACGGTTGTGCCCAGAACTCCTTTAAATCATAACACCATGCGGCCCCCTTCTTTCCCCAGGGCCAACGACTCGTTCAGAAGATATGGGGGTAAAGGAACCACTTTAACCCCTTTGCACTATAATAATGCCTTGCTTTCTTTCTTTCAGCCTCCCCCTCTCCTCTTTCTATCTCTCATTCTAGCTTTAGCATTCTTTGGGACCAGAGATATCCTGTCTCCTTCATGTCCAAAAGCAGCACACATGCAAATGCAAATTTGGCAATGCATTGCTCCTAGGTCCCGATTAAAGCAGCTATATGCAATCCTAAATGCATGACTTTGGGCTTTGTAAAGGACCACAATTGTCTGTGTTTATATACTGTATCTCTATAGTTAATGCTTTACTGAATTCTTTAAGACCAGAGTCCCATCTTGTTAATCTTATCAAATAGTTTATTAAAGGATACACTAATACCATTTGTTACAGACCCAGTATGAGTACATGTTTATTTGTACTCCTTGATACTGATGACAAGTTTAGAACCCTATTTAGTATTAATTAATCAGATACATCACTAAAAGTTTTATTTAGCTTTGTATGTGTTTCCCTGGTTTATAGTACGGCGACCATGAAAATGTTCACAGATGTGTGCTATAGGATAACCTGTATTGTGGGAAGATGCTTCACTTCCTCCACAGTCATCGCACCCAGATCGCTGTTGTAATGTACTGTAGCACTGCAACATACTCTAGGCTCTGTACAAGTAAAGTACAAGCGCTGGTATCGGTATATGTTTACTTCTACTAATTATTGTAATAAAGCCGTCATTAGTTAAATGACGTGAAAGACATGAAACATTAAAGAGCTGCATGAACGTGACTCTTGAAGGCTGGAAGTCATGAATGCTGCCTTCGAGCCAATTTTTTTGGTGTGTGTGTGTGCAGAGCAGCCGTCATGCTCGCCCTGTTCCCTGACTGGTTTACACAGAGTGCAAGTGTGTGTGATTTACAGTGATGGGTACAGACCGTCTGCCTGCCCACCATCTGTACAGATTCCTGTTCTCACCAGTCAACTTTGTTCCCAGCTCCCAGCTCCCAGTTCCCTTTAGGGTGCTCAGGCTAATGCGAGGTTCTGCCACAAGAAGCAGTGTGTTTGTGATGTATCTGCATAATGTCCCTTCTTTTCCCTTTAACAGTGAACGGACAACATCATAAAGGAATGTCTTTCCCCAAACCAGTCACATGGTCCAGAGCCAGAATGGGTAAAATGAGCCGACCCGGTGTCACTATGTTCTTGTCAGCCACCATTAACCCGCATTTCTCTTGTGCTGGTGTCTTTACCTATTGTTTTGTTATTCCTGTCCAGTCAAGTGTTTTATGCCCGTTTGCTCGCCAGCCTGTCATGTTTCTCATATTTCCTCAACTCAGTGTTGGTGATTTTTTTTTTCTCTCTTGTCCGCAAGCTTCAGGCAGATGCAAATGCTTCATGGTGCAGCTGCTTCTTGTGGTACTTGTTGTGATGTTACCCTGTGGTGCTCTGTCTCATGAATGCTGGTTCTTTAAGGAAATAGCAATAATGGCCGCTGGATTTATACCTTATTTCTCTGTTGTTACCAAACATGTTTGGGCATAGGTGCCAGCTTTATGGGTGCCACACATTTAAACACTAACGTTACATGTTTTTTTTCCATTTTCATTCGAAAGCTTTAAAGCCAAATGGTAACCCACAGCAGTGTGTGATTTCAACAAACCATGCTGTGTGTACTTTCTGTATTTAGGTACATCATTTATAAAATTGCACAGCGTCACCGGTGTTAATCATCCTAAAAGAATTTTAGAAGTTGGCGCCTATGTATAGGATTGTTTTATGATCGTGACTACACTGGGGATTCTGGGAGTTCTTCATGCTATTGTTTTGAATTTATTATGTGCATGTGTAGCTGCATGACTACCATGTAGTGTTTATGAGCTTGTGTTGTGTATCATCATGCTGTTCCATGTAGTATCATAATCCATTTCAAACAAAGACTGTACACAATTCGGCCCATCTCAAATGTTAACACGTTAACCTTTTGACATTTGCTTACTTAGCACTGTCATTTTTAAATCACTTGTACATAAAAAAAAAAGGTTAAGCACATACAGTATCTACATAGCATATTTATCGTTCCATTGTATTATCGGGGTCCTTGGTAAAGTAGTCTCAGGTTACCTTCTTGAGAGAGGTTTCAGTAAACAGTGGAATACTTGGTAGAAAGCTTACAAGGTTAACCAGAGAACCTGGTAGCTAAATTTTCTTTATGTTTAGGTGCCATCTACAATGAAACAGATACCAATGATCTTTGGACTGACGATAACAATGCATTGCTTTCATATCATACAAAGTGCTTATTTAGTAATTCATCTTGGTAAGGCTTTATCCTGGTTGAGGCAAGAATACACACTGAATTCTACAACATTCCAACATCTCAAGGTGTTATGTGGAACCTTTCTTACAACCTAGGGACAATTTTGTGTAGCCAGTCCACTTGAGACCTGGGGACTTGGAGCTTTGAAATATCCAACAATGTAATAAGATTCTCTTAGAATTGTGGCAATCATGTGACAATTGTACATCAGTGTTTTCGAAAGAATGCATTTCCCCCAAATAAAGAAAGAAAGAAAGAAAGAAAGAGAAAGAAAGAAAGAAAGAAAGAAAGAAAAAATATTGTAAAAACAAATTTTGTGGTTGCTGATGGTGATACCAGTCCTTCTGCTGAGGAGTTATACATGAAATAAAATAGACATTGGTCGCCCTCAATTTACCATCAGATCCATGATAGCCACCCACTTCTTTCCAAATTCATCATTCCGGCTCCTCGATGTGCCCCGGCTGAGTCTTCGGAAAATACTTTCCTCATGGACTTGTGGCGTCGGCTGGTCTTCGGGCTTTATTTTAGGAAAATGAAGTTTTAGCTTGAATTCTGCCCAGCTTTTCGTAACACTTTTTTTTTCTTCTCTTCTCGCCACAAGATGCTAGGTGCTGGCCTCTGTTAAGAAGCTAACGATTTTACTGCTGCTTCTGAAACAGATTGAACAAATTTTCCATGCTAGAGTCCATTACATCAAGCCAGTTTGCCTTAGGCTTTGCTTATGTGCTACACTTGAAAAAACAGAAGTCCTGAGCAACAACAACAATAACAACAACAAATTCTTTTCCACTTATGTTTAGGTTTTACTCTGAATTAAGCCTGTCAATCTTTGTTTTAAATTTTTTATCTTTTTTGTTTAAATTTCATTTTTCAACAATTATCAACTTGTTTTTGTTCTTTGACAAGGCCTGCATGATCAGTTCTGCAAAGCCAAACACCAACTGATGTTTTCTGCTTTGTTGAGACATTTGGACTTTATAGCAGTTCAAATCTAAGCAGTCGAAAACAAAGCATTGTGAACTTTACAACTGAAAGAGTTTCCACACTATATTGTTCTGTTTAATGATATTTTGCCAATGGTCTACTATTGCAAATAAGTTCATTTCCAATTTAATTCTTAATCATTCAATATTCACATTTTACGATGCTCCAAAAAAGCGTTGGATGGATTTCTTTGATTGTTAAATATCTGGCCCCAGCACTTATTTCACTATTCGTCTGCTAATCTATTAATTTTGGGGTAAATGCATGATTCGTTATGAAAGATTTATTTTTTCTTAACATCTAAAAGGATAGTCATCTGAAAAACCCATCAACCCTTATTAGAGATCACTCACCAGCAAATACATTTACCGCCCTCTTATGTACACCTCGCTAATACTTGGTTGGACCCCTTTTGCTTTCAGAACTGCCTTAATTCATAGCCCTTTATGGCATAGATTCAACAAGGTGCTGGAAATATTCCTTAAAGATTTTAGTCCATATTAACATTAAAGCATCATGCAGTTGCTGCAGATTGGTCAGCTGCATATTCATGACGTGAATCTCCTGTTCCACCACATCCCAAAGCTGCTCTATTGGATTGAGATCTGGTGACTGTGGAGGTAAACTGTACAGTGAACTCACTGTCATGTTCAAGAAACCAGTTTGAGATGATGATTTTAGCTTTGTCATATGATGTGTTATCTTGTGCTCATAAAGGGATGAACATGGGAAGCAACAATACTCAGATAGGGTGTGGCATTTAAACGATGCTCAATTGGGCCCAAAAAGTGCCAAGAAAATCTTACCATACACCACCAGCAGCCTGAAACGCTGATAATAGGCAGGACGCGTTCTGTTGCTGTAGCCCATCTGCTTCAAGGTTTATCATGTTGTGCATTCAGAGATGCTCTTCAACATACTGTTACCTTTCCATCAGCTTAAACCGGTCCAGCCATTCTCCTCTGACCTCTGGAATCGACAAGGCATTTTTACTGACAAATGTCACTCACTGCATATTTTCTCTATTTCAGACCATTCGCTGTAAACCCTAACCCTTAACTTCTAGAAAACGTGACAAGACGATTGATTATAGCTGTTACAACAGAAATGATTGTTTCATAGATGCACAAAAAATGAGATAAAGTTTGTTAATAAATCAAAAATTACACTTAATAAGGGAATATGAGGAGCAAAAAATCCCAGAAATGATACAAGTGTTCCACTGTTTTTTTTTTTTCCTATTGTGGAGAAAAAGTAAAGATGTAGCAAATCCAAACCCCAATTTTGCAACACCAACATACTAATGATCATTAAAATTGGGCACATTAGGCGCATCTAATTTTACTCTTTTACATATTGGGACTAAAATAATCACTTTTTTATTTATAACTGTTTGGTTTTGTTCTTCAGGTTCTTCTCCTCGCTCAACTTTCACCATCAATAAAAAGCCTAACCAGGTTGGAAAACCCAGTATAAATGGTGAGTATTTTTTGCAGTGGTTATCATTCAGCTTTTAATATTCCCTCACTGATTTCTAACTAATCACTCAAAAACAGCAAAGTCTAAATTTTTATCATGAAATATATAGGAAATGGCTGCAAAAATCATGCTGAGCATTTTAAGTAAAGAATTACCAAGCTAGTCATGTAGTTTTTTTTTTTTAAATGGTCATATATCATTTTTAAAGCAAATCATTTATATTTTGGTCAGACTTTACAATCAGCCTCAGAAATATTGTCACTCTGCATGGAAAAAAATATATACACCAATTAGCCAAAACATTAAAGGCGCAAAACATATTGCCAGTATTGTGTAGGTTCCCCTTGTACCACCTAGCAAGCTCTGCAAGACCTCTCCACAGGAACTCTGGGGTGTGCTGTAGTATCTGGCACAATGGATCCATTGGGTGCTTTGGGTTGCAGGGTGGGGCCTCCATCAATTGGAAATATTTGTCAAGTACATCCCATGGGTGCTTGATTGGATTGGTATCTGGGGTGTTTGGACACCGAGTTAGCTGCTTTGGGACCTTTTGTGCTGGACCCCATGCACAGTGGGCTGTGGTGCATCAGTTGTTCTGGTGCTCTTCTATAATGGCCAACATTGACTTTTCTACGGGGTCGGATGGGATGGGCTGGCCTTTTGCTCCCTGCGGGCATGGGTGAGCCTAGGGTGCCCATGATCCTGTCAAAATTTTACTGGTGTATAATTGATCATTCTTGTTATTGAGTTCTCCTGGCAGTGGTGTTAGTGTTTAGGCTGATCTGTTGAAATCATAAGTAATGCATTTTCTCTGCAAAGCAGTTTAATAATTATTATTAAGTAAAAAGATTATGGTGGAATCTATTTTTTACCATGTGGTTTTGTTTTAAAGATGGTTATTTTAATGGCAAAATAACCATTAAATAACCAAAATAAATATTTTACTATTTACCAAATACTAAAAGGTGTCCACCTACATGCCATCCGGTGATAGATACACCCCACCCTGTAGATATAGCTACTATATCGTTTCTTTGACAGTTATTTACTGGGTTGGCTTGCCAGCTCGATGCCTATGTGTCTGAGCACTTGGGGGTATAGGACCTTGCTCAAGTGTCCAACTGTGGTAACCCAGCGTTGTCTGGGCTCGAACCGGTAACCAGCAGTCCAACACCTTAACCACCACTGCCCCTACCCCCTAACCAAATACTACTATAATAAAACAGAGAAATCAAGAGGATGTTTTAGCTACAAGAAAAATATTGCATTTGTAAACTTATTCTACTTTAGTTTAGGTTGTAATTTTTAATACCTGTCTATAATCATCATTTTATACATTTACTTTCACAAACTTCTTTATGGGACACAAATGCATACAGTATATTGCATGGTTTATCTACAGTTTATATCTTTTTATCATCAGACAAGCTGATTGACCCGAAACCTGACAAATCATCTTTCCTGAAGCCCAAAGCGCCCCCTGCGACTGCCAAACCAGTCAAACCCAAAACAACTGCTTCTTCAGTGAAGGGTAAAAATAAATATAGTATTTTTGACATAATAAGTATCACTTTGTAAATTGTAGTTGACATTTATTTTATCATGTGATTTCATAGCGACACATTTTGAAACATGGGAGAACTCATCAGCTTTTAGCTCTGTTCCAGTTTCCAAAGTCGACGCCCTGGGCAAAGAACGCTTCATTGGTAAAGTTAAAGCGCTTCATTGCTAAAGTTAACATAAAATGCAAGTTAGCCATAATAATATTAAAAGCCATAGCCATAAATAATATTGTTTTAATTAGTTTAATTTAGCCCACAAATGTTTAGCCCACATCATGTTTATAATTTTTATTATTCTGGATCAGCATTGAAGGTTTGAACGAATCTGATTTTTTTTTCTTGTTGTTGCAGCTCCTCACGTGGTTTATAAAACAGACAAGAAACCAGACGAACCGTGTTCTATCACTACGTCCCTGAGCTACTTTCCAGAGGAAGAAGGAGGGGAAACCACAGTGACCGGCCCTCCCCGTACAGCCCCGTCTAACCTTACTGTGGTTACAGTGGAAGGTTGTCCATCTTTCATCATCCTTGACTGGGATAAAACTGACAACGAAACCACGGGTAAGTGGACAAAAACCCATTTCCTCACTGTGAATAAAGGAAGTTTATTCTGTTTGTCAGTCATCTACATCATTATAAATTAGAAATTCCTGCTTACCTGTGGGATTTGTCAATTTTTTCAAAAACCAATGAGTCTCATAAAAAGCATAACGTATTTAAAATTAATTAGTGCCAAGTACTAAGTCACTATTTCTACCATAGAAAATGACGGTGAATTCACAAGCTATGGTACACTGTATTTCTAGATGCATATTTTCTTTGATATGCTTTATAACATCTGGATTGGATGCATTGTAACATTTTGCAACAGTAGCAGACTTTTAAAATGAACTCTCCCTTCCAGTTTAGCTTACTCATAATTACAATATTTTTCACTAACCAGTAAACAAAATCTAAACTCTTTTTCCCTCCGTCTGTTCCAACCACTCAGCTTTCAGCATCACCAGTATTCTAATACACTGCCCTGATCATCTGTTATCATATGCGCCTGTTTCTCACTGGTTCATGCCTTAAGTTAGAGGCTTTTTATGCTTGAATATTTCTTAGGTCACTGTGTGGCTTAACAAACAAAAAACATTTCTCTGAAACCGCTTAGGTGCAGGAACTGGACTGAAAATGAGACTCAAAAAGAACTTCAGGAAGCCTGGAAAACTAATCCTCAAGACTACATTAAATAACACAAGGAAGTCTGTTATGAACTGACATCCTTTCCCATTTTATTAATCTTCGCTGTGATTCTGTGTTTTGTTTTATTTATTTTTTGGATTTTTATGAATTGTTGATTGTTTGGATTTTTTAACGTTCAAAGTTTAAGCACAATGAAGTACTGTAGTGTTGAAGTAGCCCAATGAAGTAACCACTAACAAAATGATAATCATGTTTTAATCATGTTTGCTGACAGAGTATGAAGTCATCTCCACCACTAAAGGACCTGACGGAGAAAAAGTCTCCATCCTAACCACCAACCAAACACACACAGCTGTGGAGAACCTCAAACCTGAATCCAGGTATATTTATGGCAGACACACACACAAACACACACACATACATACATACATACACACACACAAACACACACACATACATACATACACACACACACACATACATACATACATACATACATACATACATATTGTGTCATAACTGAGAAGGAAAATAATACACTCTGAGCTGTGGAATGACAGAAATGTAGGTTATGGCCACTATCAGGGATAATGAGCCTGAAAACAGCACTGTGATCCAGATGAATTTTGCCTGTGAGAGTATTAAACAAGTCTCCACATAACCTGGGTTTGGTGTGTGTGTGTGGATATCATCAGCAAGTCACACATGGAGGATCTATTAAAGAGGCCTCAGCATTTTCAGTGTACATGGATCAAGTATCACAGCTTAGTGGAAAGCAGCACACTGCAGTAAGATTAGACACCATATCCAGTTTAATAAGAGCAGATCAGGTAGACTTATAGTTCAGAAAGAAGTTGGAAGTAAGCAGGGAAGCAGGTTATATTTGCTCATTTATCATGTTTTATAATGTTTCTGTTCATCTTACCACATAGTTATGAGTTCAAAGTGAAGCCAAAGAATGAACGCGGCGAGGGGCCATCCAGCGAACCAGTGACCTTTAACACAGAGTCTGGTATGTGTATTAAACTACGAAACAATGCACCACTTACAGTACACCATAAAGGCAAATCAAGCCATAAACGGTCAGAAGAAAAATAAAAAATCCACTTGGATCAGAGACATTTTCTTTTACCAATTAACATTCTCATCCAAGATTCTAAATTTCTATCACCATCACTGACTATATGTTATAGTGTTATCTGTAGATTCGACTGTTTATTACAGGGTTCAAATGTTTGTCACTTTTGGAGTTCAATAAAATGATCTAGGGATCTAGGATCTAGGCAATTCCAGGTTTTAGGCCTTTTTATGGGATTTGTCAGAATGGACCTCAGACCCCATTGCACCCTGTGCCTTATTACGCTTGGTAACTTGTCTCTACCTCCAAACCTTCAGTTTACTAGCAACAAACCATAACACCATTTAAAACTACCAATGGCAACCATGAAAAACCATAGCCCTTGGTTCTCCAAGGAGGACAGGAATGAGAAAGGAGATGGAACAGAATAGAGGAGAGCAGACATATCGGTGCCAGCTACAGACCAAAACAGATATATAAACAGAATGATCTGGTTTCCCTACTGGATAAAACAAGATGCTGAAAGAGATTACACAAAGACAGGAGCAGACTGTTTTTTTACCTTAAGCTTCTTGCAACTGAATCAGTGTCTTTTAAAGATTTGTAAAAAAAAAAAAAACCCAGTAGACTTGTCCATGCCAGTGAATCTGTCCTCAACTGGGAGATTCAAATATTTGGGGAAAAAACAACACACTGCTTTATGACAGCTGGAAGGCATTGTAGTTTTATACTTGAGACACACTGCTCACGTCTGCTTAGCCAACATGGAGCTGGAAAGCTAGTCTTGCTAAATTTCCTATTACCTACACATCATTTTGATGGCTTCCATCACATGGCTGCTTTCAAATGAACTGTTCATTGCAAATATCTCATCTATTTTTTTTCGCTGTGTTTTTTTTTATGTTCTGCAGCGGATCCGAGAGTGAGCGAGTACGTTTCAGGTAAGTGTCCCACAATTTGAGGTGAAGAGAGATTGAGAGACAACAGAGAATGTTAAAGTCTTTGGAAACTTACTTTAAACAAAAACACATTCTTCTTTTAAAACATGTTTCTAATCCAGGCAAAACATTTGAGAGCATGTGAGAAATGCATTTTGCCCTCTTCTAACCCATTAAAGCCTGACTCTAGAACAGAAAATCAGCATTCTAACATGTTAGAGAACACACTTGACAAAGACCCTTCTGTGGCAATGTAAGGATATAGATTCTGTGACAAACTTCATGTAAAAGAACTGATGTTCTACTGTAAGGTTCTAGAATACTGAGGGGGTTTTTTTTCTTCAAAAATGTTCTACTTCTAATGCTTTCCAGTAGGGAAAGACTGTTACAGGGTTTTACATAGAACTTTTAGGGCTAGATCTAGACATTTTAGTCAATAATCTATTATTCTGTACAATAAATGCAGCTTTTCTATGTACTGTAGATCCCTTTTGATACTGTAACACTCGATAGGTTAACATGCACAATTTAGTGGTGCTACAGTTATAGTTCAGCTAGGTCATTTAATTGGACTACTGATCTTGTCCCATTTTGCAAGCATGGCAGAGGAATCAATTTATTGGCCAAAATATGTCCAATTACACTACAATAGGTGGCCTAAAACACAGACCAAACACTCTGCAAACAAGTTAGCTAGCGACGAGTAGCATGCCAAGCTGGGAAGAAAAGTGAAAATTTTTTAGTGCTATACCTTTTATACATGATGTGCGATTTACTTTTTCTACACCTAAGACTCACACTCTCCCTCATGGTTATGGTGTTATTCATATGCAGGCAACAGTACCATAGTGTTAGAGACTTCTTCCCTCTTTTCCGCATTTTGCTTGACTACCAGGTTAAAGCCCATGGTGGGAAATGAAAAGGCACCTACTGTACAGTAGTGTGTGAGTGACAGGTACATGGAGTAGCTTGACTCCCAACCACATTATCTAGGTGTGCTCATCAGAGAAGTTCGATTTAGCGCGATTTCTGTCAGACAAACATATTTATACTTATAATAAAAGTCTGGTTTTAGTCAGGCTAACATAATTTGTCAGACTAACACTACATCATGTAAACATACTGACTATGTTTTATACTCCCACATAGAACCTCTATGGGTTTCCCAGCCCTATAACTGAAAATCTTAGAAAAGGAATTCATTTTTAATTGAATAAAGACTTTAAGTTGTTGTTCTGTTCTGATAGCCAAGCAC
The DNA here is from genome assembly GCA_028565755.1 of Dinotopterus cunningtoni. Taxonomy (NCBI): domain Eukaryota; kingdom Metazoa; phylum Chordata; class Actinopteri; order Siluriformes; family Clariidae; genus Dinotopterus; species Dinotopterus cunningtoni. The sequence continues at coordinate 2,279,835 of JAOTRS010000001.1, read as the reverse complement.
TTTGTTGTAGGACTCTAGGTAAAATACCGTAGAGCCTCCCGGCATACCATAACCCCACACCACCCCTTTTCAAGGAGGTAAGCAAAGAATACTTTGGGGTCTATATTGACTGCCTATTTTTTTTACTGTGCTTGTCTCAGGAAAGGATGCTATCTGGACACAGTTCCCATTCAAGACTGATGCATATTCAGAGTGCAACGGGAAGCAGTATGTTAAGAGAACATGGTATCGCAAGTTTGTCGGCATCCAGCTCTGCAACTCGCTCCGATATAAGATCTACCTGAGCGACTCACTTAACGGTCAGTCCTCCAATAGTAGTTTACAAGATATTTATACTGTATTAGGCAAGTCCAACACTAAATTAGGAGTGCATAGCTCTCCTCCTGGGGGTCTACTACATGTCAGGGTTTCCAAAAGCTAATTTGATCCAGCTGGCCCATCTGAGTTATTTGGAGTATTACGTTATTGTTGGATGTAAATTCTAAAGGGTGATAGATTCTCCAGGAACATGCTTGGGACCAAAATCTGCTGATGGGTCGATCTCCAAGTGTCGGGCTTTAATGGAATTTTGGAAGAATAAGGATAAAAATGAACTCTGGATGAAGGTATACCTTCAGACTGGCTTCAACCCAGTTTCTAAAGAGCTTTGCACCTTGTCATCTGACAGAAAAGATTATTTATTTTCATATACAATAATATGGTATGCAGGAACATTTTTGAAACCAAATTTCATTAAAGTTAGGCAATGTTTAGCTAATACATCCTAATGTGTACTCAGGTAAATTCTACAACATTGGGGACCAGACAGGCCATGGAGAGGACCACTGTCAGTTCGTAGACTCCTTCCTGGATGGAAGGACCGGGACACAACTGCCAGCAGACCAGCTTGAACCTAG
>JAOTRS010000001.1:2266853-2278316 GCA_028565755.1 Dinotopterus cunningtoni | reverse complement strand
TGCCACTGTTAGATTAGTACTACTGTAGTACTATTCGATCAGAGCCATTCTCCACTTAATCTGGCTGCCACTCGTATTCCTGCTGCCACTGTTCGTCCTGTTAGTCCTGTTTCCATGTTTAGTTATTCCTGCTGCCACTCTTAGTGCTGCTGCCAGTACTCTACACTACTTACAACAAATCGTTTTTTTAATCCACCCTGCTCACCAGGCTTCTTATGTGCACATTGATTCATAACATTGCTCAGATCACACAATATGCAATTTAGTTATGGAAGGAACATTTCTCTAGTGATCTTGGCATAAACTTTGTTTTCTCTCTCTCAGGTTTCTTCAGAGCCGTAAGGCAAGAGCCCGTTCACTTCGGCCAAATTGGAGGCAATTCACATATCACTTATGTTGGCTGGTACGAGTGTGGTACACCAATCCCAGGAAAGTGGTAGAACCCCAAAGTATGCCTGAAGTGAAAGAAGTGACTTTTATTGGCTGAGATGGTCACATGCTGGTTATTTTTCACCAATGACTTGGTGGTGTGTGATACCTCAACCTCTGACGCCAAAGTCCAAAACATGTATAAAGGTGTACAGTTTTGAGGAGTCAGGGACTTATTAGCAGGTTTGCGTTGTATATAAACGAACCATGCCTCGCTGTCTTATTTATCATTATTACACATCAAGCTAGGGGGAAAAAAAACAACAAAAATAGAATAAGGAACCATAGTAAGCAGTTCATGTAAGTCATAGATGTTTTGAAATATGACTTTGATTTAAATATTGGGAAGCTGGCTCCCTAAAAATATTTTGATATTTTGTGTAATATTATATTAATTATTATTATTGTGTAAAAATTGCGGTGCCTTGTTTCTGAGTAAGAGGGACTGGACGATCCAACGAGTGAAATATTTTTTCACACTCATTAAATTCATCAACTCATCTATCCATTTATTCATCCATCCGTTGATTCATTCCTTACCTCATTCATTCATTAGCATACATGTTACATTCATTTATCATGTTTTCTTCCTAAGCCCTGCTATAGTGGGGGCCCCAGACTGTAAAGACCTTACACTTGCAATTTGCACAGCATAAATCTATTTATATGTATATGGAGAGAATATTTTTTCATTAAACCTATAAACAAAAAGGGCTTCTTCAAGTTTTTGAAGCACCTAGTGATGCTTCTATCAGTACAAAGCCCATCAAATGGGTTTGCAGCCAAAAAACTGTTGCTCATGGCACGCAGGCACAAGTATGTTTTGTACAGTAAATACTTCTACCCATTCAAAGGTCACTTAAAGTGTATATATATCTATTAAAAATTGAGCTGTAAGAGACTGTAAGATTGCATTGTTGATTTGAAACAATGTTCTAATGTATTATTTTTCAGTAAAAAGAAAACCACAGAACATTTGGTTTCCCCTTTTTTATAATAAAAACAATTCTTTGATGATTGTTTCTTTTTCATTGGCTCTTTGTACTGCACAACTTTTGAAAGATTGCTAGAAGGATAACAGTTAAAGCCCAGGCCTCTCGAGGAATTCCAGCCTTCACCTCCTATCCAGCAGCACTGGAGCCTGCCAGTTAGAAACGTCACCCGAAATGCACACATTACTGCACTTTTTCCAGCCCTAGAAAGAGAGAGAGAGAGAGATGGGGGAGGTAGTGCCAAACCAACCAAACCAAAGACAAGGATGTTCTCAGAGAAAAACACATAGCCAGAAATTTATTTTTTTAAAGCTCTAGGAAAACTCAAAAGCTTTCCCACTTAATGTTACAGGCACATCACAGTCACAAACATCGTATTAACATAAAACTGAGAATCCCAGACACAAGCACTAGTGTGGCTTTTGGTAGCTGCTAGGGTACGTCGTTACGCATGATGCGATTATGGGGTTTAAAGAGTGCACTGGAATTTTTACACCAAACAAAATAGAAAATAGTACATTGTATAGTGAATAAAGAGTTTCAGACAAGATTTAGATGTCTGATTGAATAATACATGAGTTCTACACATATTATCACACAGGTTCCTGATGAAGTGAGAGAATTACATGAAAAAAAATATCTGTTTTTCTGAAGTACTTCTGAAAAACAAATCTACTTGATTTATGATGACAGCACGGACATGTTTCTCACCTGACTAGACATTTATTTATTATGAATTTCTTCACCTAATTGTTGGTCTGCTTCTCTAAGTCTGTCTATATTCACACACACACACACATGCTCACGTGCGCACACACACACTTGCTTGTTTTGGCATCCAGTGACCACGAGCTCTTGAATAATCTATTATAAAATCAGACGCGATGAAAGCTGCCTGTGTTTACTGAATGGAAAACCAGCTGGTGTGTGTGTGTGTGTGTGTATGTGTGGGTGTGTGTCTGAAAGACTGGGCCTGTGTTGTGTGGTTTGTTTTTCTTACTAATGAGTTTGTGCATGTGATGTAGAAGCCACAAAACTTGTAGACGTAATTTACTAGACGTTTTGACCAATATTCATGGTTCTGTCTTCTGTACTGTATGTGGGCCTCACAAATATGGATTTAAGGCATAAAGCCTAGTTTTAGTCAGTCTGATTTCAGCAGTCTGTAAAGAATATTATTCATCCCACTGTACCAGATCCCTTAAAAATCGTGTGTGTTTTAGGACCACCAGTGGACTATACGTCTCCCATCACACATACTTATTTGCATATTTGTAGTGGTGGACTAAGAACAAATCATGTATTTAATTAAAAGTAGTGATATCCCTTCCATTTACTTTTTCCCTCTTGGAGTAAAACTCCAACAGTACTCACTACAAAATTACTGAGCTTGTATTAGCTCACAGTTGCCTTTAAGTCATCATTTTTTTTTTAAATATCTGTGTGTTTGCTTTTAGTCTATGAACATGCTGTTTTTCCTCAGTGTCTGCAATCATCTCCGCTTCTGATTTCAAACACCTGCTACATAATTAAGCCTCACACAGAGAAAAGGCAATTCATGTAATTATGCATAATAGTCAGGAGGGGGCGATATTACCTATTCAAATACTACAGTACATACCACTGTCGATTTGTGACGCAAAGGCAATACAGACATCTAGTCAAGTAGAAAGTACAAATATTTGTAGGATGTTGCAGAAAGTAAAAGTAAAAAGTATTGTTTATAAAACCTATGCAAGTACACATATTTATGTACAGTAAGTAAGTAAATGTACTTAGTTACCTTTCATCTCTGATTTCATCTCATTTGCTTTTTTATTCTAATCTAGTATTTTTGTGGGAAATAATAATGCCAACATTGACTTATGCATAGATTGTTATGCAACAGTTTGCAAACTGTTAAATTGCGTAATCTAGGCGTAAGTGGGTGTTGCCGTTATTCTTTCTGACAAAAGTACTTCAAGTTATTCAGAAAAGAAGTCTGATATTATTTAATCTTGTTTGTTATACACAAGCTTCACCACCGAACCTCATGACCCTAAATGGTTAATAAATAAGGCAAATCAGAGGACTGCAAAACAGCAACACACTCGCAGTAATTTATTTTTATTAAACCAGATGCTACATGTGCACTAATTCTGCACGTCTAAATGCCATACCCTGCTCATCATTGTAGCTTTGTAAACAAGCTGGAAGTGAGATTAGCCACAAAACCACAGGTTTATTTGATTCCCCTGCTTTCTCTACAGATCATGATGATAGAAAGAAGAAAAAATGCACCTAGATACAATGCTTTCTTCACAAACCACAACCTGTCTAGAACTAGTGTTAACCAGTGAGTTCTGTTGCCATGGAGATACCACTATTAATCATTATGTAACTTCATATGCCCATCCACTTCTCATACAGTAGCTTTATATTACAAACTGCCTGCCAAAACACACACACACAAACCAAAAAAAATAAAAATCCTATTAAACTTAGGTTAAAAACTGTAAACGCATTATTAATATTTGGAGGGATAGTGGCAACCCATCACCTTTGGGGAAGAAATTTTGTTGGAAAAACATCCTAATTGAGAGTGATGGGAGATCAATTATATGCTTAGTGAAATTTAAAAAAGTAGAAATTACAGCAATGTTTAATAGTAAAAGGAAGGACATTTTCACACACATGATGCGAGAAGAACTCAAGGGATCGAGGCTAAACAGTTGTGCAGCCTTAAAAAAAAAAACACTTATCAGTGAGGCATCAATTTGGGAGGGAGCATTGGAAAAAGGTCACATTGTCTGATGAGTCCACATTTGCTCTGTTCCAGACTGATGGGTTGTCATCATGCCTCATGCCTACCATAAAAGCCTGTGGGTGCAGTGTTATGATCAGGGGTTGAAAAAAAAAGATCCAAAAAATTAGATCAGCCAACGACAGCTTTTTCCATCTGTGGATTTTTTTCTTCCCTGAAGGTACAGCCATATTCCAAAATGACAATGCCAGGATTCATCAGGATCAAAAAATTGTGAAAGAGTGGTTCAGGGAGCATGAAACATTATTTTGGCACATGGATTCAATCTTTGGGATGTGCTGGAGGAGACTTTACACAGCGGTCCGACTCTTCCAGCATCAATACGAGATCTTAAAGAGAAATGAATGTGATTTTGGATGCAAATGAATGCTGTGACATTGCATAAGTTTATCGCAGCAATATCACAGCCATTATCAGGTAGAGGTAAGTCCAATGAAATATTAACATGTGTGACTTGTTTAGCAGGACAGTGTAGTTCTACTCTATCACTTGTAAATGCTTAATTAATGACAGATATTAAGAAACAGAAACTGTTGTAACACTTAAAACTGGGTTTTCAGAGAATTTCAAATCCAGCTGTTTGAAGAAAAAAAACTTTTCTGCCCTTTTAGACTGAGGCACAAGTTAAATCCAAAAAATTAAAATAGCAAGCATGATATATATTAAGTGAGCTTGTGCTAATCGTTTCTCAGTAGCTCCAATTTGAGATTTTTACAGCTTTTCCTTGCTTGGGCTATCCCATTCTCCTAAGGATTTACGATGGGGGATTCCTCTGGAATGTTCCATCTTCCTCATTCAACCCAAAGTAGCCAAAGAAACATGACAACAAGACTGAAAGAGACCTGAAGAAACCTTAGATTTCCAAAACAGAGCCTCTCTGGGATGTAATCAAAAACAGTGATTCTCTATTCAGCAACACACACACACATTTCTATTTTGGACCTAACATTTTTCCAGCAGACAGGCCAAAACATGTGGTCCAATAAGTCATTAATCATGAAGGAAAGAGACAGCAAAAAAATGCAAAATCAATAAGAAAAAGAATGAAGGAAAAGATTGTCATGACAATTTTTGCATTAGCGTTTGTTGACCCCAACCCCTACCAGGACGGCAAACAATTTCAAGATGAAAGAAAAGTGTTTCCCTATCTATTTTGTAAGACATGCTTCGATTTTAATGAAAAATGTAAATCTAAAATGCTAATTACATTAGCCATGTTCTCTGGCTTAAAAATGTAACATTGCTCAAACTTACACAACACAGAAATCTTCTTTAATGAGAAATGACTTGGTCCAGTGACCCCAAGAAAGTCAGGAACTGAATGCAAGCCAAAGCTGGATCAAATAATCAACATTTGGCAAGCGTCAAGCTTCCTAAATACCACTGAGTTTCTAGCACACACACACTAGCTTGACCAAAGCGACGTGCCTTTCAAACCAGCAGAACCTAAACTAACCATTTAAAAAAAGATAAAGATCCAAAGTTAAAAGAGATTTCATCTGGTGTTTAAAGTAAACCAATTTCCAGGAGCAGGACTCAGGGGGGTGAAACAAATAAAGACCTTTACAGACATGGGAGCAAAAATTCAACAAGCAGATTCTTGCAAGTTCACTGATAATCTTTTAAATCATCATCAACAACAACAAAATCCATCACCTAAATTAGACTCCTAAAAGATCCTATAGGGTCGTTTGGCAATCTTCAACATGTGTTTTGGGGCATCCATTTTCCTTTAAAGATTCCATTGAGGGACAAGCATTCCTGCTTGGTGTTAAATTTGTATCTGGCTCAGTTAGGTGTTTTTGCACAGTGCTCCTAATGAGAAAAACTGTCACTGGCAACAACTGAGGCATGTAAAAATGGAATGTATACACTGGAATAAGTCTGTGCTGATATTTGGGCTCAGCATATCAGGCTCAAGTCAAAATACCCTGTTTTTTTATATACCAAGAATGTCTGTCTGTTCACCAATCTGGTTTGCTTTTGATGAAGTGAACAGGACGTCTTCAATCTGGGTTTAATAACACGAGGTTTCATGTTCTTGTCATTTAAGATAAACATGTAAATGAATGAAAACAAAGCCAGCCTGAGTCCTTGTTGAAAGTCCATATTCATGGGAAGCAATTTCAGAGATGCCTCCTGGCTCTGGGCTGCTTCGCTTTCATTTACCCTCTGCTACAAAAACACAAAAAGAAAAAAAAAATCTCATGTATTTGGATGCCTAAAGTCTGGAATTACTCAGATGAGGTTTCGTGTAACACCGCTCAAATAACCATCATATGTATGTGGAAGCTTAATAGAACAAAGGAATAAAAGTTTATTATCAAAAACGGAGTGTCCTGGTAGCAAAGCAAAAGAAAGAACGAAAGAAATGGCATAAAATGAAAACAACAGAATGCACAAAGGAAGTCACACAGTCGTTGTTTGTAAGAATGTTCCTTTGTAGGAGTACTTCCCACTCGCTTGATCAACACTGTGACCCTTCTGTTTAATCTCTTCTGAACTACAGCACACTTTTTTTTTGGAGCTCTGTATTAGATACTGTAGTCTCCCACGTGCTCTCTAATGGCAGTAGATGGATTGGTGACTCTAATGTAAATGTGTGTGCGCAAGGTGACCTGATTTACCATCCACAAGGTATTTATATTGTTCCTGTGATAGTCTAACTCACTCACTCATTGTCTATACCACTTTATCCTGGGGGGTGGGGGTCAAAGGGGAGTGGTGTGCTAATTAGCCTAATCTGCATGTTTTTGGACTATGGGAGGAAAACCACTAACTTTGGGGAGAACATGAAAAACATGCACACAGACCCCGAGGCAGGGATCGGCACCTGGAGGTGCAAGGTTACAGTGCTACCCACTAAGCCTCCGTGCTGCCGGGATAGTCTACCTCACCCACTTACTCATTCACTCATCATCTATACCGCTTTATCTTATATTGAGGGTCGCAGGGACCTGGAGCCTATCTCAGAAGGCTTAGGGCACAAGGCGGGGTACACCCTGGACAAAGTGCCAATCCAGCGCAGGGCAGACATACATACACACACTCACACACTCATTCACACACTACAGACAATTTGGGAATACCAATTAGCCTAACCTACATGTCTTTGGACTGTGGGAAGAAACCAGAGTACCCAGAGGAAACCCACCAAGCACGGGGAAAATATGCAAACTCCATGCACACAGAGATGGGAATCGAGTCTGGCAGAGAATCGAACCCAGACCCTGGAGGTGCAGGGCGACAGTGCTAACCAGTACACCACCGTGCCGCCGGATAGTCTAGCTGACCAGGATGAAATATTTATAAAAGAATTCATTCTTGTGTTCTGTCTAAACCAGTACAGTTTGCCCCATCTAAAAAAAAAGTTCAAGCTCTTATAGCTAAATGAGATGTACTGATAATATTGTTTTATACACTGACTGGCCCAAAAAAAAGAAAGTTACATTTAAAAAACTGGGGATTAAACGAATGAAGATAACTTAATGCTTGGTGAAGTTGCATGATGAAAAATGTTTAATAGTAAACATACTGTAAGAGCATTTCCACAAACACAATGTTATGAGAACTTATAGGATTGGACCTAAACAACTGTCTTTCCATAAGAAAACCACTTATCAGAAAAAAAGTAAGAAGGGCATGATATGATGCACCCATCGTACATAGTGTCCACTGTACAAGCCTCTGGAGGCAGTGTTATGATCTGCAGTTGCTTCAGTTGCTCAGGTCTAGGCTCAGCAACATTACTGTATGTGGCAAAAAAAATGAAGTCAGCTGATGACCTGAATGTACTGAATGACAAGGTTATCACATCTTTTTTCTTCCTTAATGACACGGCAATATTCCAGGAGTGTAAAGGAGTGGTTCTAGGAGAATTAAGAACATTTTTACACTATAAATTGCCCACACATTGCATGCCACAATCAGGTAAAGGTGGTCATACAGAGTTAGATTTTTTTTTTTGACCAAGCAGTGTATGATGAGAAAAACTTCATCCAAGCCATATCAATAAAAGGTCGTGTCATTATTTTTCAATTATTACCATTTCCATCTTCTCCTACCTGCTTTTCCAATTACTAAATCTAACTCTTGGCCCAGAAGGAAATACTTATCCAAGACTGGAGTAAGGTTGGCAATCACAGAAGTAGATCAGTGGCTGAACATTAAAACAGCCAAATTCCAGGGTGAGCGAATCCTCTGGGTCAGTCCTGATGCAATCTTAAGACTTGCTTTAAAGCTGGCTGGCATGCTGGCTAGATCTCAGATCATTACAACAGCTGGGATACATACTGTATACTTTTAATTATAGCTTGCCATACATACAAGTAGGGCTAGGGTTGTTTCTGTAGTGTTTTGATGAGCGACAGTTAAGGTTTCAGAAATATTAGAGAGATTAGCAAATACAAATCTGCTTTCTATTACCACAGCCGTGGTAGTATATCAAGTATATCAAATATCTGGCTTTGTTGTTTGCTTCAGCTGAAATCCTATCACTGTTCCAGTCCTTCTTTAGTGAGGTCTTCCGTGACTGGCCCTGGAAGACCAGAGACACTGGCAGGGAGTGGGTTGCCATTTCTTCACAACAATCACAGATCACTGAAAAGTAGAGAACATCCAGAGAAGCTAGTGTCTTACTTTTCACCAAGCCAGATGAACCATGTTTTTTATTTACTCCAGGACTAAATAATGAAGAAAAAAAAACAAGGCAAATGCAGACCTTTATCATTGAGTTAGAATTCCAGACCAAATACAAGCTCTTTATCCAATTGTCTGCTTACTTAAATTCCTGCCCCTTATGACCCTGTAACATCCCTATCAGACTTCTCAGCTGTGTTCCAGATGTACCTGATGTACCTAAGCCTCCAGTTGAAAAAAATCCAATCCTTACTAACCATTGGGGGCTTGCTCCTGTGAAAATTGCCAACTTGAGAAGTTTGTATCAGAATCACAACTGAAAAATTGTAGGCGCTGCTTCTTATAAGAAAAAAAATACAGACAGATTACATAACAGTGAAGAGTCTAGCAGCTAGTTATACTTGATTATATGTGATAAAAGGCTAATGCATGCTGAATTTACAAAATCAGGTATAATATCACATAATTTACTAAAATAGCTATGAGTTATTTTGCGTAATCAGATATGGAGATATTATGTAGATGGATTAGGTCTGGAAGCAAGTTTGGGGCAGAAGAATATTCCTAATAGGACCTTTTTTTTGCTTGCCTTTGTGTAGGTCTAATAAGTCCTAGCTAGTTTTATTAAAAAAAAAAAAAAAAAACTACCATAAGCAGTTGTGTCCACTCTCCAGTGGCATGATGGGAAACCAACGATGCAGAGGATCTCCCAAAATTTGAACTTTAGTATATTAAAAGGTTATTTTTTAAACTATTAAAAACATCATACTGTTTTAAAGAGAAGCAGATCGCGAATGCTGGATGGACTTTGGAAGCATGTCTAGATCCAACACATTTTCAAAAAAATACACACAATGAAGATATATTTGCATAAGCAGGTCTGCAGGGTCCCTTTATGAGTCCAGCCTCAACAATGTGTCGAATGAAGCAGGAGCTGATACAGTAAGGTTTCTGGCCAATTCAATGCATGACTCCCAAGGAGAAGCTGGAAGCTGAGCTGTACTCTACTGACCATTAATCACAGAGAAAAATCATAAAATTAGACTAAAATAAAAAAGTCTAATTGACATAGAAAAAGGTCTCCTACACTGCAAACTGCATGTCTCTGAGATTTCTCTGGTCATTTGAAATGACAGTGATCGGTTCCTTCTCAAGAGGATTCTTGGATTGTTTTGTCAAATGTTGCATATTTTAGGATTTTTGGGTTTCTGCTATAGCAGTCCTAAAGTGAGTTCAGTACTGCATACAATCAATGCTGTTGTGTAGAACTAAAAACTCGCTCACTCACTCATTTTCCTGTTCAGGGTTGCTGGGGATCTAAATCTTGAAGGACGCGAGGCACTAGGCAGTGAACACAAAGAAACAATCCAGGGCGATGTGAAAGGGCTCTTGGTGACACCAATTAGGCTAATCTGCATGTATTTGGCACGAGGCGGGATACACCCTGGACAGGGTGCCAACACACTCATTCAAACACTATGGGCAGTTTGGGAATGCCAATTAGTCTAATTTGCATGTCTTTGGACTGTGGAGGAAACACTTAACCCAGTAGGTGCGAGCCCACAGTGCTAACCACTACCACTAACTAATAATGTGTTTATCAAGAAACCATGAAGAATAAAATACCGTCAACTGGTTCTATTTAAATGGAAAAGTTTTTGATTTAAGTATTTGATGAATAGCCCTTTAAAAGTGGGTGAGTATACCTAATGTAGTAATTACTTAATTGTTTTGTTGTTGTTTTTTTGTATTTTTTCCCTTGTGCTAGAGTGGAGTAGTGGTAAAAAAAAGAAAGGTCCAGAATGGTGAATACAGTAAAGCAAACACACACACACACACACACACACACACACACTACAGACATGCACACACACTATACACACAAAATAGAGGAACTTCATAATTTATGTTCACTTGGTTTGCTGGCAAATGACTGTGAAATTACTGGGTTAGCAATCAAGAAGATCACATGTGCAACTTGTAGTGAGTGAAAAAACACAAACACAAGAACTGCAATGCGAATGCAAGCACTGCTTGTATTCCACACAATCCAGAAATCATCGAGGCTAGTCTGTGATCGTATTGCCAAACAGAGGGAGTAGAATATAAAGAAAACTAGATTTAGACAAACTGACGAGATAAAAATGCACAGTAACTTTGTAATTTGTAAGTGTAACCTGAAAGGCTAAAGTATACTGTATGTAACACAGAACAGGTAAACACGAGGCAGGTAACAAAGCACTGTGAGGATAAGGATCCAGACAGGACCGAAAGCAAATCCAAAAGCATATAGTAGTCGCTGCTATGGAAACCACGACATGCAACTGTAAAAGGTAATATGATAATAATGATATACTGTAAATGAACACAGGAACTCACTCCAACAGGTTTGAGTTAATGTTAGGGTTAATTAAAATAAAAGATTCTAATATGAGGTATTTTGTCCTTTTTTATGCACGCCTTTTCCTTTCATACCACCCTCTCAGTTTCTCTCAAGGTTAAGTCCACAGGGAGTGCAGACCTGACTCCAGCTTCACTCCAGGGGAGATCTGGAGCTTTCAATTAAACATCCTACATCTGGAGAACAGCTTGCTCTCTCTC
>JAOTRS010000001.1:2226139-2237311 GCA_028565755.1 Dinotopterus cunningtoni | reverse complement strand
GAGATGGTAATAGGAAGAAACCTTGAGAGGAACCAGACTCAACAGGGAACCCATCCTCATCTGGGTGATGACGGATAGCAGGGATTGATCTGCATAAAACTTATGAGACTGGAAGTTCAGTATAACAGGAGATGTGTTAAATTAAATGGAGTCCAGTTTCATATAATATTATGCTGCAGCATATCCTCATATCTCAACCTCGCCCATCATTAAAACTAAGGACAACAACCCTTTCTCTTAACACCTACATACCTCAACCACATCACCCCACGCTTATCTATAATATACCTTCAACCCAGACACTTTATTTCTTACAGTACTACACTTCCAACACATTTTTGAACCCTATTCCATTTCTCTTCATCCCCACACAAGCCCCAACGTCTGTTGAAATTTTTGTTAACATGTGTCCAAATTATCATTAACATACTGTAACCTAGATCAACTCTGAATGTATCCCTAACCAGTCATTCTCCTAGCACTAACCTGGATAAATGTCTTGCCAGGCATACCAACTTTTCCAGACCTTCCCCTTAATGCTGTCCAAACCAAAATTAAGTCCACCTTCGCAAATTTACACCGATATTTCCTGACATTCCCATTAACGCCTTTTCATCAAATACACTTCAGGTTTTGTATATATTAGTATATATATGCACATATGTACGTATGTATATGTTAACTTCTTTTTTAAAACTGCCTGAAGACCTGCTATTATTTACTCCACCTTCCATTCCTCCTTCAACACTCACTATCATTCCCTACCCAGTACCAACTGAACAACTGCTTGCATTCACTTCTTGAACCAGCCTAACCTCAACACCTGCTACAATGTACACATCCCAATCCTACCTCAACACCTGCTGACTTCTACATCTCCCAGTCCTGCCTCATCACCTTCTGTTTTCTAAATCTCCCAGTCAGGCCTCATCACTTCCTATCCTCTATATCTCCCAGTCTTGCCTCATCACCTTCTGTCCGCTACATCTCCCCGTCATGATTCATCACCTTCTGTTCTCTACATCTCCCAGTCTTGCCTCACCACCTCCTATCTTCAGCATCTCCTAGTCATGCCTCATCACCTCTTGTTCTCTATATCTCCCAGTCCTGCGTCCTCACCTCCTATCTTGTACAACTCCTAGTACTGGCTTTAAACTTGCTATCCTCTACATCTCCCTGTACTGCCTCATCACCTCCTATCTTCCACATCTCCCAGTCTTGCCTCATCACCTGCTATCCTCTACAGCTCCCTGTATTACTTTGATTCCTGCTATCCTCTCAGTCCTACACTTGATATAATTTTTTACACATTCCAATCCTGCCTCAACACGGGCTGTCACTCTCTACATCTCCCAGTCCAACCCAAACACTAGTATTTTCAATACTTTCCAGTCCTATCGAGGCCTGCCATCATACTCTACACAGCCCAGTCCCTTTTTTTTCCCTTTTTATTTATTTTTTAAACTTTTTTTTTTTTTTTACAAATGCTTATATAACTGCAAGTGAACAATATATGCTTTTAATAAGAATGCGGGTTCTCTAAAAAAAAAAAAAGTTTTAGTACAGTTCCTTCCAGTGCTCTTGCTGCCCTCCATTGTTTTTTGCCACACTGCCAGCAGTTGATGATAATGACAGTACTATAAATGTGCAGAGGCGGAAAAGATCAGATTTGATGTGTGTCAGATTAATGCAGAAAATCCGATTTGTATCACAGTCTTTTAGTGATTTAGTAACAAACTTCAGTTCCAAATATCTTTAATATCAGTGTGATATCATTAATCAAACTAGGGAAGTTACTATCTCCTGAATAAAAAAAAAGAAGGAAAGAATTATGCATGTTCCGATGTTTCATCCAGACAGAATCCAAACTGCAGCTACAGTATGTTCAGCAGCGAGGTTCAGAAATTTTCTGTTGTTTAAGCTGAATTTAGCTTTAATCTAGCCACATTGGCAGGTAGCATTAATGAGTCATGCTAGCCGGCATTTGCAGAGAAAGTTCTTCCTTTCAGTGTCACAAAATGAAACAAAAGACTTCCATTTTTTGAAGACTGATAAAAATGGATGTCTGAAGCAGCAACATTTTCTGGGACTGAAAAAACCTAGCATTAATTTATACAAAAATTGCAATCAATTTGTGTGGGTTCTGTGAGGACAGTCAGAAATTTTCAGCAGAGAAGGAAAGGAGGGGTGTTTACTCGTCTCGCTGGCCTGCTTCGCAACAACTGGCCAAAACTCATCTGTTCATTATTAAAATACAATGTTAGACTTGCACGAAGAAAACATTCTGTCTGGGAGGCTAACGTCCTAACATTAGAGGGCCAAGCGCTACGGTAATGGTACTAATTTATCTGTCATCGGTCACATAGCTATAAGCCGCAGAGTAGTAATGCTATGAAATTCTAAATCCATGTAAACCCAAGGAAAGAATGGGTTCCCTGAATGGGTTCATCTTCGAATGTTTGTTTTAATACAAACCAGCATGAAGCCATAACCATTCTGTAAATATCACATTAATCCGCTAACACGCTAGCAACGAAAATTGTTCTCTTCTACCCGGAGACGTTTTCACTCGCGCCCGGCTCACTGCAGACAGTATTTAATGAGTGTGGCCACTCGCACGCCACAGAGTGAGGACGCAAGAAGTAGACGTGAGGTCATTTAGTTGAGTAGAATGGTCAGTTCGCTGGGGTCAGCAATTTTCATCAAGTTAGTCGTTTCATCAGGAGAGCAGGAATTGCCAAATGCTCTGGAGTATTTAAATTAAATAAAAAAAATTATAGAAGTTGTTTTCTTGTTGTCCAAGCCCGCAGGTTTATCAGATGTTCTGGAGGTTGTCCAGAGGCCAGTCATAAAAGAAAGAGGTGAAATGTGGAATCTGGGCATTCCTACACATAATCGATGATGACATTTGAGTGAGCACCTGGATCATATCTCTGCTATCTGTGTCCTCTTTATGTATGAGAGCCCCCTGCCATCTGCAGCTGGTATTGCAGTTGTAGGGTTTGGCCACCATACAGGAATGTTAGTCTTTCTCAGTGAGAACCTTTTATCAGCAGTATCACATCGCTCCCCTCAAAAATTCAGACGGTGCTGTTTTCCAAAATCCTTGATGGCCCTTAATGCTTCAGCTTGGCCAGAACCAACTCAGTCTAGCCACACACAGACACACACACACACACACACACACACACACAGAACAACTTGTTTTGTCTTAGAAACAGAAGGCAAGAGTCCAAGTCTGTCACACAGCCCCATTCACAATTCAACACACAATCACAGTCATTACAGATGGTTTCAGAAAGTCTGTAGTCACGTAGCCGGATTCATAAATAAACACTTGTGCATTCGTGCAAACAGTCAGAGGACGGTGAAAATCATCACAGAGTTGGCGCTCACTTCAGCGCAAGGGACGTTTATGGATCTTTCATCACTCGTCTGCTCCAACTATCCCTGAATAAATATGGGTCTCTTAAATACATAAATGACATAAATGCACTCTAAGGTACACAATCAATGAGTGCTGAGCTTTTTCGACTAAATATCAGGTTAAAGTACAGTAAATGAATAAAGTCTAGCTCACATCCTCTATCACATCTATCAGGAGTTTTAAGGTCCGTGGAGTGTGTAATGTATTTTGGAAGATGGAGAAACAAAGCATATGTTCAATTTGTTTTCATCATTCGTTTATGCTATTTGGCAGACGACGCTTACATGGAGCAACTTATATTTTATTCCTTGGAGTAGCCAAGGGATCAACGGCGAGAGCTTGGCAGTGCTGTTATTTAAAATCATGGACATCCATTCAGCTTTTCATACATACAGTTTAAATGATCACTTTACCAACTGGAAGTGGTTCAGCGGCAACTTTCTTCCATTACCTTTTTAATCACACAAAGCATAAAACTGGGGCACCACAGATCTGTAATTTTTTAGCTCCAGGGTTCCCGGTTCGATTCTAAGCTTGGAATATTGTCTAGCTATCAGGTTCTTAGGGTTTCTCCCACTTCCCAACAGCACAGTAGTAGGTGAGACTAAAAAGGCAAAAAATATATTCCTCTTCTTACTTTCCAAACCTGTCAGAACTGACAAAACTTTCACGCAAGGCCGAAGTATAAAACAAAGTCATTTTCAACCCTATTTGTTTCAAAGAAGGGGGATATACTCCTCTTAAGCGAGACTATTTGTACTCAAAAAAAGGTACAAAAAAAAAGAACTACGGAATTTTTGGCACAAAGAAGAGACCCACCACAAGATGAAAGAGAAGAGTCACGCTGTCATTGTGAATTGTGGCTTAAGTTCAGTCCTTAAAAACAAGCCAGGTTCCTCAGATCCGGTATTAAAATGGACCGTTAAGCTTCAGATGTGCTCTTTTAAGCCAGCAACATCCACAAGGTTCGTTCGAGTTCAAGAACCTTTCCTCAATCACCGACTTGTCACACATCTCACACACATTAAAAACCTGTGATGTCACCGTAATGAATAACAGCTCAAAAACAGGAGGGTTCTGAACAGATTGTACGACTTCAAGCAAATCATTCAGAAAAAAATACACAAAACACTTCATCTGCTCTCAGTTGTTCATTGGGTTTATTACAGAGGAACAGAGGAGAGAAGGTATGAGAAGGTTTATATCTGCTGAGCTCCCTGATCAGGTTCATCACAACAACTTTGTATTTATTTTTATTTATTCCTTTATTTATTTATTTGGTTAACCTCCGAAGCTACGAGATATAAACCACTGTGATTTTCTCAGAATTACATCTGATTTGTTTTGTGCCTCTAATCCCACAGTAACAGGAACTTTTTAAGTCAAGAATATTTTATTATAAGGTGGAACATCTTAATGGCAAGTGAGTTTCTTTTATCACCTTCATTATAGTAGCTAGAAAAATTACTTAACTTACCACACATCCTAAACCATACAATTATTATTTAACTGAATTACTTATAATACTGTTCCAACACTACCATTAAGCCTATATGTTATTCCTCTTTCTTCTAGACACTAGAGACTATGCACTTGAGGAACGTCTCATTCAGAGTTTCCATTCACGCTGCTATTAATCTTTTACCCCATTTACTGGGCATTCACACCCAGCAGATCTGAACTCCCAACTCAAGGACAGACATAGCCTCAGAATAACCTGATATGTCTGTATATGGAGATAAGGCACCACAATATTATATTATATTTGGTGATTCAGCAGTATTAATTAAATGTGCAGAATTGATTAAATGTGCAGAAGCTTCAAAGAAGAAATGCTGCTTTAGATTCATTTATATTTAGTCTTTACTAATTATGTTGCTAAAAATTTTGGAAGATGAACTCACACCAAATGTTTTCCATAAGTCTAAATTTATAAAAGGGCTCTTTAATCATATTTTTAGCAACAAATTTAACAAATTAGAGATATTGTGTTACAATCAAAACTAATCGGCTTTTTTATAAAAGATTTATTTTTTACTGTATGAATCAGGAAATTATTATTTCACCTGTACGCTAAAGCCATGCAGACAAACAGATTTTTGTAGCTAGAAAAGATAAGATTGTCTGATAATTGCTCTAAATGTAACTATTTTTATAGTATGGAGACAATGTAAAGTGAATAGAAGACTATCAGGAATATCAACATTTTCCTCGAATTTGTTTGCCCACAAAAATGGCATGGTATTGCTAAAATGACACTAAAATCACTGTACACCACATGGCTTAGAAAATTGGCAATTCTGAGAAAATAAGTTTAATTAATAAACACATTACTGTGAATTGTTGCTTTAGACATTTAGCCAGAAAATATTGATTAACAGCCTTGATTATTTCCTACTTAAACCAATCAGCTTTATCGAATGAGATGCGTTATAAAGTAAGCATCTGTTTGTATTTAAGTCCATAACAAGTCATGTTTCTAAGACATCATAACTCAAATTAACATTTCATTAGTGATAAAAATAATAAGATTAGCATGCATACAAGTACAACAAAATGGACTGACTGATGAACATATACAATATTTCCATAAACCTTGGCCGACGCCACACATTTAGTACAAACATCTGCTGGTGATCAGTGTTACTTGGTCATTTTCTTTGTCCATTTTTTCCAAACCAAAATGATATCATTACAAAGTAATCATACAAAATCCACGTTTTGTTTTAGAACACGTTGAACTAAGCCCTTTCTTGATGGGAGCATCCATCCCTCTTTTGCCTGTAGCAAAATTCATGGAAGTCACACAGATGCAGAAAAACCCTGGTGCTGAACACATTCATGTAAAAAGATGTCACGTTTAATGTCACATCTCTGGTCATGGTTACTAACCGACCACATCTGTGAGGAAATAACCCAGACTCACTTTCTCCCTCATACACACACACACACACACACACACACGAGCAATCCAGGCTACAGTTCCAAATGTACAAGTTCTGTTTCTGTTCATGATCCAGGATCAAATGTATACAGTATAATAAAGCCTGGTTTTGATCATGATTTTGGACTTGCACTCGAACGTGAAAAAAAAAACATCTTGAACGACTCACATATTAACTTGTAACATTAACATTTGATCATCAATGGTGTCCAATTTGTGTGTGTGCAGAAAACTGATCTGTTCTCACTGAAGTGTTTCCTTTGTCCACAATACCTTTCAACACGTTGCTATCAGAAATGCCTGATCATGACCAGAAATGAGATCCGACATAAACAGGAAATACTACATCCATCATTGAATGCCACATCGTATTAATGAGAAATCTGGTGCAGAAGTGTTGGAGATGTTTAAGTTAATAAGTATGCTGGCATTGACCGTTGTATTAGGATGAAAGTTGGGGATTCGAAAGCTGCCGAGGAGACAATAGAGCAGGACTGGAAATATTAAAGTGCCACTGTTTTGCTCTGTGTAGGAAAACGCTTAGTCCTGCTGCACCACTACCAGCTTGGTGGGGAATGTAGTTAGAACAATAGGTGAAAACAGACCGACATGATTCTTAGCAATGTCAGTAACACTGTACCACTTTTATTATACTACATTATTTAGAATTGACTTTACCTGCTCTTTAGAGCTTGTTAAAATAACTTAATAAGCAAATTAAAAGCTAAAAGGACGTTACTGTATTTATGTTTTCCTGATATCAGCAACGTGTTTCCAATTGGAGGACACTCCCGATGCTGTCAAGTCCAATGGAAATGCTAGTTTCTCGTTTTTTTTTCTCAGATGAGGACTGTATTAGGACTGAATGTGACAAACACACTTCATGAATTAACGCCGGAACGGCTTCCCTCCAGACGGCTGCTAACAAGCTCCACGACGGGCCGTGTGGTTTCTTTTTTGTGTTTTGTTGGTAAAACGGGTCCAATCATCTCCATATTTACCCGCTGTTGAGCTGTCAGGCTTCAGCTAATTCCGCCGCGTTTGTGGCTATACTGAAGCCCTCAGTGCAGGAGTGTAAGTGGCCTGTTGTGAGGGAGAAAGAGAAATGACAGGCCTGAAGGATTTTAAAAACATTACGACAGCTCAGAAACAGCAGCACAAAAACAAACCCAGCTGGCAGGAAGTGGCTCATTACCTGGCTGAGCAGCTTCCTGTGGTGATTTCTCCCTGAGCTGGGCCCAAGTCTATACGGGCAAAGGCCACTTCGGGGAGATTTTCTTTGGCTTTCTTTGCATTAATACATGGAATGGTGAGTGTCTAACGAGACACAGACGTTTATAGCTACATTTATTCTTTTGGCAGACGTTTGTATCCAAATCGACTTAAGAAGGGAGACGGAAAACAATCCAGACTTACAGCTGTATTTCTGCAAAACAGGCTCTTACAGAGATGCCGAGCAGCCTGTCCCAATTAAAGTGAAGAAAAAATATTTGCTTAATTTTTTTTTTTTTTTTTTTGCAACAAGGCCACTTTTCATCATGTACTCAAAATGTTTTATCCCAACCATAAAGACATTTTATCCGTTTATAGTTAGATTTAGTTCAGAGTTACAGCAACCTGCCAAAGAAAAGACTTCTGACACTGGAGACTCCTTCCATGAATATTAAAACGACACCACATTTTTTAAAAACCTGTCTATTACTAGCTAGTACTGTATGTGGTCCACTATACAAGCCTCTGTGAATGATCTGTTACTATAAACAGGCTGTCTGACACATCGTACCTCAAATTAGCTCAAAATTTCAGCCTCTTTTAAAGCCAAAAACAAAAAAATTGCAGTGTAGTGGCTCATTTAGCTTGCTTGTGGGCGATTCCAATATGACTGAGCAACAAGTAGCACATTTTCTTTATCTGCACTTACTTTCTTAAATGGTTCTGGGCAGCAAGTCCAACATCCTGCTATTAGCGAGTGCAAAGAACAAAACCCCTTTACAGGCCCTGTTTTTCGTCGGAGTCATGCTCAATTTTTTTCATGGAGCTGTCGTCTGCACTAAATTGCTGCCGGGTTAGAAAGTAAAGTGGCGCGTCGCTCATGCCTGAAAACAGGCAAAATAAGAAAAACAGGGAGTAAGAACCGCAAATGGGCTCTCACTGGACCATTAAATTTGAGAACTGCAGCTTCACAGGAACCTTACTGAGGTGAATGTGAGCACTGTTCAGACTGGTGTGTGTGGTGAGGCTTTCATTAAACCATCACGGCCAGTAGTGAGTCACGGTATGCTCATGATGTCATTGCATAGTACACAGAAGCCTTAACCACACACACACACACACACACACACACACACACAAACCAGGTGCCTGGAACATTTTTAGTCAACAATGGGCTTATGAGGACTTCTGTCTCGTCAAAGTAGGGATTGTTGTGTTTTTCTATTTATTGGCTTATAAATTATCAGCACAAAAACACCATAGTTAACGTTAAATCACAAAGTAGAGTCACGAAGCAAATCCTAACACTGTGTTGCTGGTTTTTTTTTTATTTACTGTTGTATTTTCCTTAAACCCCATGCTGGTGTTTATAGTTTGTTCATCATTGACTGATGTGTTAAATTATCAAATTTAAGCGAACGTTACCCCAAAGCCCTTTTTAGGACGCTAGGATCCTAAGAGACCCCCTGCTTCGCAAGCCCACCCCCAAAGAAGTATTGATGGCTTAAAATTCATTTTCATACTTTTTAATAGTGGCCTTGTAACTCCAGAGACACTGTGTTACAGCTTGCATTCTTCATTAATGATAGAACAACATGTACTTTTTGTCTTTTTATAGTCACACGTCATGTCTGTCTGAAACAAGTTCATTCCTGTTTCATATTTGCTCGACCCAGTCCTGAGGAGACAATGTGTTACAGATATAATTTTTTTTTTTTTTTTAACAAAAGCCATTTATACTTGGAGAACAAGACAAACAAAAAAAAGACACTATCAGCATCATCTGCTCCAGCTGTGTTTGTCCAATCTGAATTCACAGCAGGGAATAACGCACATCTTAGAGAGACATGGGAAGAAATAAAGCAGTTTTTGGAATGAAGAAGTCTGTTTCTTAGCCCGCAGTGTCTGTACGTTTCCTGCCGTGTTCGCCCAGTGTATAAAAACCGCAAGCTCGCTGTAAGCTTCCTGAGAACATCTGGGCACATTCCAATCTTTATATAGTATTAATTTTTTTCTTGTCATGTGACATGAAAATATTTAACAGAAGCACTTCAATCCTGGCTCCAGCTTGATGCTGTAGGGCTGAGTTTTTCTTTTCTTTTTTTTTTACTTTAAGGGCCTGTTTTACTGTTTTAATATTGCTGTAATCATGGAGATACATAGTTTCATGGAAGTGTGACTAGTTTACAGGACGATAATACACTGAAAACCACAAAATCTCTGGAACCTGGAAGGTTAGGAAAGAAACCGCGTCCAATATTCCACGGGACTGTTCTCTCTGCTGGGCTTGATTTCCCGGGAGGTAATTTAGAGTAAAAAAATATCCCGGGAACCCGCCCCCCTCATGATAATTACATGATTTATGATGGACTACTGTGGCATTCATAGAGACGTCTTGCAGCGTGTTTATTTAGCCAGGCTGAATAGCGGGGATCCTATTGCACTGTGGTCAGGGAGACATGGCAGAGACTGCCTGTTTTGACTGCAGCTTCTCTTTCTTTTCTAATCCGAGGAAGACGTGAGGATCATAGGTCCAGACCTGAACACCACTGACTCACTGTCTGATCATTCAATGCCTGTTTGGGCCAAACACGTGCCAATAAATGAACAACATAGTTCCTGGTTTGCCTTTTCCAATAAACCTTTCCTTTATTTTTTTCTCCTGTTCCATTGCGCCTGTTGTCCGAGAGTCTGGATGTCCCAGATTTTATGCTTGAATACACGACGACTGTTTGTTTTCTGGATTCCTCTGACTTTGCTTAATGTTAGAATGTGGATACAGCGAAAGTTTGACGAGAGATGGAGAATGAAAGATGTTTAACGACCCATCATTTAAGCACCACATTGGTCTCAGAACTGTATTCTTTGTTAAAACCACTGGAAATCAGAAGAAATGAAAAAGAAAATCAAAGTTGAGCCCCCGAGGTGATACAAATTATCATTTTTGTTTTTTACCAGTACTCAGCCGAATTGTCTAACATGATCCCATGACTCATTATATTGTGGAACATTATGCTTCATACAGTGAGTTATTGGGCAGAAATGGGTAGAAAATGCTGTTTTTCCACTTCCTTTTAACTCCAGTTTATCTTCATGCTGGAGCGTTATGAGACCAAGTCAAGACCAAGAACGCAGCCAATAAATTCCGAGTCATGACTGAGCATGACAGCAGCGCAAAACCAAGATACTAAAGACCACACACCCCTGAGTCCATGTCAAGACTGTGACATTGTTCCAAACCTCATATGAAATGTCTCTTAAATGAACTACAATATCTTACATTGCTATTATCATTTTCTAAAATGGAATAATTTTCTAAAATTGACAAACACCTGCCAAATTGTAAAAAAAAAATGAAAGGTCAAATTATTGGCCTAAATCAAGCAAAGAAAACAACTAAGGAGATTGCCAAAATGACTAGAATTGGATGAAGTATTTCAGGAAAAAGGTCATGTGGTCTGATTAATTCAGTGCCTATTCCAGCGCAATGGGAGCAACAGAGTAAGAAGGGGAGCGTATGAAGCGATGCACCCATCATGCATTGTGTCCACTGTACAAGCCTCTGGAGACAGTGTTATGATCTGGGGTT
>JAOTRS010000001.1:2200264-2211344 GCA_028565755.1 Dinotopterus cunningtoni | reverse complement strand
GAGAGAGAGAGAGAGAGATGCTGCATCAAGTGTACCATGTGGCATCGCTGCACATGCCACATGCACTCAAGGCAGAAATGCTACATTCTGCTCATCACTTGTGCACGCTTGAAGCTTCAGAAATGACAATTATTAAAATCTTCGGCAAGAATCGATCACCTCTGAGATGATGCATGGATTTAGAAGGTTGTTGGTCATGGTCCATTCATGGAGATACATTACAGAGAGTATGGTCCACTCCTCAGATGAGAAGGTTGTGGACACTCCAACACACACACACTCAAAAAAAAGGAAAAAAAAGTTGCACCAAACAGTTCATAAGAGAAAGCTGAAAAGAAAGGAGAGATGGAATACCTCGTGGATGCGTCGCAGAGGAAGAGAAGCAGAGGTGTGGCAGTGTGGAGAGGAGGAGAGACGCTACTTGTGTCCAGAGGAAGAGAAGGAAAGGAAGGAGGGATGAAAGAAGAGAAGTGCACCAGCTCCTGTTTTTTCGCCTTCTTCTCACTGGCCGAGAGTGAGATCAAACTCTGATTGGTGGATCTCATGGGCTGAGGCCCCTCCCCCCTTATCCTCCTTCTTCTCCCCTGTCAGGCCGAGTTAACGGAGCGAAAGAGAGAGATGGAGCTGCCCCGCTCCTTCTCGTCCTCTTGGGTCCCCCCCGCTGGGAGATGGGGTGGGCAGGTGGGGCAAGAGTGTGCAGAGTGACCAACGCCCCCCCCCCCCCCAACCCCACCACTCAAATCCATTCCTCCTTTCTTTCTCTTCTCACTCTGCCTCTCACTCCGTCTTCGCTTTAAAATTGTAAATCAACAAATCTCTGCACATGTTTACTGCCCCAAGTTTTAGGCCTGACGATCAACCCGAGTAGAGGGTATTTATGTAAGAGGTGGAGAAAGCATGAACTTGCTGCCACACATAAACAAAGCGGATTAAGATTCAGATTAATGCAAAAAAAAAAAAAACCTTTCTCTTTTTGTCCTGCATATTCTTTCACTCGCGCTCTGGTTAGATTGCCTCCACGTCTTCTCATTTCTCATACAGGACAAGTATTGATTTCTTCCCCCTTTCCTCCCTCTGTGCTCATATTTTTTTGCACCCTGAGCTCAACCTGTGATGCAAAACAAAAAAAAAAGAAGAAGTATAGAGAATAATAATATACGAAATCTCAAACAAGCAGTTTCCGTTGAGACTTAAAGATCTAGATTTGTTGGTGTGTGCCGGACGTCCTTGCTCCTGCTTACCCTCAGCACCCTAACACTATGCAAATGCGATGACCTTTGACGAATGACCTCGTTCCTCGAGCGTCCCCTTGGCCCTTCCCCCTTGCCTTCTTGCTCAGTGTCCAGTGACCTCTAA
Source organism: Dinotopterus cunningtoni (assembly GCA_028565755.1). Lineage (NCBI taxonomy): Eukaryota > Metazoa > Chordata > Actinopteri > Siluriformes > Clariidae > Dinotopterus > Dinotopterus cunningtoni. The sequence goes on along the minus strand of JAOTRS010000001.1, from coordinate 2,209,988 downwards.
CCGCTCCCTACCCCCAGGTCATGAGGTCAAGACCCCCCGGAGGGATGGCGTGTGCCGTAAGTCCCCAGAGGGACCCATGCCGTTTGTTATGGATATGATCTGAGGGACCAGGAAATCCCTGAGCTGTTACATAACATGGAAGCGATGAAAAAACGCGCAGCACCGCCATCTTTGGTCATCGGTCATAGTTTGTTAGCTTGTTTGTTCATTGTTTAGCAAACGCTGTTGATATTGACGAGTCTGTAATGTCTAATGTGTCTGTGGGATTAGAAACTGGTGTAAGGTTGAATTCTGGATTCTGATTGGGCTGAAGGTCTGTATGCATACAGTGTGATATAATGTCTATAAAGTCTATAGAGTCCCCTTTAGATATGATTTAACTCCAAATCAATATTGAGTATTTTAGTGGCATTTCATAATTATTATGTTTGAAATATTTACAGTGAAACTGATACTCTAGATTTTTTTCAAATTATTATTTGGTTTGATTGTTTTGTCTTATTGGTCAGAAAAAGATAAACAAACTCTAAAACAAAGCTATTTCAAATCGCAGGAATTACAAAATTTTGTCCTTATTTTCTATCCCAGATCTGCCAGTGTGGTGTGAACTGCAGTACACAAATGTCGTTTTCTTTAACCATCTAAAATAAAAACAAATTTGCATAACCGGAAATCTTTTCAACTTGATCAATGCCTCCAAATAGGACAAACTTTGGCAAAAGAGTAATATGCAACAGTTTTCACACTTGGATCCTACAAAAATATAAAATGCAATGTAGATGAGCAATGTAGATGAGATGTCTGTATATAAGTATACATGGACATAGCCCTCTGTGCACACGGTCACTTTATGGAGATATGTGTCCAAGCCCAAGCCATCATATCTCAGTGATGTAGGTAAGTTCTCCTTCAGCGGATCCAGAAGATTACTGTTTCTCAGTGGAGGATGGAACTATCTTTCAGGATGCACTTTTTGGTTAATTGAAGAAGAGTAATGCTGCTGCTTTCTAGTTTTCAACATTGGGTGGATATGAATATGAACCTACTGGATGCAAAGCTTTACAGTAAATCTGCAGTCTTGCTGTATGGCGTATGAATTGTTGGCAAATCCACAAAACAAAAGATTAGTCAATGGAATAGGTCAAAACGCAGAAGTTGGAAAAAAAAGACAAGTCATGGAAATAGGTAAACAAGCCTTACAAAAAGAGAAGAATAGAAACAAACAAACTGATTAGGAGCTTAACATGGTGTTTAGATATTTTCCCCATTGTGGCCTCATATACAGTAAAAGGATCCTCTCCCCTATTTCAACTGCAGCTGGAGCTCTGAGACCTGTGTTAACTTGCTATATATAGTGTATAGTGAAGCTGTAACTGAAGATGTTACTCTGTTTCAGAAGAGCCAAATGAAATTATCATTATAACCTAGAAGGATAGTGGTGAACCATCATCTTCAAGAAAGAAATGTGGTTGGAAAAACATCCTTGACGATTGTGATGGGAGATCACTTAAACATTTGAAAAAGTGAAATCAACTCATAAAAAAACTCTTGGCTAAATTTAATAGTGACAGTAAGGGCATTCCACACACTTAATGCACTCAAGGAAAACTCAAGGAATTGGGACTAAACAGCTGTGTAGCCTTAAGAAAACCACTTATCAGTGAGACTAATCTAAAAAGGCTTCAGATTGCTAGGAAGTATATTGAATAGACTGTGGAATATCAGATGAAGGTCATGTAGGCTGATAAGTCCAGATTTACCCTGTTCCAGATGGATGGGTGCATCAGGGTAAAAATTAAGTGATGCAGCCACCATGCCCTGTGTCTACTGTACAAGACTATGGGGCAGTGTTATGATCTGGGATTGCTTCTGTTGGTCAGGTCAAGGCTTAGTAATGTTGTGTGCCCAAAAAATAAAGTCAGCTGACGAACTGATGATATACTGAATGACCCAGGTTTTTCATCAATGGATTTTTTTCTTCCCTGATGGCACGGGCATATTCCAAGATGATGATATCAGGATTCTTCAAGGGTAAAAAAAAATACATATTACATGGATATTTTGATATATTTAAATATATCATTGTCTATCAATGTATTAAGGCATGTACACGTAGTCGAGATGATATGCTGAAGTTCAAACCAAGCATCAGAACGGGAAAGAAAGCTAATTTAAGTGAGTTTGAATGTGCTGGGTTGTTGGTGCCAGGCGGGCTGGTGTAATGTTTAAATTGAGAAATTTTACAATTTTATGCATAAAATGAGCTCATTTCAAATTTCATGCGTGCTACAGGTCTCAAAATAGTTGGGACGAGGGCATGTTTACCAAGTGTAGAATCTCCTCTTCTTTTCAAAACATTTTGAAGATGTCTGGCCATTGCGGTTATGAATTTCTGGAGTTTTGGTGTTGGAATTTGGTCCCATTCTTTCCTGATATAGGTTTCCTGTTGCTGAAGAGTTTGTGATTGTCTTTGACGTATTTTTCGTTTAATGATGTGCCAAATGTTCTCTTTAGGTAAAAGATCTGGACTCAGCAGACTTTTCTACTACGAAGCCATTCCATAATAGTTGCAGTATGTGGGTTTGCATTTTCCTGCTGAAATAGACATCATCTAAAGCCTTTATACACCTTTTAGCATTTATAGTGCCTTCCAAAGCATGCATGCTGCCCATACCATATGCACTTATGCCACCCCATATCATCAGAGATGCTGGCTTTTGGACTGAACACTGATAACACGCTGGAAGGTCTTTCTCCTCTTTAGCCCGGAGAACACGGCGTCCGTGATTTCCAATAAGAATGTGAAATTTGGATTCATCTGACCATAGAACACTTTTTCCACTCTGAAACAGTCCATTTTAAATTAGCCTTGGCCCACAGAACACGACGGCGCTTCTGGGTCATGTTCATATATGGCTTCCTTTTTGCATGATAGAGCTTTAGTTGGCATCTGCAGATGGCACAGCGTATTGTGTTTAACAACAGTGGCTCTGGAAGTATTCCTGGACCCATTTAGTAATGTCAATCACACAATCATGTCAATGAGTGATGCAGTGTCGTCTGAGGGTCCGAAGACCACGAGGCATCCAACAAAGATCTTCGGCCTTGTCCCTTTCGCACAGAGATCTTTCCAGTTTCTCTGAATCCTTTGTTGATGTCAAGCCTTTAAAATTTGATGGAATTTAAGGAACATTGTTTGTAAAGTATTCCACAATCTTTTTACGCACTCTGTCACAGATCTGAGAGCCTCTGGCCATCATTACTTCTGAGAGACTCTGCCTCTCTAAGACATCCCTTTTATAGTAAATCATGTTACAGACCTGATGCTAGATGTTCTCCCAGCTGAATCTTTGCAAGATTTCTTGCTTTTTCAGCCCTTTGTTTTCCCCGTGCTGATTTTTTGAGACCTGTAGCAGGCATCTCTAGGTTTACAGAGGATGTTCTGAAACAGAGAAAATAACCAGTGTGGGCAGTTCTCTGGGTGAAAATGTCATGATGATGCCAGAGGTCAGAGAATAATGGCCAGACTGGATTGAGCTGATAAAAAGGCAACAGTAACTCAAATAACATCTTGTTACACCTGGGCTATGCCGAAGAGCATCTATGAATACCTAATACTTCAAACCTTGAACCAGATGGGTGGGCTAAAACAGCAGAAGACCACATCGGGTGGCGCAACTGACAGCTAAAACCAGGAAGCTGAGGCTGCAAGTCATATTGGGCTCCCCAAAACTGAACAACAGAACACTGGAAAAACGTCGATTTGGGATCAACATGAAAGCATGGAACCATCCTGCCTTCTTTCAGCGGGTCAAGCTGGTGGTGGCGTAATGGTGTGGGGGAGATTTTCTTGGCAGACTTTGGGCTCCTTTATGACCACTGGATAACACGCCATGGCACAAGGCTAAAATAATCTCAGACTGCTTTCACAAACGTGACAGTGGGGTCAGTGTACTCACACGACCTCCACAGTCACCAGATCTCAATCCAGTAGAGCGCCTTTGGGATGTGATGGAACGGGAGACTCGCATCATGAATGTAAATAAAAAGTAGTTTTTCCCCCAATGTTAAAAATTACATATACATTTTTTATTTTAGTTTTATTGAGTAATATTTTACCAAGCATCTAAAACCTATAAAAAACATTTGAACGCTAGAGCAGGAGGTGGAGCTTTCAGGAGCAACAGGTGAGTAGACACACCTCCTTGGGCTAATCGGCTGGATGTCAAAAGACCACATCATGTTTTTCACATTGTTTAAGACTGGATAACAAAGGTACAAAAATGTCATGAAACATATTTTTATGTTATTAATAAGAATAGTAATAATAATCATATTTTTTTTTATAAATTGCAGAGTAGTAGAAGAAAGACATTTCCATAGCCATGAAACTCATCCATGACTCATGTATAACATACGTGCTCTGAGAGAGAGAGAGAGAGAGAGAGCATCATACTGGACAATATAGTAATACAATAAAGAGCGAGTGAGTGAGAGAGAGAGAGTGAGGGAGAGGCACTTGTTCCCCCCTAATGCAGGGGCACACAATGGTTTTGGGATTGAGGTGGGGCTCGGGGAGCGGACTGCACCATCTGCCATGGGGGTGGGGGGGCAGTATTAAAGAGGGGTGACTCAGGATGAGTTAGCATCAGATATGGAGAGATTCTTTTTCCCTAAATTAGACACGACCCCCTGGAGTGTGCACTAGAGGCACCACCCAGTTCTTGCCCACTCAGTGCCAAGTGTTCATCTTTTTATTTACTTGTTTTTATGCTCTATTCGAGATCACTGTACATATTATTTTCATATTTGGTTTGTTCTTCTTCTTCTGTTCTTCTTTAATTTTCTCTTTTCTCTTCTCATTTCTCTCTCTTTCTCTCTCTTCACATCTTTACTTTTTTCTTCTATTTTCTACTCTTCTTTTTTCCTCCTCCTCTGCCTCTTATTATTTTTTCTTATTCTCTCTCTTTTTGCCTTCAATCTTCTTCTCTCCCTTTTAATCTGTCCTCTGTTTGTGTCTCTTTATTTTCTTCTCTATTTTATTCTTGATCTCTTCCACTTCTTCATATCTGCTTTTGTCTCTTTGTCGGTGAATCCTTGTTCTCTACTTCCATTTTCTGCCTCATGTTTTTTTTATTTTCTTACTCATTCTCTGCTTGTCTCATTTCACCTTGTCTCTCCTTGTCTCTTCTCTCATCGTCTTGTGTCTGTCTTTTCTGTTCTTGTTCCCCTCATTTCCTTCACTTCTTTTTCACCTGCTTGTACAATGTACATACAGTAAAAGCAGGCGATGAACAGTTCTGAAGATAGCTACCTTCCCTTCTAGCTACTGCTCCGTATCGCCATCTCCTGGACATGACGTGTAACAGTCTGCACCTGGCCGGTGGAAAAAGCACAGCTCTGTCTCGAACACAGTTCTTTCTTGCACAAAGTATGTTTTCTCACCAAAAAGATGAACTTCAGTTTATGAAGCAGGTGTGTGTGTGTGTGTGTTTTCTTTCTTTCTCTGCTGTGATTAAAATAAGGCCACATCTGTAGAACGAAAGCAAGAAAAAAAAAGAAAAAGGAACTCAATCAGCGTAAAGAGACAGAGACAGACACTGAGACGCAGGGGGTTGTTTTGGGTGTGTGTGTGTGTGTGTGTGTGTGTGTGTGTGTGAGTGGGTGTGTTTGAGGACTGTTTACGCTCTTAGTTCTGTGTAGATGATGTCATCTGCTAATGGTCAATAAAAGGGCCTCCCACTGAGCTCAGATTAGACCGAACGTCACATCAGATCTGAAGCTGGCGGAAATTGATGAATTAATTCTCCAGCTTAAAGAGAAGAGAAAAAAAGCTGTTGGTTGACTAACTTCATTAGAACTTGTTGTAATTATGAATTACAGATGAATTCTTTCTTTCTGTTCGTTTCTTTTAAGCCCTGTTAATTACAAGTCCTTGCTCTTTTTTTTTTTTATTATTTTCATTTCAACTCATTTAATGTGTAAGAGATCAGGGATTCAATAAGATCATTATTATTGGCTAATTAAAAGTTTCTTAAATTTTCAACTAAATATAGCTCCTGTGCAGCAAGTCACTTAACAAACCAAGAGCTGAGGTCAAACTTTTCACACTTTGCTATTTTGCATGAACTTTAGCCAGTGTCCCTGCGCCACTCAAAAAATTATCCGCACTCTTATTTTAATAAACTTTTAGAAAAGACAAATACATAATTTTTCGAAATAATTCCCTTGCTTTTCAAAACACTTTGTCCATCTGTCAATAAGCTTTCGTATTCATTCATTAAAAATGTTTTAGGCTGAGCTGTGAGTCACGAATTCACCGCTGTCTTCACTTCTTCAGCAGAAGTAAATCTTCATCCTCGTAGTTCTGCCTTTAGGGGACCGAACAGGTGAAAGTCTGATGGAGTGAGATCAGGACTATAGGAAGGACACTTGTGTCGACAGTGTGGGCAGACGTGTGCAGACGTGCGAGATCACGACGCGCTCGGATAGCACTCTGAATTTAGGCCTCGTCTCTTCAATAAGCGTCTCACTATAACAAGCACTGTTGATTGTTGAACCTTTTCCTGATAGTGTTCCAATACTTTTGGCCCCTGAGAATCCCAGAAAACTGTAAATATTGATGAATTTTTCAGCTGTTGCTCGACTTTTAAACTTTTTCTCATTTGGCGATTGAGGATGTTTCCGTGATGAATCCGTGTCTCGTCAAAAGTAATGATTCTCTTTTAGAAACATTCACCATCCTTAGTAGTTAGTATCGCTCCATATTCTGTTGGCAGATGTTCTCCATACTGTTCGCAAAGTCTTTGATAAATGACGGCCCCAGGTACACTCTCAAAATCACTGCATGCTGCAAATCACAAGCGGGGGGTTTCATTTTTGCTCGAACCGCAGTTACAAATGAACTGATGTAACATGTTCACACCTGCACAGCAGTGACTGGAGAGACAGGAGCCTTGAACGGAAAGCGCTAATTAGACAGTGTAGCCGACAGGAGTTTTAATATAACTGGAGTGCGGATCATTTTTGACCCACGATCGTAGATATTCTTTAAAATGCACATTTACTCATTTATGGATATAAATGTAAATAAAATGTGAGATTTAAAACTTAAAATATAAGTGGGAATTAAAAGTAAAAATGCAAAGTAAAAAAGCAGAAGAAACAGGAGGGATAAAGCTCCAAATGGCTGGAACCCTGTCTCCCCCTGCAGGCTCTTTTTGCTATCAACAGCTTCTAAAAAAAACAATGAGAAAAATATATTATTAGGTCATGAAACCCTAATATGTAGGATTAATGAATAAAATGAGAACTGAAAACTTTACTGTTTATAATAAAATTATTTTACTAGGAAAGCAGTATACACACATACAAAGGACTGTTATGTTGTATTAGCATCAGGATTTTTTTCACATTACAGTTTGTGATTCTTTCTCTCTTTCTTTCTTACTTTTTTTTGATCCACTCATCTACACCCCTCTGCATTCCTTGCCTCGTCATGAATTTGGTTTGGATAAATAATTCTTCCATCATAATCATACAAAGTTAAAGTTGGTTGCCAGATCAATCTGTTTAAACCAGTCTGGATTTTCCTAAGGTATGAACAATTTGTTTTCTTTAACATTTTAGGATAAGAATACCATGGTTATATTTTCTTTACAATTATTTGTGTGTTTTACTAACAAATAAAAGTAATAATTGAAAAAACTCTGCCATTGTGAAAAATCTACTTGGAATGAGGCGGATGTCGATTTCCAGAAGTTTCTCTGCAGACTTCAGTTGAAATACAGTTCATTATCAACAGTGTATGATTACACTGTTATGATTTGGGGAAAAAATGTCATATTATGTTCCACAAAATGTTTAAGCCCCATTAGTACAGTAGGATTATCTCCATCTGTCCCGCAGAAGATTGTGTGAAAACCGGTGCCAGGTCAAATATGCAGATTAAATGATCCGCTGTGGCGACGCCTAACTGCAGCAACCGAAAGAATGTGTGTAGATATAATATATCATTCTAACAGAACATTTCTTATTACCAGTTAGTTTGTTACTATTGAGCGTTTAGTGTTGTTTAGCTACTTCTGAGGATTCTGGTGGCCTCTAGTGTACGTATACAGTACTACAATCTTCTGATGCAGCGATTAAAGGAATAGAAAGAATTACTCACAGTCCAGATGCTTCGACTTATAATGGTTTCGACATTACAGTGGTGCAAAAGCAATACATGTTCAGTAAAAATTGTAGTTGGAACATTTAATTTAGTTCTTTTTCCAGGCTAGTGATGTTCTGTATGATACCCTGGCGTGATGCTAGGTGGCAGCAGTGAGCCACAGCTTACAGTGGGTTTATGGAGACATAACCCCATGGTAAGTCAAACTGCATCTTGATTAAATAAAATTCTATTTTATTTGCATAGAGTCTGTATTCAGACACTCATTACAATTTTGAAGCTGGATTGAAAGGGTTCTGAGTATTTATTCTCTGAGAGGAAACGGATGAGGAGAACGCATAACATGCCATGTGTGTCTTTTCACTCTATCAGTCAAGAGCCTCCAAGGTTGAGGAAGTGATGCAGGAAGAAGGCAGGAGGAAGGATTCAATACAGTGTGTAGAAACCAGAATATCAATGTGACTATACATATAGCTTTATTTATACTGTTTATGAGCTGCTTGTATGATTGATTGATTATATTATAATTTGGAGATTTTAGACCAAATGATGATATAACACTAAAATGTCTTATTCTCTATATGTCTGAAAGGAGTCTTTTCTTCTTCTTCATTGTTGTTTAATGGCGGTTGGAATCCAGTAGGTTACATTACCGACCAACTGTGGGTCTCATTCTTCCCCATCTTTCCGGCTTCTTAAAGCTAATTTTCCAGACCAGGCTTCCTTAAAAACATCTAATGCTTCCTTCCCTGATATTGTCTTGACTTGTCCTGTGTCTTGAACTCTTTGTCTGCCTTATCTGGCACTTCCACAAACTCTTTCTACCTCTCAGTACCGCTCTGAGCCTTTAGTTGGAGTTCTGTAAGTTGAATCACCGCCACCTATAGATCACTTTCTTCTCAGCTTCCCTGTCCTTTAAAGCCAACTTTCCGGTCTATTGATATTGTGACGCAATATACAGTAGGCACAAAAATCAGCGCTATCAATTTATGGTCAATGCCACACCCATATTTTAAATAGATGCACTTTCCTGTCGGGTATTATGCATTATGTTTTTTATGACTCACTTTACTGAGACGACGTGCATTTTGAATCATTTGTTTCTTCATATTAATCAACCTGAATGTTAGTTATAGCAGTAACGTGTCTTTTTCATATGCTATGATGAGCGAGACACTGCAGGTATACTAAACACTGTCTTTATTCACCAACAGTTAATTTATTCATGCAAATGAGGCATTGTCTAGGGTTAGACAACTATATAAAACAATATCTATATAAATCTATTTATCTATATATAAAAAAGAAAGGTTTTAACTGTATATTGGTTAGAACTCGCTCTTTCAATGATATCTTTACGTTTCATACTGCACATTGAATTACCCGAAATCAGTCAAAATTTTCTGTCTGTCTGTCCAGCCAGATTTTGTCGCAGCATTACACAAAACCGTCTGGACAGAATATAATGAATCTTCTGCAGTCCTTAGATCTCTGCCTGAAGTTTAACCTGCACCATAAGTGAAATCTAAATGTTGAGTAAAAGTGATGTTA
>JAOTRS010000001.1:2172556-2183195 GCA_028565755.1 Dinotopterus cunningtoni | reverse complement strand
TTGGATGTATGTATGGAAAAATGGATACAGAAAGTGATGGGTGGATAACTGAAAGCATGGTTGATGGATGATATAGAAAACGATTGATTGGATATATTGGATTGATTGGATATATAGAAAAAGAGATGGATAGATAAATGGAAAATTGATGGATATATACATATAAAAAGACAGATGCAGGATTACTTACTGTATATAGAACAAGAGATGCAAAGAGATAGGGAAAAAAATGTATTTACACTACCGCTTAAAAGTTTAGGATCACTTTCTAACTCCATGGTTGTCCCTGATTTGAATTTTTTTCTATATTGTAAAACAATGCTGAAGGCGTTTATTCAAAATACACAGAAATCTCCTTTGAACAGTTGAACTAAATGAAGTTCTCTTCTGCAGCAGAGGTAAGTTTTGGTCTTGCTTAACTGGGAAGGTCTTCATGTGAGACAGTTTCATCATGGTGTCTGATGGGTTTTGCAAATACACTTAACAATACTGTACTTGTGAGAACTGTTCCAGATCAGCTGACCTTAAAGTCTTACTGTATATATGTCTTATAAATAACTGTTAAAGTTATGAAATTCCCTATTTGCATATGTGTTATTTCATAGTTTTGAAATACTCAGTATTGTTGTAGAATGTAGAAAGTAAATCACTAAACAAAAACAAAGAAATTTGCAAGTTATTCCAAACTTTTGAGTGGTAGTGTACATACATACACATAGATTTGATTTGGTATATTTGAAACCCACAAAGCTAAAAAAAAAAAAAAAAAGCTTTTCAGGAAGCACAGACTGTCATTAGCCTTGTGGGTGTCATGCTAATAGCATTAGCAATGAGGCTTAGCCACGACTTGACACTTCATCAACTTCAGCGAGGAATCTCCACATTGAGCTTTAGCGCTAATGAGCCAAAGACGGATAGCTGATTCATCATTAATGAAAACTCTTGCCCTTTTCTCACTCTGTCTCTTCATGTCTGTAGTGGAGGAGATCGAGCAGATGAACGGCCTGTTCCAGCAGAAGCAGAGGGAGCTCCTCATGGCCGTATCCAGGGTGGAGGAGTTGAGCAAGCAGCTGGAGACATTGCGCAGCGGCAAACTGGACGAAATCACTGAACTCGAGAGACTCTACAAAGAGCTTCAGGTTACTTCTGTTCAGATGGATGAATAGATTGAGGTCTAGACGTATGTATAGATCGATGGATGGATGGATCGAGGGATTCACCGTGGTACAGAGATAAAGCTGGGTGGATGGTTGGGTAATGGGCAAAAAGAGTGGATAAATGTGTAGATGAATGGAGATGTTAAAAAAATTAATGAATCAGTTAGATAAGATAGATATGCAATAAAGACATACACCAGTGGAAAAATGGCTTGATGAATCAGAAAAAAAGATAGATGGATAGATAAATGCAAGATTGATGTGTGGGTGAAAGACCAAAACAAGGGATAATGAGGTAAGTAGACTGACAGTTGCAGAGATAAATGCATGGATCAATTAATAAACATGAAATGGAGAGGTGATTAGATAAACAGGTGTACAGATGGAAGTATGACTACAGGAACAGAAAAGGAGCTAATAAATTGCTAAATAAAGACGCAGATGGCTGAGTAGATTAACAGATAAAAAGGTTATAAATAGATATAAAGATGGCTAAATCGACAGATGGACTGGTAGAGAAATGAATAGTGAGATGAATAGATGGGACTACAGATAAACAAATGGATTATGGATGGATGAGGAAAGCTGGAAATACAGGAGGATTGGTAGAAATAATCAGAAATAATATAGGGTCCAAAGAATCTTTTTGTAGGCGGGGCTAAAAAGGGCTAACTAACTATGACTCTGTGATCCCTTGAAGTTGAGGAACAAGCTGAACCAGGAGCAGAGTGCGAAGCTCCATCAGCAGAAGGAGTGTCTGAGTAAGCGCACACAGGAAGTGGCGGGGATGGAGCGGCGCCTGGCCGACCTGCGCCAGAGACTGTGGAAGAAGAAGGCAGCTCTACAGCAGAAAGAAAATCTGCCAGTGAGTGCAGGACAGAACTGATAATTAGTTATTAATTATAACACACTGGGTTGCAATAAGATACAGTTAGGACTTCTACACTTGTTCTTTTTTCAGGCATCGTTCTGATTATGGGTGCATTGATAGCACTTTTTGTTGGCTTGAATATCAAGATACTTCCACTTGGGTTCTTACTGGTACAGAACGTTTATATGAGTACTTGGCCTTGTCCGAGAGCACAACATCAACAGTTTAGGAGTACACGAGTTATTATGTGGTTATTATGACTGACATTATGGCTTATTGTTTGTAAGCTTGTTGGTTGTTTTAATGAATCAAAGCAAATTAATGATTTCAGTTTTTATTTTAATAAAAGTAACAAAATAACACTGCTAGCACTACATATCTAACTAGTTATTTTAATCTGTTACGGTTCTGCTCAACCTTTTGATAGATCATATTTTGAGTCACTACAACTTAATAAATAATGTGTTGAAATTAGCCTGATTGAGCCATGTCTACCATTCAGTTGAGGTATGTTATGCTTAAAAAATAAATTACTGACTTTTCACTAGGTTTGTAGCGTACCACGAGAAATGAAGTGGATGTAATGCCCCAAAGCATTTGTGTTTTTAGCCTTTTAATTAACTTTTTTTGTTTGTAAATGTGTTAATATTTTTACCATGAAGCAAAATTTCAACCGTTTGGTAGAGATCTATGTTGTAGGTATTCCATTGCCTTTTTATTCATAATGATCCACCATATCTAACAAAAGATCTCAGTGAAGTTGTTTGTGTTAATACTTTAATATTGTAATTTTAGCAGAATCTCTCGCCATTTTTTTCCACAGCAGCCAGGTGATGGACAGAGCTCTCATCCTTCCTCAGTCTCCTCCAGAATTGCCGCTGTTGGCCCGTACATCCAGTCTCCCGCTCCTCCACTTCCTCCCAAACAGGACATCCTGGTGAAGCCTGCCTATCCGGATGGCACAAGCACACTGCCCAAACCACTTACTAAAACAACCGGTACACACACACACACACACACACACACACACACACACACGGTGCATTTGTGTCCCAACCCTCTCTGTTCTTTAATACTTCCTCCTTTTCTCTTCCCATTCAGGTAAAATCTCCAAGCTATCTGAATGGAGTGTGAGTGGTGAGATCAGTAGTTCTGGGGGGTCACAGCGAGGCTACGCCTCCACCCTGCCTCGTATGAGCAGCCACGGCTCCATGCAGAAAGGTAAGCACTTACACGCTCCACATGCTATTCTTTCATAAACTTGTGATGCTAGTAATTTTTTTTTTATGTGTTAGATCCTGAGGCAGATCAAAAGCCACCGCCAACACTTCCATTACGGAAGAATCAGAGCAGCGAGGACCTCTTAAATGATGGCAAGGTAACACTGACACACTTAATTAATACTTAATTATTGCTTTAATGGGCTGTGTTCATTTGAGAGAGACCGCACTAGTTATTCCCAACAGGCCACATCCACTTTGAACTGCTAACTGTCAGATCTTTTCCACTGGACCACACCCACTTTCACCATGATCACTTACAGTCCCATGAGGAGCTCTGCCTCATTGGGATTGATCAGAGGAAATAATTTTTCTCGGCTAAAAGTATACCGGTTTGTATGTCTCACTCTGATCAGGTTGGAGGTAAAGTGCCCCCTCCGGTTCCCAGCAAACCCAAATTAGGCCAGACTGGCTTCCCCAAGCCCTGCTTCTCCACTGGCACCTTTCCAGGCAAAGCCAGACCCACTCACCAGCTGGCCCCCCACTGTCCGAAGGCACCAATGCCCGCCGCCACCGTACGGCCCTTCAGCGTAGAGGGTTCAGCAAGCAAAGCTCCCTCCATCCAGAAACCTCAGACATTGGCAGCCAGCTCCATCTACTCCATGTACACGCAGCACAGCTCACTGGCTAAGGGCTACCAGGGCCAGAGCACTCTGACACGCTCGCAACCTCGTGGTGAGCACTGCTCCTACTTCTAACGCTAGTCTCAGGGTTAAAGATATTCACATTACAGCATGTTATAAAACCAACAAGTAGAGATGTGTCTGTTGATTGGTAGATGGCTACTATTAACACTGTGTGCGTAATGCTAACTGTCGCTTGTGCCACTACATTGGAGAAAGCATTGTTATAAATAGATACCCTAATCACATGTTTTATGTCCTAAACACCCGTTTCTTAAATTTGTTTCTAGTGTATGGAAAACCAGTCATCCCATCCAGCAGAGGGCAGCACACTCACTCCCAGGACATCAGCCACAATGAGAAAGGCAGCTCCATCGAGTCAGATCAGTTGGACCAGGCCATCAGCGGCGGTCCCAATGAAGGCATCGAGTCCGAGCGAGCACCGCGCCCGCTCAGCCCCACCAAGCTGCTACCGTTCCTGATGCACCAACACCGCCTGCAGAGTGACGCTGACCTTGATACGCCTCGCAGGCGGCTACTGCATGCACCCCGCCCGTTAAAGAAGCGCAGCTCCATCACGGAGCCTGAGGGACCCAATGGACCCAACATACAAAAACTCCTTTACCAGAAGACCACGCTGGCGGCCATGGAGATGCCGGAGGCTAGCACGGGTGCCAGCGAGGACACGGGTAGGCTCTCTGGTGGAGCCCAGAAGGCATCGGATATGCTCAGGGCTGGAGGGGAGGAAGCTCAGACTCCGACTCCGCTTCCACCACACTCGTCTGCCACAGAACAAACCAGAAGACCTGAACTAAAGGAGGATGATGACCAGGAAGTTGGTAGTTCAGTCCCTGCTGAGGAATACCCTCCATATCCCCCGCCCCCATACCCTAGTGCAGGTAACCAGGATGTGCAGGACGAGGAAGAGGAGAGTGGCATGAAGGCACCGGAGGTCACAGGACAGGTCACGCTGCTGCCGGTATGGAAGTATTTTTAAATACAGAGCTCTCGCTTAAAGTTCCCCTATTCCCGATTATTCTTTTGACTGTAGTTACTGAATAATATCTTTTTCTCTCTAGGCAAGATTAGAACAACAGTGCCATCTGGTGGGAAGGTTTTTCCCACAATTTTTATATGACTGTTGTTCCTTTCATGATTTTGATAAGAAAAAAAGGTTGCTTGCTAATAGTCCAGAATCAAGAAAACCCCACAAATAAACAGGACCAACTAGCATATTTCTTTTATTTTCTGTTCAAAGGTGTAGTCTGTAATTATTATTTAATTTCCAAGACAACTTTAAAATAAATGTTCTGCAGTACTGGGGTGTGGCATTTTAGACTTCTGGTCATTTGACATATTTGTCGACTTTGTATTGTTAGCAGGTAGTGAGTAGTCCAAAATACAAACTTCCTCATATAGGGTAAATCATTCTGATTAATTAGGCTTGTAGTTGGAATGATGTAACTTATCACCTTCATCTTTTTGTCTGCAGGGGAAGAGAACGAACCTGCGGAAGGTGGGGTCAGAAAGGATCAGCCACGGCATGCGGGTGCGCTTCAATCCACTCGCCCTCCTTCTGGACTCCTCACTAGAGGGTGAATACGACCTGGTGCAGAGGATCATCTATGAGGTTAGGAGCTGGAGAGGGGTGGCGATAACCAGCTGTTAGAATTGGCTTATCCATATTATTTGTGCCATTGGTAGTTTAACGCATTCTAAGGGAAGAGGCATAATGGGAGTGTAACAAGTGTGTGGTGTCTCTGGACAGGTCGAGGACCCCAGCATGCCCAACGACGAAGGCATCACGGCGCTCCACAACGCAGTGTGCGCAGGACATACGGAGATCGTCAAGTTCCTGGTGCAGTTTGGAGTCAACGTTAACGCTGCTGACAGTGATGGCTGGTGAGGAATGAGTTTTTACTGCAAAACTAAAAGTAAATTGACTGATCCAAAGCCACGCACATGACAGGCTCTTGTTGGTCAAGCGGTCATCTTTTTGCAAAGGAAATAATCTAACAGGTTGGATCAGAATCCTTCCCACTTTTATCTTTTTTCTGTCTTCCGATCTTCATCTCGGCCTACCCTTGTTGCTTTATCAAAAGTAAATTTTGTTACATGTGCGATCTGTGGGTTTTGTTTCTGTCTGCCTATTTTCATTCTGTCCTTCTTTCTGTCTGTCTGTAGGACGCCCCTGCACTGCGCGGCTTCCTGTAACAACGTTCAGGTGTGCAAGTTCCTGGTGGAGTCGGGCGCGGCTGTATTCGCCGCCACCTACAGCGACATGCAGACTGCGGCAGAGAAGTGCGAGGAGCTGGAGGAGGGATATGCACAGTGCTCACAGTTCCTCTACGGTGAGCGACGTTACGATCAAGACAGAGGGAGCATCTGTACACTATTATGTTTTAATGGAAGGTCTTCACAATGATATTAATACAGTTTGTGTGTGTAGGTGTGCAGGAGAAGATGGGGGTAATGAACCGTGGTATCGTGTACGCTCTGTGGGACTACGAGGCAGAGTACGCTGACGAGCTCTCGTTCATCGAGGGCGACTGCATAACTGTGCTGAGGCACGAAGACAAAGACGAGAGCGAGTGGTGGTGGGCGCGGTGCGGAGACAACGAAGGCTACATCCCTCGCAACCTTCTCGGGGTGTGTACAGTAGACTGTTGCCTACTAGCTGTTGTTAGCTACATTTCACAGCATTCCAAGCTCTAGTCTTAGCGAACTGAAAGATAACATGGTGGCTAAGTTGATGTGACACGTGTGCGTCTTTTTTGGTCGTTGCCTAATTTGACACTTTATTGACCTGATGCTTATTGTTCTCATCACAGCTGTATCTGCGGATCAAACCCAGACAGAGAAGCTTAGCCTAAACCTTGCCATGATGCAGTCCCAATCCGACCAACGTGCCCTCTAAAAGCAAAGGGCTGAAGCCAACAAGATACTCCGAAGTGCTTCTTCTCCACACACTGGTGCATTTCTCCAAAAAGCTTCACATTTTGGATTTGTTAATTCATCATCTTCAGAAGCACAATGGAGAATTAGGAGGCTTTTTAATAGTCATATCTGATGATTGTTTGACAACCGCAGTTCTTGGCCTTTCTAGAATGTGAATGTATTAATTGCACATCTAAGTTTCTATATGGCGGTCTATAGGCGTGACGGTATGTTTTATTTTTGATTAGAACACAGTCCATCATGGTATCATGTGACCATCGTTTGCCTTTCTTTTTTTGGCTTGATTTTCGCAGACAAGTTGCTAGAAAGCAGTGTCGTACAATCAGTGGATGATTGGTTGAGGAAATTTATGTACCATTTACACTTGAACCTGAGGTGCAGACATCACAGACTTTTCCCCAACAGCCTGTGCTTGGGATCCACTGTGAAGGCCCACAGAGCTGAAATGATCTGCCAGAAGGCCCAGCAACAAATTAATTTCACAATTAATGCAGATGGAAGGAAAAGAGAACCAGACACTCCAGGTGCAGTCCTGAAGGAAATACTGGAAAAGGCACAACTGTCTCAACACTCCAAGGACAAGAATACAGTTCCAGGGAAAATGAGGTGAAGAACCTGTCTGAGAGCTTAACTAACCAGAAAAAAGAGCATCTTAACTAAGGGATTTAACTTTGATAAAACATCGAAGCAGGCACCGGTATTAGACCTCACCATGGAACAACAAATTGAATCGAGCAAGTCGGGATGGTGAAGGCACTCAATAGTGCTAAAACACCCCTTTACAACATCCAAGAAAGGAAGGTGGTGACATCTCTATGAAGAAGGACTACAAGGGTCTACCATGCCAAGGTGACCAGTCTACTCGATGCCACTGATACAGGAAGGAAGATTCCCCACTCAGACTTGGATACCACTAGTTGGCAACACAATCCAGCACCTCACAGGATTTTATTAACAACGGGTCAAAATCCTAAATTGGACCAACATGAAACTGGTATCAAAAATCTGCGGTTTACAGAAATGTGGGTAATTGTCAAATTGCTTTATTATTATATTTAATTTAATTTAAAGTAACAGACATGAACCAGTCTTTCATTGGTCTCTAAAACTCTTAGAATTATGGGTCCCCACATTGGAGGATCCACTTTGTTGTCTCCGGAATGCGCTTAGTCAAGTAAGTGTGTGTGTGTTGGTGTGCAGGAGGAAATGGTGTGATGAACCTTTGCATTGTGTACATGCTGTGGGACTGCAAGACTCAATACCTCATTAACGCCTAGCAGGATTTTGCAAGCAATGTTCAAAGACTTAAACAGACCAAGAGGAAACTGTAATATCCTACACATCACTTGACACTTCACATGCATTCTCACATCTGAGGCAGTCCATCCTGTGGAGAAAAGGCCACTGCATCAGAGCACGTTGTCTGACAGAACCAACCAACATGTACCATACTCGACCTCTGCCTGACTGTGAATTCTTTCAAATGCACGGAGGGGTTTTACATTCAGAAACAACGCTGTGCCATGGGTTGACCTGTGCCCCTTTACTGTGTCCAGTCACTACATGAAAAAAAGAAGCAGAGAGCAACAGAGCTGTGAGCTCCTTCAAAGGAATTACACCCAACTGCTGCGTGTCAGGGTGTTAATGAAGCCTTTTGAATGTGAGATGAAACGTACAGACATTTTTAAGCAACCGTAAAGCAACTTCAGGATGAACAAACTGATAAAAAAAATTCACGTCCATGTTCTGTCACTTTTTTTTTTTTTTTTTTTGCTTCTGTATATGTTTAAGAAGTTCAGTGGGGAAACATGGATTATGTTTGTCTGCTCATAAATATAATTTTTAAATCTTTAAATGTTTAAAAGATTAAAAATGTCACTATGGTGCTCAATAATGTGGAAAGAAAAAGTCTGGTTCACGATAAATGACATTTTGTTCAAAATAAAAAATAAATAAATAAAACCTTTGTATTTAACTATCGCATCTTTTGAGTTTCATTTCTTTTGTTATTACAGTGATTTAACTTAACCAAAGATTAATTCTCCTGTTTCCCGCGAGAGATTTTTAAACCCCACCTTCACCAAGGGTGCCAATATTTCTGCAGCTGGATGTGTAATTCCTGCTTTCTCCACAAGATTCAATCGAGGAAACTGCAATTCACAATAAAACATCTCTTTATTACTTACAAACGAGTTGCATGTAAGGTACAGTGCAGGTCATGAGCGCATCCCAGAGTTCCGCACAGCATGCAGTGTATCAGCCAAACACTGCCGTGGGACACCAGATGAAATGTTTAGGAAAAAAATTAAATGTTACACACGTCACGGTAATAAGCATCCAAAATATCAGGTACAAAATGAGAAGTTGGCCATAAATACAACACTTTAGTTTGTTTTATTTTTTTTTCCTCTGGTTAATTGCACGAAACCTCGATGAATTCAGGAATCAGCACGAGCGCACAACATGCACG
This sequence comes from Dinotopterus cunningtoni, assembly GCA_028565755.1. Taxonomy (NCBI): domain Eukaryota; kingdom Metazoa; phylum Chordata; class Actinopteri; order Siluriformes; family Clariidae; genus Dinotopterus; species Dinotopterus cunningtoni. Next base: position 2,173,836 of record JAOTRS010000001.1, on the reverse strand, counting down.
TCAAACAACAGACAGGAAAATATTCACACACGTTTCAATTTGCTAAACTTGTTAACATTCTGTCTTTACGTTACAAACTATTTAAACTGGAAAATTGAATCTGAAGCGCAAGTTGGAGAAAAAAAAAACTCATTTTAGTACGTTTCTAATGATTTTAAATTATTATATTGCTATTTCAATTTAACTTATTGCTTGTGATAATTTTACGAATTATAACTTTATCGTGACAATGAGTAAATTCTAATTAATATCATATTTTAAATTCCATATTCGAAAACAACTATTTATTAAATATTAGCTGTTGTTAACTGTTAGCAAGTAAGCAAGTTTTAGTGAATAAACATACATTTATGTCAGTTATAATTAATTGTATTTGGTAAATTACTAATTTAAAACATGAATTAAGATAACTCAGAATAACTATTATCTCGAAATAATGAGATATTAATTAAAATAACGGCATTTTCCTTTACAACTTGCGGTTCAGGATGTCCATAACGTAAGATGCTTTCACACGTAATGTACTGATATTAAAAAAAAAAAAAAACAGTCATTACAGTTACTAACAAGGTCCGTGTTTTTCCCGCATGTCCACGGAGCTACGTTCTGATCGGTCAAGAAACAAAATGGCGCTTGACTTCACTCCGCGCTTTTCTGCAATCCTGTAGGGTCACGTGTAGCACGTCGAGCGTGAAAGCAGCCTTCACAGTCTTCACTTGGCACAAAACAAGCTAATAATGTTCTTTAGTCCGCACGCAAACGTTCCATCCCATATTTAATATAAAAATGTTCCTAATTGGAGGGGAAATCCATCAACAAAACATAGTCCTAATAAAAAATAAGTGCTAAATGCAAAATAAGAGCTATAAAGTGCAAAATATTTTGTTATTTATTTATTCATTTATTCACGTCATATCAGACGAACAAAATAAAATAAATGATAAACCATCTTCAAAGTTAAATTTTTACTATTCAGTCTCTGGCATCAGAATTAATAACTAAAACGCAAGTTAAAGAGCTTAACTCAGATGTGTTAGTGCTAGTGCTATGGAAACAGAATTGCTTTCCTATTTCAGTAATAACCATAAAATACACATGAAATTTTATTTTCCTATTTACTACAAATGGCACATGCTTTTTTTTTTTTTTTTTTTTTTTTCTGGAATATTTAAAATTTTTTCTAAACGTTTTTTTTTTTTATTTATCCCTTCCATTTTGGGTGAATTTGACGTAAAAAGGTTTTCTCCCCCTTTCTCTGTTTATCACAACCTCCAGAAAAA
>JAOTRS010000001.1:2152012-2162584 GCA_028565755.1 Dinotopterus cunningtoni | reverse complement strand
TTTGCTGATTTTGGTCCACTGTGGTTCATCAAGTCCAAAGTCAACACAAATGTCTACCAGGAGACTTTAGAGCACTTGCTGACAAGCTTTATAAAGATGGCAACTTTCTTTTCCAGCAGGACACCTGCCCAAAAACCTCCACTAATTGTTTTGCTGACCATGATAAAGTATTACTTTTTTTTGTTGATGGGTCAGCCAAATCACCTGACCTAAACCCCATTGAGAATCTACAGTATGGGCTGTTATCAAGAAGAAGATGAGAAACATCCAACTCAACAGTACAGATAAGCTGAGGGCTGCTCTCAAACTGGTCTTCAATGACACTTCAGCAGTTGAGGCCACAGGTTGAGGCATAGATGCAGTAATTCATGCTAAAGGATCACCAACCAAGTACTGAGTGCATAAATGAACATACATTTCAGAAGTTGGACATTCCTGTATTGTAAATCCTTTTCGATTGATCTTCAAAATTAAAAGAAAAAAAGACTTGAAATATTTCACCTTTATGTGTTATGAATCTAGAATATATGTTTCACATTTTGAATTCAATTAACTTTCATTATATGTACATTTTTGAGATGCACTGTATATGGAGACCAAAAAGAAAGTAGAGAAGGAATTTCATTGTACTGTACATTTTGTTACTGTGCATTCCTCACCAAATTCCTGGACTTTTCAGCCTGCAGGGGGAAACAGAGTACTATGAGATACTAATCTGAAAGACAATCCTGGCACCGAGAACCAAAAAAAAAAAAAAACTACTGAACAAAACTAGCACAGGAGTCATATAACCATAATCACAAATCATAAATGCTATGACTAAACTAGTATAGATATGGATAGTATAGTATAGATTTAGAAACTTGTATAGATGCTTTGTGGGTCAGCACCATGTCAAACCTTCACAGTCTTCAGACATTTCTTACTAAAAATGTGTTGACTTCATGCAACCACAACCCACAAAAATGGTTAAGTGTTAAAATGAGCAAATGTCATCCACTTTTAAGCATCATTCAGAGCTAAATAATTAGTAATTAAGTTTTACTGGGTCTTCTCGATGGTGCTGATATTGATGTGGAGATTACCCATGATGTTGGCCAAGAGCTCCGCTCTCTCCGGCTATCAATTGCAGTGAAATCCTGCAGCTGTAAATGGATTATGAGAGGTCGAGACGAGCAATGGACGCACAGTTCTGCTCCATCGTTAAGCCGCTTTCGCATAGAGGGAAAGTGCGTATTTTAGAATTTATGCTTACGATATTAGTTTGATCTCATTGCCACAGTTCTGCCACATTCAAGCACGTTTCGGTTATACAGTAGAACTAGAAATATTCCGTCTTTATGTGCTCACAAAATGGATTAAAAAAAAACCGAGTAAGGAAGTAAACATGACTAGATGTACTCTCATGGCTGAAAGTTAATTTTCCAATATGAGCACTTTACATTTCGTTCCAGCAATTTTTAAATGGTTACAAATTTTTATCTAAGTATAGTATATCTCACATTAAAGTTGTTTAATGTCCACAAGACTAGTGCTTGCTCTGTCTTGTGTTAGCTGTAAACGAAAACACTATAAACTTCATCAGGCTGAAGATTTTTTCTCTTTAAGTTAATAAGATGTGGTACAAAATAGACTTTCCCATGGGGGAAAACCTACTGACCACTGCAAGGGGCTGATTTCACACACCTAATCAACAAACTGCTGTTACAGATATTGAATCAACACCTTTTGTCAAATGAGATTTGGGAAATTGGACAGCACTGTGGTGTTGGTGTAGATGTGATTAAAACAGGCGAATCCACAGACATGCCTTTTGAGGTGACTTTTATTAAAAGCATCTTACAAGAGAAACACACAAAGCGACACCAATAATTGACATTTAATTGACCTGTACAATTAGGCTTCTGCAGTACATGCATCAGATACATTACAATGTTATCATCATCATTAATACAGTCATCAACTTATATCAATACATAAAACAACCAAAGACACGTTTCGTACGTCACACCTAGCTTGGCGTTTGTGTTTTATCATCCGCTCGAGCCCAAAACTGAACTACTCAAATAGAACAAGGATGGCTACGACAGAAACGTGGCACTCGATACGTCACTCCTACAGTACAGAAATGTAAAAAAACAAAAAACAAAATAATAATAATAATAATAATAATAATAAATGCCCTCCGGATCATTTAAAACTCTATGTTGTATTAGGTGGTGCTGTTGTCCGAAAGCCTTTTCGAGCCCTATTAAAATATAAAACATAGGCCACTGGTTAACTTCGAATTATAATGAACAACCTCCGCATTTCCTACGCCTATTCTCTAGCACACAGTACATGTATATACGTAAACAAAGACTCGACTTTTGGTACTTTAGGAGCACTTCCTAGGTTGGAAAAAAAAAACATGCTTTATATATCGTTTTATATACTACAGATGCCTCCAAATGCCTGTGGAGGGGCAACACGGGAGGAAGGAGTGAGTCATGGAGGTTCAGCTCTCCCAGACCTGGGATAAACTTCACGTTTTTGGGTTTTAACAGTACGTTTGAAATAACGGAAACATAAGATGGTAAACATAATGAGGCATGATCAACTATTTGAGGAAACCTCGCTAGCAACAGTCGTCTTTGATCTGTGCGTAATTAATCATTTGCCATTTTTTGTTATAAAAGCAATAAGATTATGAGATCGTTATAGTTCAGTTAAAATAAATGCATTTTTTTTTTGTTTAGATTTATCAACTACCAAGTTAGCTAGCTTGAACACCTAACTAGCTTGGGGAGTCATGTGCACACAGCGTAATGTAATTCATATTGAAATCCCACATGATTGCACATATTGTATAAGTTAGCATGACTGCTCCGAAGATAAGTTATATTGCGTTCTATGTGCCGAAGTGAGTAGACGCGTAACCTGACTCTGAATACAGGAAAGTTTCCTCATGTGAATACTGACAACTTTAACTGGTTAATTATAGACATAAACTTTAAATCTGTCCCAAATTAGCGATTATAGCTAGCTACTAATTAGCAAACATAGCATACCAGTTAAAACAAAATAAAAAAAAATCCATAAATTAAAATTCTAAAAAATCTTTAAGCTGATTGGTCGAGTTCATAAAACTGCCTACAGATAAAAATGCCCTGTGTTCTGTCCAATAGACTGGTATCAATTCATAAGATGAGTTACCTCAAAAGATGAAGTACAGCCTAGGTAAAAAAAAAAAAAAATCTAAAGCCCCTTACCAAAACACATTTCCCAATCGTCTCCTCTCCCCAAAGTTCCCAAAGGCACATTCAAGAAGATTTGGGCAGGACTATTCCTCCTCAAATAAGTCCTAGAAATAAATACGCCTTCTCACATTGCATTATCCTTCATCACAGTTAGCTGCCATATGAACTTTGTGATTGTATTCAAAATAAACCTGTGGTGAAGTCACTTGGACCGCACCCAAATTTAGACACGAGTAATGGCGCATGTGAAATCCCTCAAACCCACAAAACCAGCATTCACATTCAAATGAGCCCTTTTTTTCAGGAAGCTCAGAAAAAAAAGAAAAAAAAAAAACATTTGACTGTTTTTATCCCAGGTCTGATCTATCACCCAGTTGGACTAGAATCTTGACTGCTGGACCGGTTTGAGAATCAACAATGTGTTTCTATCGAAACTGGTGAAAAATCATACCGAATAGCATAAATTATTAATGAAGCTGTCATTAATAAAGGCTAACCATTTGTTAATGGTTATAAGTCCCCGGTAGAGGGATCTCAAACCAGTCGGACATCGTAAAACACCAATCACACCAAACACAAACTATGAAATACTCCAGAAGGCAAATACGACCCTCTAAGAAGCAGGGAAGAGAAATGATGTACAGTAGCAATCTTGTGATGCAGTCCTTAGTGGCAGTTTAGAGTCTTGGTGGACGTTATCTTTCTGTAAGGGGCCAGAGCACGAGCCCCAAAAGGTTCTTGCGTTGTGCGTGCAAATCATGGGTTCAATGGTGGAGAAGAACGGATTGGTTTACAACACGCCGAAGCATAACTAACTCACGGTCACTGCTCATGCTGAGGTCTCTACAGCGTTGACAGCACCAAAAGCAGGCACAATTCTAGGGTCTTACGTTGTCTGTAATATATCTTGTTAATTCCTTGTGCAATTCTATTGACGTTTGGAGTACTGAAGTACGTACAGTATTGCAAAAGGCTGTATCCGGACGAGCCCTCTAACAGATCCGGGGGCCGCAATCATCTCAGGTCTTCACCGGTCGATTCTGAATATATTGCGAGACTTATTGCAATTGCAATACGAAGCTATATTAGTACAATTTGATCCTTTGTTTCTTTTACTCCCACATGATTATTAAAGAACGGAGTTACCGAAGACAATCTCTTGGGGATGAAAGGATAGACGTGAAACGAGTAGAGTGTGAACTCTCTGAATGTTTATATATAGATATCTATATAGATAGCTAAATTTCTTTAAAAAATAGGTTTAAATTTCATTGATGGCACCGCTTGTTTATTAAAATTTATTTTTTTTTGGGAAATATTCTCATGGCAAGTTCTTCTTGGGGTCAGTGAGTCAACGGGATACTGGTAGCATTAACTGGAGAAGACTAAGTGGTGGAAGCTTTGGCGTTCTCAGCGTGGGACAATGATGAGGTTCCAGTACCGGCTCTAGACTGGCAGAATTCCTTAATAGTGACAGTAAGATGGTTAGTTGCAACATCAGTAACAACGACATTGGAGCAGGTGGACGTCCGCTTGGGATGCCAGTCGGGGTCAAGCTGTTTAGCCCCCGTCTTCTCGTTGCTATCGGATGTCTGAAATTGGCGACGTGGTTTCCTTTTCCTGCCCCTTGTCCCACAGAGATTCTGTGCCCTCCGTTTTTTGTTATCTGGTGACAATGATAACGAGGAAGAAGAAGAGAGGGGTGGAGAGGAAGGTAGACAAGGTGCTGAGGATCCAGATTTGACGTCAGTAGATTGACTATGAGTTTGGGATAAGGTTTCTGTGCTGAGTGCCACAGATGGGCACGAGGTTGCGGTGAGCTGGGGTGGCTGGCGACGAGGCTGACTTCTCGCCGAAGACGGAGCGTCACTTTCGTTGCCACTGGAGCTGGACGGAGAAGGGGGTGACTGGATCCGAACCCGGGAAGAATCTGACGAAGAATGGGCTCTCATTTTAGTTCCGATAGCAGATGGAGCTCTGGCACCAGCTGAAGCTGAGGAAGGAGGGCAAGGCTGGAGACCAAATGGCTGGCCGTACATGGGAAAGCCGGGCATCTTCATGGGTGGTTGAAACGGCTTGTAGGGCATGTCTCCTTGCCTCTTCCCAATGATGCGATTCCGGGACGGAATTTGCGACCTTCCTTGGTGCCCTTTGGTCGTCCCGGGACTATATTTATCGATTACTTTGAGGTTGAGAATGATGCGACCGCGCTTGACCTCGCGCGGCTTGACCCTGCGGTTCAAAATGCGCACAGTCTCAGAAAATGGGGAAATCGGCAGACGGGAAAGGAAGGATGAACCATCTGGGTTTGCTAGGGGGTCGGGTCGAGGCAAAGGTCGCCGGGACATGCGGTGGCAACGATGGATATCTTTCTTAAGCTTGTGTGAGGCAGCTAGAGAGTGCAACCTGGGCGTCGGTGCCACAGGTGTCGAAGACGGAGGGTTAGGAGGAACTGGCGGCGAGGAGGAAGAGCTTGGAGCGGCATGGCGGGTACTGGAGCTACGGATTGGCGTCTCACCTGCTTGAGCTCGTGCCTGGGGGAGGAAGAATATTACCTATGTTTAAATAACCTATATGTGTGGGCAAAGGTATTATTTTAAAAGAGTTAGTAATGTTGATATATTTCAAACCTAGCTTAATTTAAATATGTCATACTGTTTTTGAGATTTACTAGAAACTTTTTCAAAAAAAGGGATTCTACGTAGAAATTCTGAGGGTTTAGGTGTTAACATTTTGTGTATGATTGTATATAATGTACAGTGTTGAACTTTCTAGATGCTTAAGTGAATTATTGGTGGAACTAAAGAAAAGTTTACATTTCTACCACCACTCATCTTACGTCTTTTAACTTTACTGCATAGAAGAAAAATCTATCAGAACGATCTATCGCTTTTAGACAAACCACTTGATGTCTAGTTTAATTCATTTTTATCTTAAGCATTTCCATGCTTCTCCTGAGCTTCGTTCCTCAGGACCAGCGTTACTTATCCCACTGGACTCGCTGTAACTGACATTTACACCAGAGTCATCTTGGCACTACCTGCCAGTGCTTATAAAGTTCTCATGCTAACACTTGTCATAAAAACAACATTTTGAATTGAACCAGCCAGGACATCTGATCCAATGTCAAGGAAAACTGCCTAAAACCTCAGCGGCTTTAAAATTACCAGCGGACATTCTTTGGCACATAATAGCGATAGTTATTCTGCTTGGTTGAGAAACACAGGCCGGTACGAACGACTAAATGTTCTTTCCATTCAGAGTAAAAATCGATGATGCATAACTGAGAGAAATTCGAACCTTCAGCACGAAGTTTTTTGGTTTGGGTCCTCGCTTCTTTGGGCCGTAGAGCTCCTGCTCTCGTTCCCTGTAGAGATAGGGGGAGGGGGGAGGGGGGGCATGGCATTAGGGTATAACATTACATCACCACAGAGTCGTAATACTCTGACCAACAGGGATCTCTGTGTTAAAGTGAAAGAAATACACAACTCTCTCATTGTTCAGTTCTTGTGTACCTTTATAAAAAAAAAACTGACGTAAAAACAAAAATGCAACACTTAAAGGCACACACGTCCCTTTCATTTAATAAGAATTGCTCAAATTTCAAAGTGGGATTTTTTTTTTTAAGAAATAAACCGGCTAACTAGCCTAGAGGAAACTGCCTTAGAGGTAGAACATCAAGAGAATTTCAGCTGCTTGTTTGACTTGACTGTACATAGCTACAAAAAAAAGCCATTATTCTAAGTCACTTTGCTGCTGAGACCCCAAAGGGACATGGGAGGAAAAAACACATAGAAGAAAAATCTCTTTCTTTTCCTTTTTAAAGGGCTGAGTAAGAACACTCGCTGCTAGACAATTTCTAAAAATGACATCTACAAATTGGTTGTTTTTATTAGTTTTCGTTTGTTTGTTTTTACCACTTAGCAAGCTGGTGTGTTAGCAAGTTAGGTTTGGTACACATCTCATTTTTCTTGACAAATCCCGTCTACTATGTTACGGCCGGTTCTAATATAAGCAGTCTGTCTCATCTATGATTGGTCAGATCGTTACTGCCTGTGAAATGAGAGCCAATCCTAGAGCAGGAAGGCGAACGTTTAATTAACACAGTGCTGAGCGTTGGGATCAGTGTGAAACAGGTTTATATATCATTATTAGGGGCGCCCTCAGCCAGGAATGGTGTGCTTTAACTTTTCTAAGGTATCCAACCATTGGGTTTCCATAATATCTGTGTTTCTGAGTCAGGGCCAAAAAAAAACCCCGCTGTTGTTGTTGTTTGTCTTTTGGCTGCTTCCGTTGGAAGCAACCAATTCGCACAACAACTTGGCACAGGTTTTATGCTGGATGCCGTTCCTGATGCAGCCCTCACTTTTTATCCAGGCTTGGGACCGGCACTGCATCCAGTGGTCGGGGTTTGGGCATTGGCTGGGAATCGAACCCGAGCCTTCCACATGGTAGGCGAGAAACCTACCACTGAGACACCAATGCCCTAGGACTATTTTGCCCAAACCCCCAGGACATTATATCAAAATGTTTGGATGGGTCTCCTCTGCACAATGAAATGATCTTAAGCTAAGAAAATGCACCATTTTGTAGTTGTGAGGATTTGTTTGGTGGCTGCCGTAAGTGGCCCAGGCCACGCCCCCTCAACTCTCACACATGGTCAGCATGCAGACTCATGTCTTTGCAACCCTATGAGCTAGAAACAAGCCACTTTCAGCATTTCACTCAAGTGAGCTATTGCGCCTCTGCTTCACAATGTCTCTAGTGTGTCAAAATTTTTGGTTTTTAATGTGGGTCACACCATTTTCAAGTTATGAGTATGCGTTTGATACCTGTGCCGAACAACCTTTTCCAGCTGGGAAGTTTTTGGTTTTTGGAAACATGCTTCAAAAAACACTCCAAGATCACTCCATAGACTATAATTGGGTTTTTACAGTGGACACACCCCTCTCTCTCTCTCTCCCTTAGGTGCGTATTCGATTTCGCAGAATTTTTGCTAAAAATGGAAAGCCGAGTCTTCTGCCTTGCTTAAACTTTAAATGGAGAAGACTGAACAATCTGTTCGGGAGCTATTAAGATTGTTTAGGACCTGACAACAAAAAAACAGATACATATTTATTCTGCACTGATGTGTTACAACCTGGCCAATCCACGCTCCCTTAACACACACATCTGGAAAATGGCCAGATAATGACCCTATGACCTACATATAAGCCATTTTACTGTTTCTCCCAGGAAAAGTGATGCATCTGTGTGTCCCTACTTCACAATGTTACCAGGAATTGTATCTAATTATTTACTAAAGTTATCTTAAATATGATTTTTGGTTATGGACGTATTTCTTACGTCTCCTGTGTCACTTTAGGGTCTGCATACATTTCCACATTAAAATAACAATAAAAATAAACCTAAACATGTCTTATCTCCTCATATTCAATCACTAAAAAAGCTTTTAATTATTATTATTGCTATTGATCAAAGAACAGTTCTGGCCTTTTACGTTCTAAAGAGAAAATCAATCGTGAACCTACTTCTGCTCGAATGCTGATATGAGCCGATCGTCCAAGATGTTCTCCTCGGGTTCCCACGTGCTGTGCCTGCGGGTCAAACCCGAACGTAACAACAATGTTAAAGGTGAAATGTCTTTAAATCCAGACAACTGTCTCAAGGTTTACAGCAACAGTAAGCATTTCTAATTAGTCTCTGTTACTCCTACTTACTTCAGTGCCCATCCTTTCCATTTCACCAGATACTCAATGTTGCCCTAGAAAACAAAAAACGAGAACCGCATGAGTTACTCATCTTAAAGGAACAGCTTAGGTAAGAAAAAAAAAAGGTTAATTTTGATAATTAAGCAAAATGATTCAATATTCATATTTATAATGTTTATTAGTATAAACTGGTACAAATTGTGGAATTGTACCAAAACTGAACATTAAAATGATGACAAGTATCTAGGATTCCTGAAGTCCATTAACTAAACATAGTTCAATTAACAAATAGAAGGTAAAACATCAACAGACTCGCATCCTGTTGGACATTGGAGGTCTCAGGCTATTTTCACACCAGACACAATTACAAAAAACGTTAACAACGTATCATTCTGAACAGCGATCCACTTCTGTGTTTTGCTAGCGTTACCCTTCCCTATCTCATTTGATGCGAGCGCAGTTTACTGAATCAAACGTTCCGGACTTTGGGATCCAAGCCCGTGTCCCTAGTGTCAAAGCACTCTAAAAGACATCTTTGTATCGCTAGGCAAGTTGGTGCTCTTAACACTAGTAAAGGAAAGTTAACAAAGTATTACTTTTAACAGTTTTTTTTAATAGAATTTTAAGGAAAAAAGACGAAGAGAGATAAAGAGAGAGATAAACAAGAAAGAAAAAACAAGGAGGTGGAAGTCTGGATTTTGTATTTAAAGAAAGGGCAAAAATTTTTTTATTCTTGTTATTTTTTAATAAAACAATTCCATACACTGGTGAAAACCAACCAATCAAATAAAAGTGGAGAGTAAACTATAAATTTGCTGTGAGACTAGGAAAAAGGTGAACTTGGTCCCCCACACCTGTTGAGAATTTCAAGCATAAATTACAGACTGAGTGGTGAAATCTTCTCGAGGGACAAACAGGACATAATATCCCTGAGCCACTGGGCGTGGCAATGTGAGGTGGCATCCTTCCACTTAAATAAAAGAGAACCCCTGGCGAGGAGGGACGCAAGGGACAATAATCAACGTTTAGCTGTAGTTAGGGCATGTCCAAGACATATGAATAAGAGACGCCTCTCCACTTTTACATTTATCACAGCAAAGGATCGACATCTGGGTGGAAGAGAGAAAGTTTAACTTTCGGAGGAATGAGCCCTGTGTACAACCGTAAACTGTAATAAAGAGTGGAGAGGGCATAAGAAGGTTGAAAGGACCTCCCGTCAGTCGTCAATCCGGCATAAATAGTGGATATTAGACCTTTACGCAGAGACAAACAAAGTAAAATAAAAAAAATCTATTATAATTGCATCAGGAGCCTCGGGGGGATTTGGTGCACTCAAAAAAAGGAAGTTGGCTACCTGTTACATGTACTAAAATGTAATATATGTGTTTTGAACACAATAATTTCATGTTTCCAAGATGAACATGATTAAATCATGTTGTATTTGCATGAAATTCAACATGTATTAGATTCAATCATGTTGAGATAAACCAAAGAGATCTTGTCACTATGAAATTCGGAAATATCAAAGCAAACATCGCGAGAAGAGAACACAGTTTGTTGAGAAGACAAACGTTTGGCGGGCGTGTGGAAAAGGTAAGCAGGAATTAATTCCCATCTTTCTA
>JAOTRS010000001.1:2121258-2131258 GCA_028565755.1 Dinotopterus cunningtoni | reverse complement strand
CTCTCTCTCTCTCTCTCTCTCTCTAGCCCCGTCTCCCCTCCAGACGCGCTCTCGTTCTGGCTCGGTGAGCGAGGCCCCGGGCCTGAGCGGAGGTCAGTCAGTCCGAGCGCTCGTCTCTCATCCTGCCTCTTCAAACCCGGTGCTGCTTTCATTCTCTCGCGGCGACACGCTCACGCTGCTCGTACCCGAGCCACGCAATGGGTGGATGTACGGTCGCCACGACGCCAGCCTGCGGTGAGAAAGTCCGCACCACCGCAATGTGAAAGCTTAACTTTCACTAGTTATCAGTTACTAGATTAATATACCTGGTTAAACAGTCTTACTAATGCTTTCACAGTGACGCTAATGAAAAACGCCTTTATTAATATAATATATCAATTATTCAGTACACGATGTGAAACATGAAATAAACTCAGCATGGCTTGTTGCTGTCTCGCAGGCAGGGCTGGTTTCCTGCGTCATACGTTGCTCCTGTGGAAGATCTCTCATCGTTGAACTCGAGGTGGGAATCGGTCCATCTCTATTTTAGACTGTGTCATTTGAAACTGACCTCCTGACCTTTCTGCTGACCTTCTTCTCTTTTAAAGCGGCGGGTCGCTCCGGAGCCACGGAATGAACAACCTCCTAGAGCCCGCGAGCCAATCGGAATCCGTCGATACCAGAAACTATGGCGAGATGCCACCCCCGGCCCCGCCCCTTCCCCGAAGCTCCAGCGACTTTCGTGCCATCTCACCTCTTCTCGACAGGAAGGCGGAGTCTGTGTATGAGGTGAAGGCGAGTCAGAGCTACAGCGAGATCCCTGCTCCGGCGCAACAGGTTCGGAGACCGTCGGCGGATTTCCGTCCGGTGTCACCGCTCCTCGACAGGAGGGCGGAGTCTCATTTTGAGAGCATGACCGGTTATATCATTCCTGAGAGGAAGGTGGAGACAAACCTAGAGGTGTGTGTGTAACAAGTTTTTGTACAGATTTTAAGAGTTTTTATCCAAATTTGTTGTGTAATTTTTTTTGTCGCTGTTATTCTTCGTCAGAGGTCGAACCCTCACAGGCAGATGCCAGAGCATCCTCTGTTTCCCAGGTACGCTCTAACCTGTACGATCAGGCAGCTCAAGAACGAGTCAAAACATTGTTACCATGGTTTTTTTTGTAACAGTTGTTTGTTTTTCTCTGTGCAATTTTGACGTTGCTGTTTGTTTTGTCTCGTTGTGCTACAGGGGCTCAAATCCTTTTGCCACGGTGAAGCTCCGCCCCACGGTGACCAACGACAGATCGGCGCCGAGGTTCCACTGACCAATCACAGCAGGCGAAACCTGTCCCTCTGATTGGCTCACAGACTTCACTAGAATCTTGGAGACAGAAAGTTGTATTTGCAAACGCTCCCTTTGATCTTATTTCCTAAAACATGTCGTATTTTTTAAATCCCCCAGGATCAAACATCTACAAACGTAAAAATACACAAGCATGTCTGACATCACCCCAAAAAATCACCCAGCACATGGCCTAACATAAAAATGAGGATTGTTTATTTTTATAACTGACCTGAAATATACTTAGAATGTTACGTAACATGCCTCTAAGTTAGCATTACTCGCTTGCTAGTTTGGTTTCAAGGGTTAGCTTTTACTCGGATACCGTTTTATTAGCTCATTTGAAATTTCCCTTTGCTAGGTTAACTTTTAGTCCCAGTGTTAGTCCCTTAATCTGCTAGGTGAGCGTTGGATTACGGTCGCTTGAATAAGTTTCGTCTTCCAATATTAGCTCATACTTGTTAGGTTAGCTACAAAGATTAGTTTAGATTTCGTTCTCTCATCTGCTCAGAATCCATACTCCATACTCATGTGCAGGATTAGCGACATTGTTGGCACTGAAAAAAATTGTTGGCATTAGCCACACTTCCTTTACATTCAATCACCAGTTTGGTGAAATAATTTTGGATAGAACGTCACAAACGAGTCATTGGGTTTAGTTCTTTTCCTCAGACTTCTGTGTTTTTTTTTGTCCAGTCAGTCACCGAGAGTGTGTTCTGTCTGATCTCACCATGTACACGTGTTTAGTGAAGAGTGTCATGTGTTTATGTTGCATTATAGCTTAGATCTTGTGCTGAGCGTTCCGCTCTGAACACATTAAGGCACCGCGATTTTCAAACGCTCATGTAAGAGAGTGTATGTGTGTGGGCGGGGTTTTTATTTTCTTGTTTTTGTTATCTTACAAGATGAATAATCAGAACATTAAAATGTTTCAAGTATTTATGTATTATTATATGCTTAGTGTCCTAGGAATGTGAAAATATTATTAAACGTTAGTGTTTTGATACATTTGTCAACATTCGCTTTATCAGACATTGGTAAAATTTTGTAGCAATCTGAAAAAAAAAGAGATTTAGTGTGTATCACACTAACTCCAAAATTTAATTTTGAATTTATATGTGTTTCCTCTATAAACCTACAGGTGGTGCTCTGAACGACTGCCTATTTGGTAGGCAGCTATGTATTTGTTTAGAATTGTAACAGAGGCTAAAAATATAATTTATATTAAATCAAGATATTTATAAAATCATAATGTAATCATGATACAAAACGAATCAGCACCTGAGTATCGTGCTAATATCGTATCGTGTGGCCCCCTGGTGATTCCAATCCCTAAAATTTTGTCCTGGAGCTGCGAGGTTGATGTTGATGTAAGTCCTCCAGTTCATAGCATCTGATAATCATCAAAAAAACATGACTCAGTAACACTGAGTAATTTTAAAATGATATAAATCACTTCTAACATATAACTCCGCCTCCAATACACAGGCCACTCCTTTTCTGACCTTTCTTTAATGCAGAATCTAGGTCTAATTTATATGACATACTTGCTAGGCTAATTCTTGCTTCTGAACAAATCAGCTTTACCTTATTAACTTAGCTTTTATTACATCCTAGTTCATTGTAAGTTAGTGGTGAATTGCTAAGCTAGCTTATATTAGCTAGGTTATGTTTCATTTCATTTAAAGTTTGTTTTATCAACTGAGAAATTAAGCTTTTACTCGCTATGTTCATGTTCATTCACTAGATTAGTCATGACTTGCTAGCTAGGTTAGCTATCAAGTATTAAATTATCATAATCCTAGCATACGGCCCGCCTTCAAACTGCAGACCACGCCTTCAATCTTTGAGTCTCATTCTGATGTGGAACGGTTTGAACTGGTAGTTAAGCAAAGCAAAGAGATAAAGAAGGCAAATGCTTGAGTCATGAAAAAGAAGAGGTCCAGATGTTTTAGTTCAAGGCAAGACTTTTATCACTTTATTTCTCTCATCAGTTTTATCTTTCTCTCGTTTTTGCTTCACGACTCAGTCGTGTTTCTCAGTCGCTTTGTCGTCTTTTTGTGTATCGTTGGTTTACCGGCTCTATCCGTGGGAGCGGGGGATGGGGAAGGGGCTGGGGCATGGAGGGGTTGGGATTGATGGAGAAAAGAAATAGAATGGAGGAGAGAGAAACAGGAAGAGAGGTGTGTTTCAAAAAAAAGAAAAAAAAATGAAGCTGGATTCCCGGAAGGTGATATTGACATTTTCTGTATAAAAAAATGATGTAAATAAATAGAAGGACGGAGGGACAGAGCGAGGGACAGGAGAAGGCGGTGGGGGTTGCCAGGTGTTTTCCTGTTTACTGGTGCACGATGGCTTCAAACTCTGAAAAAGAACAAAGGGGACACAGCAGTGAAAAATAAAATACATTTGTTTTTGTTTTCTATAATACCAGTCTCTTCTTGTCTCTCTGTCTATCTCCCTGATTTGTCTCTCTTTCTCTCTCTGTCTCTTTGTCTACTTGTTGTCTGTCTGTCTTTCTTTTTGTCTGCCTGTCTGTCTCTTTGTGTTTCTTTTTCTCTTTTTGCCTAAGTGACTCTCTCTTTGTCTCTCCCTCTGTCTGTCTTTCTGTCTGTCCACTGTCTGGTTTTCTGTCTCTGTCTGTTCCTCTGTCTGTTTCAGTTTCTCTGTTTATTTGTTGCCTGTCTGCCTCTCTTTCTCCCTGTCTCTCTCTTTGTCTACCTTCTTGTCTATCTGTCTGTTTCTCTGTCTGTCTGTCTCTAACCATCAATGCCGATCTTGCCGTCTCCGTCCTTGTCTGCAGCGGCGAGGAAGGCTTTGGTCTCCTTATCAGTCAGGTCTCTGCCATCCTTGGAAAAGCCCTTCAGCACAAACCTGACGAACACAACCACAGCATTGGTTGTAAGAGTACAATAACCTCCCTGTATACATGTGTGTGTGAGTGTGTATTTGTTTGTTTTCATGTGTGTCTCACTTGAGCTCATCTTCCTCAATAAAGCCGCTGGCATCGACGTCCAGGACTTTGAAGACCTTCTTGACGTTCTCTGCAGACATGGCCTTCAGACCAACAAGCTCGAAGAACTTCTTATGGTCAAAGGAGTCAGCGGCTAGATAACCACACACACACACACACACACACACACACATGCAAACACAGACACACAGAATCACAATTTTTACCAAAATGCAACTTGTGCAATGTTAAATCACATTGTTGCTAGGCAACAGGGGCATTATAGAAGCTAGCTAGCAAGTAGGTAGAGCTACTAGCAAGAAGCTGTTATGTTATATTTATTTATTTATTTATTTATATGTAGAAGCACATTGAAACAATAAACTGTTGGAAATATCAACATTTCACTAGGATATCTCATACTGTAACTGGACCTAGTGTAGCACCTGGTGGAATACACACATTCTTACTGAAATCAGGAATTCAAGCCAAATCTAGTGGATGTACAAACGTAGCAGAGTTTCTGCTAACACACTCCGCTTCTTTGAACATGCTAAGCACAAACCTTTGAATGTGTCCAGGGCCTTCTTGATGTCATCAGCTTTGAGTAAGTCTTGCATTGACATTTTGGCTGTCGAGAAAAAAGAGGAAAAAAAAGTTAGCAAAACAACGTAGCAGAAATCAGTCGTCAGATTAAACTTTGCGTTTCAAAGATTAGATACCAAAACGTCCTTCTATAGACACGTTTCATTCTAAAAGTGCACCTTCATGTAACTCGAGGAGGAAGCTCTGCACCACAGTGGCTTAAGAGCAGTTGACTAAAAAGAGTCCGCTGATTATTATACTCCTATCTCACCTATGCGGTTCGACTCACGGTTAGATGCGGTGTTACGCCGCGATTTCCCGCAGACGTTCTGCGGACATTCCGCGAAGTCCTGCATGGTCCGCAAGCTTCCGCGAGGACCGCCAAAAAAATTAAACATGTCAGACATGTTTAATTTAACAAAAAAATTTACCATGTTTAATTTTTCGCGCGGAAAGATGGAAACGTAATCACAGCGCAAAAACTCGCGGTGAATTATGATGAACCGTATTTACGGCCACCGCGTGAAACCGCATAGGTGAGATAGGGGTATTAGTGAAACCAGTCACTTTGATTTTGGTTGACTAAGACACTTTACCACACACCTCACTTCATTTATACATCCACTCTGCATTGGCTGATCTGAAAAATGATCTGGGAACTGTCTGGTGGAGTGGGTGTGGCTTCCTATCCCAATAATGATGCCTTTGTGCTTAAACCTCCATCAGTTAAGCGATTCAGGGAACTAAACACGATGGAGTTAAGAATCATTAGTGTTTCACCCTACAACTGGACCAAAATATACTATAGCAAGGACACATATCCTGTACTTACATAAAGATAGAGATACACTGGGACAAATATTATTCAAGTCCTCAGTTTACAAGTCAACTAGAGTAAAACGCCTTAAAATTTACTAAAACATCAAAATGATTAAACTTGTTTTAGCTCACAAAATCCTTTTCTTTACATTTAATCTTTCTCTTTCCGATTGTGAATGTGCTGTTTTAGTTGCTGACTGAAACCATCTCCGTATTTGATTTCGAAACACGTGTAATGTCCCTAGGCATATCACAAAGGAGACATTAAACAGTTATGCATATTGGTCAGCAGGTGGCTTCAAACACCAACCCATTTCATATACGACACACCACTGGGGTTGTGTAAAGCAATGCTATGCAGAAATGTAGTGAAGTAAAAGTACAGATGTTTAGTGTAGGATGTAGTGAAGTAAAAGTAGCTACTTAAAACTACTTAGGTCAAGTACAGATCCATGGACATTACAGGAGAATACACTAACACTATGTGTGTGTGTGTGTGTGTGTGTGTGTGTGTGTGGTTTGGGGTTCTATGGGAATTCCTGAGAGTATCTGATCCAGTGCACCCACACTTAAAATGTCACCGAACTTTATAGCTGGTAATCACACACACACACACACACACACACACACAAGTACAAATTGGACACAATAGAATTTCATAAGAGGTTAACCACATTCTGGGGCACCCCTTAAACCCAACACTCGGGAACACTTGCACACACACACACACACACACACACACTGAAGTAGATGTGCTCGTTCTGAGACGCTTTTCTGCTCACCATGATTACAAACACTGGTTACATTTTTCAAAAATAAAATAAAATAAAATAAATATTTTTTCCCCATTCTGTACTGTTGTGTGTGAAAACCCCAGGAGATCTTCTGCAAGTTCTGCAATCTTCATTCGACCCTTATACAGTATATCACCAACATCCAAGCCACGCTCAAAGTCACCGAAAGAATATTTCCAAGCAGTAACTTAAAGTAACTTGAACACAAAAAAGACATCACACAGTAGTGATTTGCTTAACGGGATCTTGAACATAGAACTTACAGCACCATGCAAAGATTTTATAACTTTAAACCGACCAAATGGATCAGGACTCTCAGGATTATATGGATATCATAGGATCCTATGCATCGCGATCATGCAGCTAAATAAAGCGCCCTGATTGACGTCAAGCTGCACAACCTGATTGTCACCCATTTTCTGTAAAAGATTTTTTTTAATATATATATTTTTTAACATTTTATGTTAACTCCACATTCAACTGATCCCATATGCAACTCTATCCAGGAACCCGGCATTAGGATTGAAGACCCTCGCCTTCCCTTTTCCTCCCTTGAGAGTCTACATGGCGTATTGGGTGTCCTTCAGGAGGCCAAGTCGCATACTGTTATCAAAGGCGTCGTGTCTTCGAAATGACTCCGTTTTTCTCGGCTGCAGGCGACGACATGCGCAACGCGGCTCTGTAAACTGAGGCCAGCGATTTACGCAGCTGCGCTCCTTCCATCAAGATCAGTCTGACAAGACGATACATGTATACTGTACTTCCATGCATACAAATCGAGCAGAAGTGACTATGTTCTATTACAGTACACACTCTATAGGCAAAACTTTATGCACCCGTGACCCTCATTGTATTTGTACAACCTGTTCTAGATTTATTCCCCTTTTTCCTGTTATTATAAGCTCTACTCTTCTCATGCTTTACACAAGATTTTGACCTGTCACTGTAAGGATTTGTGTTCATTCAGCTTAAAAAGCATTAGTGAGGCCAGTAGAGCTGGTGCTGGGATGTCGAGGAGGCTCCAGCTTCAGGATGGTTGAGTTCAGAATGGGATTTGTGCAGGACTTCCTTAACAAAGCTTCCAATTCAAGGCATGGTCCTGAGCAACATTCTATTAGTTTTCTGCCTTGCATAAAATTTGTTTAGTAAACGCTTGTAGCGTGAGTATCAGTCTGAGAGCCTGAAGCTTGTGGAGAGAACTTTTCTCTCCACAAGCTTCAGAAACTTGACTGGCCCAATTAGCTTTAGAGAGCAAAACGTAGGCTCTAGATTTAAAAATATATATATTATGCATTCAAGCCATTTTTTATCCCAAATGATTCAGTTCCTCTTCTTAAACAGCTGAATATTTTGCTTGTGATTAACACGTCCAGGTATAATATTTAGTAATTTCATGCATCCAGCTACTCCAGATGAACACAGGTAACTTAGCTACATTTCTTTCTTCTGGTAGCTAGTTGAAATAAGCATGAAATTCGAGAAGGACAGTCAGTTGTTATTTAATGTTAATCACTTTGGAACATCAAAACTTAACAATACCAACCTAACAATTTAGGTAGCTAAGAAAATATTACGATATAAATCGGAAAAGAGAGATTCTCGCGATCCAAGCTATTTTTTTGAAAAGTTACTAATATATGTTACATTTAACTTACTGGTTACTATTTGAAATTTTGCAAGCAACCATTCATATTAAATTTCTAAATTCCACACGAAAGTGACATGATGGTACAACGTTGTACGTAAAGTTGCACCATAAACTTAATAAAGAAATCTTTTTTAAATCCAACCTTTCTCATTGATAAACCTTAAACCTGTCAAGTGGATTAATTGCCCATTAAAACATTACCAAGCACCGTGTTACATTAAAAGTTATTGCACCTCCTGGCTTACCTGTATGAAGGAAGGGACACAGGAATGAAGAAGAAGGAGATGGATTAAAGGAGAGTGAGAGAAGAAGAGAGAGGGGGACGAAGGTGAGAAACAGAGATCGTAGAGTCTTATATATACTGAGGCTATTTCAGGAAAAGTTGGATTGAAGCGTAACGTAGGAGGAATGGTGTGTGTGTGTGTGTGGGTGTGTATGTGCTTGTGGGATTAGATCTCTGCCTGCGATTTGAACTATTAATAATCAGCTACTGCTTGACCTCTTTCTGTAACCGTCTCAGATGTTTCTTCTGCTTTTGCACAGGTTTCATTTAATTGTTTTTTTAAAGATTCCTTACAATCCAAGTGGGTTTGCATTGATGGAAATCAGCTTGGACAAATAAGACTAAACGAGTGACGGAGAGTAAAGGAATTAATGTTAAATGTCATCATCATCATTATCATTAGGTCACAGAAAAAACGTAAAGGGCACAAGGCAGGCATGCATCCTGGATGGGACGCCACTATATCATATATCGTGTAACACACAAGCACATGTTAGGGAAATTTACCAGTTACCAGTCCTAATCTACCTAATGTTTTAACTGAAGAACCTGGAAGAAACCTGCATTCCATACAGAAACCATGATTGAGCTGAAATGTGACCGTTTGCCCAACAACAATGAATCATATGTGTCAGGAGTATAATTACCAAAAACAAAAAGTTCAAAAGCTCAAGTTTGAGCCAGACAGATTGAAGTCGATTTGGATTCCGCACCTAGCGTAAATGTTTAGCATGAATGCAAACAAGAGAATGCGATGATGTATATAGTGTAAGTGTGACATTAACACTATATCATGTCTCTCATGTGGATACTTAACACTTCTGTTGACAGCCTGGAAGGATGACTTACGCAAACACACACCCACACACACACACACACACACACACACACACACAGCCTATGTATATCCTAGCATATCCTTCTTCTTCTTCTTTTTCTTCTTTTCTCACCTGCTCTTGTTAGCCAGTCGCTGCAGTGGGTTGTCCAATCTGCATATTTGATTGACATGACACAGGTTTTACCCCAGATGCCCTTCCTGAAACAATTCAGGGTTGGGGTTGGCACTGAGAGTGCACCGACTTTGGAAATTAAAGTCGGAGATTCCACCGGTGTATTATTGTGACTGTATGTGTTTAAATGATTTACGTTTATTAACCCTATAGAAGTGGTTTAGAAATTTGACCTGTGTGATTAAATCTATTATAAAATTTTATCCATGTTTTGCCTGTTGAGTCAATTTACTAAATCAAAAAGACCATCGATTCAAAATCAATCCACACTTTTAGAATAATTTCAGCAAACATAAAAACATATTTCTTGAAAATATTCTGCACATTTTACAGAAAATAAAAACTGCTTGCATTTTTTGTAAGATTATCGTGTTATCTTCTTCTTTTGACTTTATTAGCAGTTGGTGCAATACCGCTACCTACTGGACTGGACCATGGAGCAGAATATTGGCTGGAAAATAAGATGATCACTTTGTACAGTGCGTATCATTTAAATGTGTAAATCAACAACACAAGTTACAGAGCATTTCAGTTTTGATGAGATACTTTGAAATTACTAAATATTATAGCTATTTAAGTCAAATCGGAGAGGAAACGTTAGTG
>JAOTRS010000001.1:1987874-2001328 GCA_028565755.1 Dinotopterus cunningtoni | reverse complement strand
AATAACATAATGAATTTTATGATGAAGGCCTAATATGAGCTTCCCCTGTTTCAAAAGCTAGCAGCCGCCACTGGTCTAATAACACTACAGTAATGTTCACAAACATTATCGTGTTTACTATATTATTTTCTTTTAGGGGTGCCGAAGGTCTCGTGTTAAAGGAACAGACCCCGAACATTGTCACGAATCAGCGACATGCTAATCGTGGTCCCAGTTTAACCTTGTGCAAACCACTGGTCTAAATCATCAAATGCTATTTCATCTCAGAAATAGAGGTTTGCTTCGTTAAAAGCATTTGCACATAAAATAGCAAAATGATTCCAAAGTTATATAATTAAACTGGAAGTTTTGGGCATTTAAATCAACTCTAATGCACCACATTAAAACTTACTGCTTCACATCACCTGATTTTGAGTTGGTCTTTAGATTTCACTTCCATCTGTTTTGAGCACTTTATGTGAATTAGAGCCAGTTTATGCCTTGATCCAGAGTCTAAGTCTGTTTTAACCCCCTACCCACGAGTGTTTTGCACATTTGCACACTGCTCACATGTTGCATACTCCTTGTTCTTGTTTTCACACTGCTCATTTACACATAAAATGAGGACCAACTTGTACCTGAGAACATGGACAATAACACTGCTGCTAACACACACATTATTTCATGTTTCAATCACACTGCTGCTGTCATACCCACAAACCATAGTTTTAACTTTCTATAGTTTTATTTGTTTTTATACCTCAGTTTATCATTATATTTTGTACACAATTCTGTATTTTGTATTCTGTGTAATGTTTTTATTTGAATTTATTTTATTGTTAAAAATTCAATTTTTAATTTTTATTGTATTCTTGACAATAATTTTCCTTTTACTGTGGTGAAATCTTTCTATTCTATTCTATCTTTCCATATGACTGTAGGTCACGTAAAACCTGTATGAAGTTGTGTGCAGATCAGATGGTCCATATATATGGTATTTTGTCATTTTTTGTATTTTTATATACACTTCAGGGGAAAAAGACAGTATGATGTATATTTTATTGATTTATTCATATATTAATAATATTATCATATACATCAATAAATAACGTATAGCAATACATTTAGCATTACAATATTTATACGTTATTTATATTTATACGTTTTGCCTATATAAATTAATTAATTTGTGTTTTTTTTAACCTCTCACACCCTTAATGTCCTTTTCAATAGTTCTCTCACAACTTGTTTGTTGTTCTTATTACGTGCGTTATATTGATAACGTGTCATCCGTCTTGCTGTTCCCACGTGAGTCTTTCAGTTTACCAAGATCGATAAAGCACAGATGAGATTTCATCACTGTGCAACACAGGATATCATACAAGCCATAAAATTAAATATTTAATAAACAAACACACACAAGAGCATCTGCGTGAGCACAGCTCCTTGATAAAGGCGATGACAAAGGAAAAGGAGCTTGTGGACAGCACAGCTCTGAGATACGGTTAGCTCCGGTTAGCGTCATTTCTAAATCATTTTTTTCCCCTTTTAATTTAACCAAGGACAAAACCATTGATAACACATGGATATTTAGAATTGAACATTGATGCTAGGTTAGACAGTGAGTGTAGCTATAGCTAGCACAGAAGCTGCTAAATGGACTTTGGTAGGATCTTCCACATTACAATAAGTGAAAACAAGCTAGCAAAAATTTTTATTTTATAACGTTGTGAATAGCACAAGCTAATCTATAACTCATCATATTAAAAAAATAGTTTAAAAAAACTGAGGTACTGTACAAAAGTAAGCAGGACACAATAAACTGCTTAACTTCATTTGAACATTGTGTTCATTAGGAACATGTTGCTCTCTCTCTCTCACACACACACACACACACACACACAGATTAAACAGGAGAGCCCTTGTACACCTTTTTAATGGCTTATCAAGTGTGTATTTATGCTATGTGACTGGCAGGATATAATTGCTCTCAGCGGAGGAGGTGTGTTAATGTGTTTAGTACTCCAGTGAATGGTAGTGGTTCACTTTAGAAAGTCTCTCTGTCCTGAAACGAAGGGAACACTGAAAGAAAAAAGAAAAACACTGACCGTTCTGACTTTCCCTTTGCTCATTCACTTAAATCAAGTTTTCAATCCAAACACAGACCTGCGCAGATGAGAGATAAGGGTTTTACTCAAAAGACCTTAGATCTGAGCTGACCTTAGAATTCTAACTGCTGACTTATTATAAGTTGGATAATTAGGCTGAGTTAAGAAGGAAATTAAAAAATTAATTAGCAAATTGGATCTTGACCCCATGGCTACGTGACTTATTGTATTTACAATGGCGATAACAATAATATCTGCATCTCTTAAATAATCATCAATAATCATCTTTTTCTTGGCATAATGCAATTTGTGGGTCTGTGTGTATAGGAGCTTCTGTGAATCACAGAGCCGAGACTGAATCAGAGCTCATCAGAGTGATTCATACAAATGTTCCTGTGTAAGACATTAGAGTGTTAGAGCTGAAGAACACAATATACACAAGGTTCAATGCTACATCCTCATATATAATTATGAGGTGGTATCAAAATGTTTCAAAATTAGCTCTGTTTACAAGAAAATACTTAATTTATCCACATTTACTGTAAACACTAACATCTTCAAAATAGTCCCCTTGCACAGCAGTACAGCACTCCCAGCATTTATGCCACTTCTGGAATATGCCCTGGAAGTTTTCTTTTAGAAGTGTGTCAAGCACCTTCTGTGATTCGTGCTGGATCTCCGCAAATGTGTCAAAATGGCGACCACTGAGCTGGATCTTCATCTTCGGGAAGAAGGCGAAGTCCACAGGATCTCTTGTCGGCTATCAGTGATGTTATTTTGCGTTTGAAGCGTATGTGCCACTCAAAACAGGACTTATTACAGCATCGCCATAAACTTGCCAAATCATGTCAAATGTCACTGTGGCATTTGGATTTATGGATTTGCCCAGTTTCACCCAGAATTTCACGTTCACTCTTTGTTCTACCTTGCTGTCAATGATGAAATTGCAGACCTGGAAAACACATGGTCAGAATAGCACCAGTTGCACAGCCACCGATGTACACAGAATGATGTCTTTTGGCACACTGACTTATGAAGTTTGGTGTTCCCTGCGACTGAGTGTGCAGCCTCATGCTGCCATCTCTTGGCACATTACAAAACCAGGCTTGAAACTTTTTAATACAACGCATATACTATAATCCTATATACAGTATAAACATTTAAACTGTGTGCTGGCTGAAAGTTGGAGACTGAATGCTTTTGTGTTTGTCCACACATT
This sequence comes from Dinotopterus cunningtoni, assembly GCA_028565755.1. NCBI lineage: Eukaryota > Metazoa > Chordata > Actinopteri > Siluriformes > Clariidae > Dinotopterus > Dinotopterus cunningtoni. The sequence continues at coordinate 1,998,022 of JAOTRS010000001.1, read as the reverse complement.
CAGCTGTTGTTTGCAGTGATGGAGGTGTGGTTCTGTCCCTGTCATTCTTAATGATGGAAGTGTGGCCCTGCCTATGTCATTCTCAGTGATAGAGGTATGTCCTTTGTCCCTGTCATACTCATTAAAGTAGGTAAGGCCCTCTCCCTGTCATTCTCAGTGATAAAGGTGTGTCCTTTTCCTCCTGTCCTTCTCAGTGGAGGTGTAGCCTTTGTCCCTGTCATTCTTAGCGATGTGGGTGTGGCCCTGTTGTTTTTGTGCTCAGTGATGGAAAAGTGTACTTTGGCCCTGTCATTCTCAGGGATGGAGATGTGGCCCTGTCCCTGTCATTCTCAATGAAAGAGGTGTGGCCCTGTTGTGTGATTCTCAGTGATAGAGGCGTGTCCTTTGTCCCTGTCCTTCTCAGTGATGGAGGTCCCTGTCATTCTCAATGAAAGCCCTGTCCCTGTCATTTTCAATAAAAGAGGTGTGGCCCTGTTGTGTGATTCTTAGTGATAGAGGCGTGTCCTTTGTCCCTGTCATTCGCAGTGATGGAGGTGTGCCCTGTCCCTGTCATTCTTAGTGATGGAGGAGTATACATTTTCTCTGTTAATTTTCCCTGTGATCCTGTGATCTGTATGTGACTTTTTTTTAATCAACCCAATCAAGACGTAGACACATTACAGAGTTCTCTCTCTCTTTCTCTCTCTCATTCTCTCTCTCTATGTTACTTTAGTACCCAAAAGGTCCCTAACCCCAACCGATACAGCAATGATGATGAAAACAGCCAGGAGATGCACCAGGAAGCCTGAGCACTGTGGCAAGCTGACACTACAATGACTCATCTAATAGCTTGCTTTTTTTATTTTGAAAACCTCTGGATGATTCATTCCATGATGATGTGTAAATAGATATTTTTTTCATTAAAATCCCAATAGCACCCATTTAAATCTGTTTCTATTAATGTCCTAAATCCAGGCATTACACAAAAAAAATGGTCTGCTGAGAGAACAAACTATTTAAGTGCACAGAAGCATAAAATGAAAAACATTAAATAAAAAGAATCAATGGTAGCGTTTATCGCCGGATGATTGGCGAGCAGTCATCCAGGCTCAAACAGAATTATAGGGCAAACTCTATAATTGACATCTGCAGTGCAAGGCATTGCAATGCTTCTTGTCAAATATTCCATTTTTGCTTTGAACTTAAGACAGTGTTATGTATCCAAACATGTCTTTTGGCTTGCTATGCTCAAAATCAGACAATGAGGTGAATTTGCATCTCGATTTTATGCGTTATTGATGAGATGGCCAGCTGTCACAGCACACCACCACAGCTGCCTTTCATTCATTCCAAGGCTTAAAAGGTTGTGGTAAACATTTAGGAAACATTGTAGGAGAGTTTTGCTGACAGGAATAACAAAATCTATGCTGACTAGCCAAAAGAGCGCTTTGTTTTAATTAGATTAAGACCATTAAACAATGTTTCTGAGCAGCTTTTCTGAGCAACTAAGCAGCAATACGTTAGGTAATGCTACAGCTTTCTACAAGCGGTTAATGATGAGGTGTTTAACTAAAACCTTACAAGTCAGGAAGAAATCAGTTAAGTGTAAAGCTGAGCAGCTGAGGCTTATGTGCTGAGCAGTGGTTCTCTGATAAGTACCTACAGTACCAACCACTTAATTTCTGCAGTAGCACTCCCAAAACACCTAAATGAAAATAACAGAAATTAGAAAAGTGTTGAAATAAATGTTAAAGCCTAAGAGATGAAGAGAAGATATTGCAACAGGTGATTAAACAACATTAATGCACAATTCATTAAAGAGTTATGACTGCTGTGTATGTTGCACCTTTAGGCAAAAATTCAATTAACTGCATAACATTAAGGCAAACATGGTTGTGTTATAGTAAAAATTCTGTAATTTCAAATGATTATTGAATATTTAATGTGTGTGGATGCTGCTTTCTATTGTATAATCTTACAGTTAGTAAGGCATTAGTAAACTTTGATGCTGTAAAACAGTTTAGTTTTACCTTAAAAGAGATAGTGTGAGGTAATTTGGGGTTTAATAAAGACCATTACTTTGAGGTAATTTGAGGTTAAGCGAGGAGCATTACTCTAAGGTCATTTGGGGTTACCTCAGGAGCATTAATCTGAGGTAACCTGAGATTAAACAAAGCACAAACCTGACGTAATTAGTGGTTAAATGAAAAGCATTACTCTGAGTAATGTAGGGTTAAGTAATGAGCATTACACAGGTGTAAGATGGGGTTAATTAGTGGGCATTACACCCGGGTAATTATGGGGTTAATTAGTGGGCATTACACCTGGGTAATATGGGGTTAATTAGTGGGCATTTCATGGGGTAAAGTAGTTAGGCATTAAGTGATGAGTACTTTAGGGGATTTGAAAGGGTTACTGTAACTGAATTATCTTAAAGGAAGTTTGGCATAAAATAAAGTGCATTACTCATGTTTTTTTAATCCCTTAATTGACTGAAGAGCCTCATTTGATAACGTACAAGTGCCAGTATCAGTACCTCAAGAAAAAATATTTGTAGAAGATATGGATATTATATGTTTTTATGTTTAAATAAATGTGTCTTAAAATGTATGTGTATTTTTTAAATAGCTGTATTTGTATATGACAAAATTACCCTAAACAGGTGGAGAACCATAAAGGGTAACTTCCCGGACCTTTATTTGGAAAATAAAGATGATGACAAGAAATAACCACAAAAGGGAAAAAAAAAAAAGGAATTAATTTAAATGCTCTAGAAACAGATATTTTGATATGGTGTCCTTAGTTAAAGGGAGTTTGGGATTTGCGTGTTACTTTAAATATCTAAGGGATGTATGTGAAGTGCCTTAGTTTTCCACAATGTAGGATTAAGTGATTTACTCCACACTAGATTGGGATTCAGTAAAGTGTCTGTTTATGGTCAACATATTTTCATTAGTACTGTGACCTTGTGCATATAGTTATGATACCATGAATCTGTTCGAATAATCCACTCCTAACTGTAATCGAAATGATTTATTACGTCAATAAACAGTTGTTGATTTTGCTGTGGCCTTTAGTTTTTTGCGCCGGAGACAGGAAAAGATCTAGATAATGTTCAGCTTCAGTCTGTCCAAAGGGACTCATCTCTCTCCTGTATTAAATTACGAGCGCTTCTGTCGACCACACATCATAGTCCCCGATGCCTCAACAAACACACTTTCAAACACACACCATATGGTCAGGTAACCTGCACTGTTTTAATCACTTTTAGGACAACCTAACAACAATAAATTAGCACCTTCTATTAAATTACTAGTCCTTTATAGCTAGTGGGCCAAACATCACGGCACACACACGCACATACACACTTGAACACAAACAAGAAACAGCATTGCTCTGATCACCTTTAGGAGCAACCAACCAGCAATAACAATAAATCAAATATAACACTATCAGCGAGAAGGTCTCAGTGTGGGCTCTCTTATAGAGCTGACAGGAGTTTTCCTTCTCTCAAATTTCTTCTAAAGACAGTAATGATTATGACTGGTTGTGGTGGGAAACCAATAAAACGGTGAGGCATTCTCATAAACATACCAGTGTCTTTTCTAATTTAGTAGTATTCAGCTTTTATCGTGGTTAACTAAACCATGAACATTTGGATAATGCTACTCAACTCAACAAATTAACCATTTACAGTTAGCTAACCCGTAGGGTATTTGCTAGCTAAACAATTACCGTAGCTCACTATGTTTCTGTCCTCTGCAGCGATAAGTCACTTTCAGTTAACATCTAATACTGTATATAGCAAGTTAATTCTAACGAGAAAAGAGTGATTGATAAATTTAAATATTGCAATATGCTATGTAACCTTATAGTAAACCAAATAACTAGGATCAAGGTGGTAGGTAGCTAACTTTCTATTTTTAACAATAAAAACTAAAGTACCGTTGATGCCAGAGGCAACTCGGAATGCTTGTAACTGGGTTCTGGGTTCTTAATCTGAGCGACTTTTACCAGGACCAAGCTGTGATGGCTAGGCAGGAGGTTTTAATGTTATGGCTGATTGGTGTATGTTGACTGAAAAACACAAAGGCACTGCGCACACACACATACACTCACACACACACACACACACACACACACACACACACACACACACACACACTTTCTATCCTCTCTTTCCCTCTGTGTATCTCATCCAATGCCTCGCATGTCAACCAATTCCACATGGCAATTTCCCACTTATTAGAGTCGGGTCCTGAGAGGAAAGTCAGCATCTGGAGTAGTGGAAACTGTCCAAACTAGCCCTGGCTCTGAGCCAGCAGGAATCCGGTGTGTGTGAACACACTCATGTGCCATCAAGCAGCACATAAGATCCGTCAGACCACCCGGATCCCGGATGCACACAGATATAAACTCAATCATGCACATACTGGAAACATGTGGAGATAAGAACAAGATAATAATCAGCTCCTAGAAATGTTTTATGATCCAGCTATTTCTTTGTCTGTCCGAGTGTCTCGTCTGTCTTGTCAATCTCTGCCTTTCATGTCTGTCGATCCATTTATCTGTCGTCTATGTCTCTTCCGTCTGTCAGTTCATCTTGCAAAAATTTTCCTTTCATTCATTTTTTTCATTTATTTACTTTTATGTATAATTCAAATTAAAACATAGGATTAGGTTCACCTGGACAATTGTTTGTCAACTCAAATATCTCTTCAGGTAATTACATGGCAGCAACTCAATGTATTTAGACATGTAGACATGGTCAAGATAATCTGCTGAGGTTCAAACCAAGCATCAGAACGGGGAAAAAAGGTGATTTAAGTGACTTTGAACGTGGCATGGTTGTTGGTGCCAGATGGGCTGGTCTGAGTATTTTCCAAACCACTGATCTACTGGGATTTTCACACACAATCATCTCTAGGGTTCACAAAGAATGGTTTGAAAAACCATCCAAAAAAAGTATTCATTGAGAGCAGTTCTCTGGGTGGAAATGCTTTGTAAATGCCAGAGGTCAGAGGAGAACGACCTGACAGATTTGAGCGGATACAAAGGCATCAGTAACTCATAACATAACATCTTGTTACTATTGAGGTATTCTTCTCAATTTCTCCTGCAACATTTGGATGGTCAGGTTAGAATTTGGCATAAACAGCATGAAAGCATGGATCCATCCTGGCATGTATCAACGGTTCAGGCTGGTGGTGGTGATGTAATGGTTTGGAGGGAGATTTTCTTGGATCCGTGTGATGCTATCACCATGTCAATCTGGACCGAAATGTTTTCAGGACTTGAATCTGTGTCCAACCTGGTATTAGCGAGGTGTATGTAATAAAGAGGTCAGTGCATGTATAGACATAAACAAAACATCTTTTGTACTCATTCTGTCTCTCTCTGTACACTGGAATATTTAAAAATTATCAATGTGCTGCGGTAGCAACACAATCGATTAACACAATCGCACTCAGGTCTGAACAGCATTGGGAGGTTGCTGCAGGCTGACCTTTGGGGCTTTGACAATGCTCTTAATTGACCGCCATTCTTTACAATGGTTTGCTTCATTTAAAAGGAATGCCAACAATGACACGCACACACAAGCTAGAAAAACCTGAGTCTGATGAGCTCGCAATAAACAGACAACTTTTTATTTTTGCTGACATAGCTGGCTCCATACAGACAAGACAGGAGCGACGACTAGTTCTGATGCATTTCTAATATTTCTGTTCCATAATGGATTGTCATGTCACTGCTGGATTACTCAGTTTATGGCTATGTGGCTAATTTGCAATACCTTTCAACCGTGTTATTCACCTGTCAAAGCAAAATGTTAAAGTATGGTATGATTCAAAGGAAATCGGTGCAGATTAGCTCTTCGTCCTGTCGCCTATAGTCTCTTAATATCTCAAGACTAACTGATGTAGCAAAAAACATCCTCAGCTCAAGCCAGTGCTCGACGTCTGGATGTAGATCTGGGAGATCACCACGAACATGAAGGTGGCGGAAGAGTAGCTGAAGCGCATCGGCATATGGCTTTGCATTTAAATAGCGTCATGGATTGTTTCTTTTCTTTCGAAATGAATGCACATTGTATATTGGAAGAGAATGTAGGTACACTGAGTTATGTAAGGAATAAAACTCCTGGGGACGGGATGTGGTCTGATGTGAAGCTGAGTCACTGCTCACTGAGAAGTTGATTATTTTCCAATAACAGCATGTCCTGAAGGCTTTTGTTCCTTTCATTCCACAGCAATTTGCCAATCATTGCAATTTCTTATTTAGTAAAGAACGACATGTCATGCTTTATCCGATTAGGGTTACTTTTAACATTGTGCAAGGTCCACGTAACAAGTCAGCATGTTATAAAGCTGATAAAAATAAATAAATAAATGAAAAAAAAAAGATTAGGAAGTGGAAGACTTTTCAAAAAAGAAAACAGAACAAAGAGTTCCTTGCCATTAAGACACTCATTAAAGCCCCTGCAGCATCTTTTGTACTCCAACACTGCAATGAATTTAAATCAGCACGATTCAAATTTTTTATCCAGCTTTTTTTTTTTTTCTCCATTACCATTCCAGTTGGAAGCTTCCTGCTGTTCAGTTCAATAGGAGAAGCATGCTCGCTGAGCTTTGGAGCTCATTTGGAGGTCTGGACCTTGCCACATTGGTGTGAAAGAGCAAGTAGCAGGTGACTGGCTGACCAGGAGTTTAATCAGCGAATCAGCTCACGGGCTCACACTCCTCAACTGAGGAATTCAGGCAAAAATATATATATATAGATAAGAAAGTCTATAAAGCGGTCACTCCGTGGAGGTGTGATGATTTGATTCAGCAGGCGTTAGGGGTAGTTGGCTTTTGGTCTTGGAAAATGTATAAGGGATTTGACCAGAGCTGTGTCCATTACTTGCTCTAGAAGTCTACTGCACTTCACATTTGGAAGTAATTATCCCCAGTCAAAAATAAGCGAGTCTATTGTTGTTGGATTAGTGGCAGCTGGTGGTTTTTGTAATAGGGGAAGCCCAGTTTAGGCATACTTTAAAAAAGTCGATTACAACATTCGTTGTTTATATGTGAATTCTATCCTTCTTTCTTTTTCAAGGACCTAGTCGATTACACTTTTATTCCAACAGGGACTCCCATTCCAAACAGGATGACTTTATCCATTTTAAGCAGGAGAGGATCCTTTCTTTGCCTGATGATATAGTTCTAATGGTAGCAAATAAAGACATTAGCTCATATAGCTAAAGCATTGCTTTATCCAACTCCCAAGAGTAGTAAAAAACACTTTCCCCTGTTGCCTTGAAGTTCATGATCAGAGTATACGAATTGAGATTTCAGTTTTCCTGAATCATGGTGAAATGGAAATAACATTTTTTTTTTCACAAATTTTGGAGGGCCTCCACAGGAAACAATTGATTCATTTCTCCACATTTTTGCAGACTGGTAAATTCCAGGAATTGCTTACTTTAGATATTGGGAAAATTAAATTTTTCAGGATCTATTGTGAGATGTTTTGATTTTTCATACAAACGCAAGAAGACTCTTACTGTAGGCGTATGTTTGAGGAAGAGAACATCCATAACTTTCTGCTGCACAATGTCAAAGACCACATTAGATTCTGAAAATATTTTTTCACATGAAAACAAACTCAAAATCTTATTCAGTGTTCTTATGAAAACTTTGGCAGCATTATGTATGTCCTTTTCCGATATAGTGTCTTGCTCTAAAATCATAAAAAAATTCAGCAAGAGCCCATTGTAGATGTTTGCCACAGTGCTTGCTATCGTGATGTGAAGTTTTATCGAGTAGGAGCATTTCTTGGCAACCGTGAGCATCCTGCAGACTCAAGAAAGGCCATCCTCTGATGAATTTGCCAAAAAAGTGGCAAACCCAGAGAGTATTGCAAATCTGTGTGCATAGCAGTGTTAACCTCTGCATTTTGGGCCATTCCTTTAATTTTCTTTAGAGAGAGAGCCTTGACATGGCAGCCCCATCATATGGTTGTCTTTGTAATCGTAGCCCTACATGTGATCATTTAAAACAGCAAAGATTAGGCAGGTTGTCTTCCTGTACTCCAAAAATCCAATAAATCACTCCTGAATTTGGCCCACAGCATCTACATACCACACTAACGCAGACAGATACGCATGACATGACATGTCAGTTGTCTCAGCGACTTGCCAATTTTATTTTGTCAAGAAATCAAGGCTGAAATGACAGAAATTGAATAATTTTGAATGGAATAGGATGGAACCTGGGTAACACATCAATTAACTTTTTGTAATTCCCCTTATTTGCAGAATTGCCACCCTCAGCGTGGTCCCTGAAAGCCAGCTCGTGACAGCCAAGCAGTGAATTGGCATCAATTAAGCAGTTCGGATATTCATTGTTGTTCTTAATCTTCTCATTGTGCTTTGCCACCTATATGCACTGATCATCAATTCCATGCTCCACTCTGAACATTCCATATAAGTTAACTCAAGTTCGCTAGGCTTCAATCATGTCTTTTGTAAGCCACATCAAAATATGCCAAATCACCAAATCCTAGTGTTGACCAAACTATGCCTCATTCGCGCTGCCAGTCAAATGGCTCCCTTTGTCATAACAGGAGAGCTAAAATGAAAAAAAAAGGTGATGAATTCCATGCTTTTGTACCAAATCATGTTTTGGTTTTCCCTGCTGTTTAGTTCTAAGTATTTGTCTGGGTAGGGTTTTCCTCTACTTCTGGCAATAATATAAACAACCTCTACAAAGTCGAAATAATCACCAGTACTAGAAGAACTCTATTTACACATATTTATTTACAAAATGTAAAAAAAAAAGAATAATTTATCATTTGCAAATTTCACAAAAATCAGTAGTTCACCTCATATCATCATCTGAGTTGGATAATTTCATCTGAGGTGGACCATAGAGCACTTACGGTAGGCTTCGATACGGTAGATCCATGTATCAAAACCCAAGGACTCTATTCTCTGAAAACTGGTTATTAAAGGTCCCATATGTTACCATTTTTTATGTTAAAACAGGTCTCACAGCTATCCCAAAGTGTGTTTGTTAATGCCTCAAGCTCATTTTAGTTCATTCCTACTTCAAATACAGAATGACTATGTAAATGAGCTACTGCCAATCCACGCCCCTCCAGAGAACAGCAGAGCTGGGAACAAGCTGGGGGAGGTGCTCTTCTTAAATGAGGTCATATTAGGGGGAAAAAATCTAATTGGTTTGTTTAAGCCCCGGGGGAAAAAAACAGGGATTTTTTTCTTCTTTTTTTCTTACATTTGTTGTTTGGGCACACACACAGTGGCGACCAAATGCCTAAATAATGAATTTTGCCAGCCAGTGAGTTGATCCCATTTAAGTCTGTCCTTCCTGAACAATTGACAATGAGCTCTGTCTGAGGACCAGCATGTTTTTTGAATGAGCAACTTGCTAATCAGGTAGAGTTAAGTGTTGAAGTAGAAATGTAAGAACCTGTTGCTTCTGTATTTTTTTTTACTTACCAAATCGTTTTGTTAGCTAGTTCTGAAGCCAGCTACTTAGCACATCAACTAATTAACATGCTAGCAAAATATCAGCTAAACAACACACTCAGCTACCCTTTAGGAACCTTAAAGTTTCGGTGACAAAGAAGGAAAAACACTATGGAAAGTTTATTTATTGTTAGCTCTGTCCAAGCATTAAGCTCATCAAAGAACAAGAGAACTTGCAAGATAACTTTAGTCACACGACTGATTCCTTTCAAAAGTGATACAAAAAGTAGTGCTAGTGCTTTAGTCTAACACAATGATTTTCTTGTGAATTTATACTTTTATGACTTTCTCTGAAGAGTATTTCTGAGGCACTCGATGTGTTATGGAGTATTAAGAAAGAGGGCGAGACCACGCCCACAGACACCTGGAAGTCAACAACCGATAACAATGTTAGCATACTCGATCTCGCCCTATGGTCAAACAATTAAAAAAGTTTCAGCTAATCAATTTGACCATACCAAATAAAAATGTAAGACATTTAAGAAATTTCCCCGCTGTGGGACGAATGAAGGTACAATGAGAGAAATAAGTATTTGATCCCCTACAGATTTTCTAAGCTGGCCCACTTACAAAGAAATGAAGAGTCTATAATTTTTATCATAGGTTTATGGTAAAGGATTGAGACAGAATATCAACC
>JAOTRS010000001.1:1944563-1957237 GCA_028565755.1 Dinotopterus cunningtoni | reverse complement strand
ATAGAGGGGAGTTCTTATGATCCGTTATAGAGGGGAGTTCTTATGATCCGTTATAGAGGAGAGTTCTTATACCCGTTCTTATGATCCGTTCTAGAGGGGAGTTCTTATGATCCGTTCTAGAGGGGAGTTCTTATAATCCGTTCTAGAGGGGAGTTCTTATGATCCGTTCTAGAGGGGAGTTCTTATAATCCGTTCTAGAGGAGAGTTCTAGAGTTCTTAAGATGGAATTTCGTATTGTGAAATACATTTTCCCCTGGGACATTTAAACTCTGTTTTATCACTTGTACATTGTGTAAATTTTACAGCTAAAAGTTTTCTATCTTCGTATAATTCATATTATTATATTCTTAGTTCATATTTTATATTCTTTATTTCAATATTTTTTTTCTACACTGTTTTTCTTTTTTTATATTCTTATTTCATATTCTTCATTTTAATACTCTTTATTATGTACAAACATTTCACTTCATATCATACTGTGTATAACAATGTATGTGTGTGTATGTGACAAATAAAAGTTGGAATAATGTAAATGCAGATAATCCGTTCCAGCCGGCCAAGAATATTACCAATATTACCAATATCCGACAATATATTATTTATATATTTTTGCGTATATAAAACAATCAAAACATTGTAAATGAAGTAAATGGGTTCGATTCCCGTCTCTGTGTGCTTGGAGTTTGGTGGGTTTCCTCCGGGTTCTCCGGTTTCCTCCCACAGTCCAAAGACCTGCTGATTAGGCTAATGGGCGTTCCCAAATTGCCCGTAGTGAGTGTGTGTATGTGTCCCCTGTGATGGATTGGCACCCTGTCCAGGGTGTACCCCCCGTCTCGTGTGCTAAACCTCCTGGGATCGGCTCCAGGTCGCCGCGACCCTGAATACAGCATGAAGCGGTGTAGAAGATGAGAGACTGAGTAAGTGATTAGACATTAAACCTCACCTTCAACATTAATTCAGGTTTCCTCCTGGCACCGGCTGCTTTTAAATCCAAACTGAAAGTGAAAGATTCTTTATGGAGGTTCAGGTCAGACGAGTTGTCTCAACTCTCAGCGAACCAGTTAGTGGTAGTTTTGGCAGTGTGTGTTTGGCAGGTGATAAATCGTCCTGGAAAAGGACATCAGGATCTCCATAAAGCTCGTCGGCACAAGGAAGCGTGAGGTCAAGGATCTACTGTTAGACGGCCGTGTTGAGTTTGGACTTTATAAAAAACACTGTAGATCAACGCCAGCAGCTGTCAGGGCACCGCAAATCATCCCAGACTGGAAACTTCACACTGGACTGGTGTGTTCTCCGAATGCAGAATTATATACAGTGATCAACTATAATAAAACGACCGTGGAGAGGTGAAGTCAATAACATTGATTATCTCATTTAAGGCAGCTCCTTTTTCTTCTTGCTCACATTGGTGGGACCCACATGGTGCTGTGTCGTCAATTTCTTGCAAAATTTCAGTTCTTGAGGCCATTCATATGCTGAGGTACCGCTGTATTTATATTTTTTAAAAAACACTTTCTTTCTTTAAAAGGGTTTACAGAGAAGTCTCACGATGCCTGAAGTGAAGTCAGTGTTCCGAGAGGTTTTACCTAAACAAGGTAACCTGCGCCGACACCGTTCATCCATATTCTCTTTCACTACAATAATGATTTCAATAATGATACTAAACATAATAATAATATTCTGTGGAGTTTCTAATGTGTGTGTGTGTGTGTAGGTCAGCTGTCAGTGGAGGACGTCCCGGCGCTGGTCCTCTGCAAGCCCAAGCTGCTGCCTTTGAAGTCTGTGACGCTGGAGAAGCTGGAGAAGATGCAGCGGGAGGCGCAGGAGCTGGTCCGGCAGCAGGAAGCGTTCAAGCAGGGAGCAGCAGGAGCACGCTCAGTAGGGGGCGCCGCATGATGAAGCGCGCGCCTCCGTCACAACCTAATATCAGGACATTTCACCGTACCGAATGAACTGTTTTGTCTTTGCGTTGCAAGTGATGTGTGTCAGGGTTAGTGCCACACACACACACACACACACACACAGGCTCATTTATTTATCAAGCTGGATACAAACTCACATAGGGAACGCTGTAATTTTGGGGAAACAAATAATTCACGTGTTTCTACTTGTGTTCCTACTGTAATTGTTTATAAATCAACAAAGTAAGACTCGTGTAGACTGATCGGTTTTAAATCATACGAACACTAAGAGCTAATGCTGTTAACTACAAATTTCATTTTATATCAAGAGACATTAAACGACATAACATTTTAAAGCACAACAACACAAAGCCACAAACAAAGACAAACATATTGTCCAGATTTGGACATTTAGTCCTAGCTGCGCTTAGCCGTTTATTTGTCGTTTCAACTCCGCAACCGTTACCTTTTATGGAGTTTGGGGGCGTGACCAAAGGCAAATCGGCTACAGTAGGTGTAAAAATCTGCAGGATGTTCCACAAGTTATACAACATTTCCACACAACCCTGCTAAAGGATAAGTGAGGCCCAGTGAACACACACCAGCACAATTAGACATGGTGTGTGTGTGTGTGAGAGAGACAACTGTAAGTACTTAGTAACCATAAACAACATTCATCTACCAAGCGTACAGTGTAACAGGATATCGCTTTTGTAAACTAGATTGTCATATTAAATATATTTATTAATCCATCTGAAGTGTTTCTTCTTCTCTGTGCTTTTAAGTGTTTATGTAAAACTAATGAAGGACGATAAGAGGAAAGATTTGTTACTCCACTCCGAGTTTAAGGTACATTCTCATGTGTATACAACCACTGAAGTATTGGCGCCCTCTTCACCATCCGTAATTCAAATGTGACCAGAACAGAGCAGGTATTTGTGTCGTCGTGTTTTATTCTTTGTACAGCCGTGGCACTGATGTGTGAATGGAACAGGTACAGTTTAAATGTACTGTATTTTATCATCACACACACACGGGTAATGTTTTCTTAGAAACCGAAGCTCATTTCCACATACAGTGTGTGTTGGTAATGTGATATCAGGTGATGTGATAAAACTGTTTCTCAAGTTTAAAAACATAAACACAACCTCCAGCATCGCTCGAACTGATCCGCACACTTTAACAGTCAAACCATTTTGAAGATCAGTGATAGAGTGCATCTGAAAAAATGAAAATATTGTGAAAAAAATTATTCTAGATTCTTTATATGTAAAGAGGAATAATACCAGCCTTTTTGATATATATATATACACACACAGTGGGGCAGAAAAGTATTTAGTCAGCCACCAATTGTGCAAGTTCTCCCACTTAAAAAGATGAGAGGCCTGTAATGTTCATCAAAAGGTATACCTCAACTATGAGAGACAAAATAAGAAAAAAAATCCAGAAAATCATATTGTAGGATTTTTAATGAATAAATTGGAAATTTCTTATCTTTTTAAGTGGGAGAACTTGCACAATTGGTGGCTGACTAAATACTTTTTTGCCCTCTGTATATAAAATGTGTGTACTCATTGCTTGGTCAGAAGCATGGCATGGCATGGAGGCGATCATACTTTGGCACTGAGGCATTATTGAAGGCCAGGGTGCTTTGATAGCAGCCTGCAGTCCTGCTTGTGAAGAACATCATCTCCATAAAGATAAAGCAGAAGAAGAGTGAACTCTGAAATCTTTTAGTAGTCACCATGTTGAACTTGATAAAACACCGCCTGAGGAAACGTCGCCCTGGACCGGTGTGTTCGTTATATACGCTGATCAGACATAATTATAGGACCACAGAGAGGTGAAGTCAAAAACATAAAATCTTGTTATAACGGGACCTGAAAGTGGGCGGGACATTTTAGGCAGCAGGTGAACATTTTGCACCTGAAGGTGATGTGTTGGAAGTGGGAAAAAAAAATAATAAACATTTGTCAAATGCCCAACTATACAATATAATATGCAGTAAAATGCTTGTGACCTTAAAATAGAAAGATGGAGAGATTTTACTGCTATACAAGAAAAACTTTATATAGGATGTGCAGAACGTTCAACATTAAAGGGTAAAGATACGACACGTGGGAATGACGGCAGCAGTGTGAGTGAAACATGAAGTATGAAATGAGATGATGCGTGTGACAGCAGCGGTGTTATTGCACAGACGTTGGATGAGAAGGCCTGGCTCGCAGTCTCCGCTCTAATTCATCCATTTTAACGGTGTTCTATCGGGTTGAGGTCAGGACTCTGTGCAGGCCCGTCAAGTTCTTCCACACCAAACCATGTCTTTAATGGACCTCGCTTTGTGCCCTGGTGCGCAGTCATGTTGGAACTGGGGTGGGGTTGTTTTTCTACAACCCTGAGGAGCTCCAGTGCTGAAGGTGAGAGAGGCTGAGACGTGTCTGCCCATCCTGTGGTCTACCAGTCAGGAAGTTGGAAATCCACAGACAGAACCAGGCTGAGTCCCAGGTGCTCCAGACAAACAGCATTTTAACAACAGTTCCACTTCCTCCATTTGTCCAACAATAATGGACTCAAGCACATGAGGATTACCAACTGGGACAAGGACCATAAACACCAGTGCTAGCTGGTCTGCGCAGGCTCTGAAGAGAACCCGTCTCGTCCTGGTGTTCACCTTCTTGAAAACTCTCCTCACATCATGCTCGGAGATAATAAATGCATTTCCCATGCTGGCGTTCTCCTTCTGTCTACAGCCACTAGCACCGTTGGCACTTTCACCATCATGTGTTGCCCCCACAAGTGACTGGACTTAAAGGATCTGCTACTGCTGGTTTGGTGCCAAATACCACAGCACACCTTCAGGGTATAATGGAGTCCATGCCACTCAATATCAGGCAAGGGGTGATAATGTTTATGGCTGATCAGCGTACAGTACATGCGGCAGAGCTCTTTTGTTTCTCTTTCGTCTTCGTTCTCAAATTTCTGGGTGCCTCCAACCGACTGTTCAGCAGTTAAATCTTAATAAGCAACACAAAAACACCAACCATTACTTTAGCCTTTATTTATTTCTTAACCATTATCAACAAAGAGCGAGAACATTTGGTAAATATGCCCACGTGTTATGGTTTGGAAAAATACAAAAATAACGGTTTTAATGCCGATTGGTTCACATTTCTCGGTATTGCCATTTTGTTCTCAGTTGCATCCAGTATCGATGTCTTTGTCAGACCGAGTGATGAAACGGACACGCATGGAAAAAGTTCAGGCAGATTGAAAAAACAAAAGGAGGGGGAAAAAAAAGCCTTAAACCAACATGAAGGTCTTGAACACAAACCTATATAAATGTATAAACACTGCCAAGTCGAGAGTGAAGACAAGTTCAACAAAGTGGAAATTCTTAAAGCAAACTTACTATACAGGCTGGATAAAATAAGACGGGTTAAATGAACTCTGCCTCAAGTTATCCTGCTAACAGGGAGTGAACTTAAAAAAAAAAAAAAAAATACAAAACCTGGAATGACTCAGTCATTTCAAAATGTGGCACTTTTTCTTAGGGTTTTAGCTTATCTAGTCACCTTAAAGGTGTGTGCGCGTGCACGTGTGTGTGCGTGCGATTCCGCGCTACGTTCTTGTGAGGAGGAGGAGCTATATATACACACGCGTATGCAGTTTTTAGACAAGTAGAGTGCTAGTTTCCTCAGACGCAGCGGACACAAGGTGTGGACACGGGAAGCGGCGGACTCAGTATGTCTCCAGTTTGACAAGTCCACCATCTCCCTCACTGACGAACCTCTTCCTTCCTCTGTGGAAAAAAGTGGGGGTGCATTAAGTTTTACATCTGTGTGTTCGTGTAATGAATAATGAAAATGTCGCTGCAGTTTTATTTAATGTCTGTGAACCAGGCGAGTTGAGATCGCACTCACCGACACGGACACAGGTCTCTCAGCTTTTTGTCGATGACTCCGGCGCTAAAGCTTTTGTCCACAAAGTGCTCCAGTACAGAGTAAGCGCATGGGACGTCGATGTTGATCTCAGCGATATCCATATACACCCTCTCGTAACCCTGGTCAGGAGTAAAACCAGACTCTGAGATTATATTATATTTTCCTGGTTTTAATGTTTGTCTCTAATTAAACAATGGAACGCAATGTCTTCTGTGGAGAAGCAGAGACAGCTCTGCATTTGCTCTTTGTAAAAAAATAAATAAATAAAAATAAAAAATAAGTGGCCAGCAGGTGGTGCCGTACCCTTCTCATTTGGTCCAGAGTGATGACTGATGAGTCAAAAAGAGATTTCAGCAGCTTCAAGATCATTTGGAGCGTCGTGTCTCCCTTCGATTCCAGAACCATGACGATCGCCTGAGCGAGAGCGAAACAACGACCGCTTAAAGAAGTTAAACACTAAAGTCGAACACTAAGCAGTGCATATTTGTTTAATAATAATAAAATACATTTAAAAAAAAAAAAAAAAAAAAAAAAAAAACAGTTGGAAGATGAAAGCGATTTATGTTCATAGTTACCTCGAAGACAAACTCGTGATGGAAATGCGGCACCTCGAGCTCCTTCAGACACCGCTCGGCCTCGGCCGCGTCACCCGAGAGCACGTACTCCTTCAGTAGCAGGTTTACCTGAGGAAGTCAAACGTGTTCAGTCCTCAGAGCGGCTCTTTGAACACCGCAATCAGACCTCGCCGGCTCTACATACACCACAGAGTTAACAAATCATCCCTGAATGTTAAAAAAAAAAATTAAAAATACTCGCAGAGAGAAAACGGGGGGAAAAAAAAAAAAAAAAAAGTGCATAAGTATGCACACCCTCCAGACACAAAGAAATGCAATAAGTCATTTAGTGGTGTATTGACATGCCATTATATTATCCATGTGGGAAAGAGTTTTTTTCTTCTTCTATTATTACTATTATAGAAGTTGTTTAAAAACTTCAATAATAATAATAATAATAAATACTTCATAGAAGTATATAGAAGTTGTTTAAAAATCCGAGGGCGGTTATAAAGATGAAAGTGGATGTGAGGTCCAGCCTTTTATTTCCTCTGTGCAGTCTTTAGACCGTCTCAGGGCACAGGACACTGCCTTCATAAAACTAGGGCTGAGGACACTCGTGGTTCGTCATGTTACAGGACACATACAGGTTTTTTCTTTTTAAGAAATATTTAAAAAAAAAGGATGGATGCAAACTTTTGCACTGCATTTTTCAGGCAGAACATTTCAGTCCACTAGATACGGGTAGATCAGCACTAGCTGAGTGTTCTTGAATCAGACTGTACTTGTTTCACATTCCAGTTTATCATGTAAATATTTATTATAAAAAAATGTCACTAAAACTAGAAAACAACAACTAAACTCCATATCATCTATAAATCCTGAACAGTGTTCATAATCCACACTTCTATTAAATAAAATGTCACTTGGTGTCATGATGTGGTGTTGATGGGCGGAGTCCTGACCTCTTTGATAAGTTGATTGACAGGTCTTTGTCCGCCACCTGAGCCCCAGAGATTATCGATCTTAAGTCCCGCCTCCTTGCTCATCTTCAGCAGGACGGCAGCGCGGTCCAGAGCGGCCCTGTCAGTCAAACACATACAGCCGTCAATCAAACTAACCTGAGTAATAATAAAGTGTTACGGTCATTAAACCGACCAGTAAACAAAATATTATCACTTAAATAAAAAAAAGCTTTCAGTTTAGCCAATGTAGTTTAAACCGAGTTGTCTAGAAATCTTATTTTAGACTTCCAGAGAAGCCGAGTCAAAAACAAAAACACAGACCAACCCAAAACAAAACCTACTTGTCCACCGAGTCATGTTTGATAAATAAACAGACTAAATCCTAAATCCTGTTTGGTGGTTAATCAGCAGCAAACACACAGGGGGAGGGGAAAAAATAAAAAATAAAATCACTATACTCTGAGTAACCGACACCACCACAGAACTGACTTGTTACTTAATTTCCTGTCATGTGTGTTATTTAATAAATTTGCAATCTCCAGTATTGTTCCAAAATGTAAAAAATTGTATTCTCTAACACTTTGTGCTGTTTAAGCTCAAAAAAAATAAAATAAAAATACTGAATGTTCAGTGCTTAATGATTAACACACACCTGGCATGCTCGCAGTCCACTCTACCTTTATAGCCATCGATGTAGCTCTTGGAGAGTATTTGATCTGCTACTGCTCTGGCAATGAACTGACCAACCAGCTGCAAGCAAAGAGAAAAACAAACAGGCATATTATTGATTTAAGACCAACAAACAGTATGAAGAAGTTACATTACAGTGGGAACCAACAAGAAAAAAAAAAAAAAAAAAAAAAAAAATAGAAAAAGACTAATGATTGCAAGGTTATCAATGTCGCCTTAAAACCTAAGAAAATAAAAGCTTGTTCTGTACACAGCTGGCTAGACATCAGCTCTGTAGAGTTATTTTAATGCAACGTCACAAAATAGAGATAGAATTTTTAAACCAGCGTAAGGAATATTTGACAAATGAGCTTGGAGAGGAGAAAAAAATAAATAAATAAAAAAGCATCAAACAAGCAAATGACGACATTTTTTGCGCGTCATTAAAAGTATTACAGCAGTCGAGTCTGTGGTCGATAGGTTTGTGTTTTATCTTAAACTTAATCACTTTCAGCTTCCTGCCTCTACAGGTGTGAGAAAATACAAAGGCCGTTCAGATCAAACCGGGACTCGCTCAAGCTGAAACTTCTGCTGAATGAAAGGTGTTAAAACCGACTGACATTTACAGAAGACTTCAAAGCACAGGATGGTAATGACAGTCTCATCTGCATTACAGCATTTGAACGGTGCGAACATTTTAAAGAAGGCCGTACGTATGAACGATCCCACTCAAACCTGAACGCAGGAACTCGGCTTCAAGCCATTTCCACAAGGAGCTCCCGGGAGGCCGGCGTTTCAGGCTCCCACGTACTGAGATAACTTTCTACCTTGATGGTGTCCAGCCAAGCACCAGTGAAGCACTGGGAACAAGTGTGTTAGTGTAGCAGGGGTTCATTTAGAGAAATAAAGGAAAAGTTTTTAATCTCAAATATGTCACTAATCAAAAGTCCCGGTTTGACCTGAACAAAAATAAAAATACAAGAGGTGTTTTCTAATTCTGTGCAGAGTTAATCAAGAATACACTGAGCATCTGGTGTGTTAATAAGTTGTTTTTTTTTGCCCTCCTCATACATATTGTTCCCTTTTAATAAAAAAAATAAATAAATAAATAAAATCCATACATCATGCAATTTCAGACATGCATAAATTTAAAAAACATTAAATAACTCTCACTTATAATCTTCACATCTCCTGGTTATGATGCTGAAGTCAACACTATATTTTCACAGGTATTGATTTTGATCTTGGTGTGTGTGCGAATAGATCAGTCTGTAAACACGCTACATCAGTATGAAGTCCATATATGAAGGATGTGTATTGCCAGGAAATAAGAAGTGAGACTTGAATACACACACAAACAGCATGTGATTTGTAACGTTTTAGTCGGGGAAAATTAAAAAAATATATATATTTTTTTTAGTTTGGAAAATTTGGTGTTAACCCACAGGGGATTTCCAGATGACAGCAGAACGAAGACAGAAGAAAAAGAAAAACAAAAGGCGAGGAAATGGTTGAGACTGCAGTGAGGTGGAGTGTAGGCGTGGTGCTGTGGGTCATTCGGCTCGTTGACTCAGACAGCGAGGGGACGAACGGCAGCGCGTTTTTGTCCTGCGTTTAGCGAGAGGCCGAGATCGAAAAGAGCCGCCTCTGCTGTTTCAGTCTAAACAAAACCAGCTCAGCTGAACACACACAGGCAGCACAGAGAGAAGAGCACAAAAGTTAAGAATGTTTGTGTACACTGAACCTGTACTACAGGTTCAAAAGTTAGTAACCCCCCCCACCCCCTTTTTAATTTGATGTGTTTTGTGTAAAATCAGACTGTATTGCGTCTCAAAATACAACCGCATAAACGATTTTTTGGGCAACACAGTGCCATTATTTACTCAGTGAAACTGAGGCATGCAGGCAATACCAAGTACCCTCATGATTTAACAGCTTAACTTGATGCAATCACTTCCTGTATGACTATCAGTCGCTCACATCGTTATGGAGGAATTTTGGTCCGTTCTTCTTCACAACATCGTTTCAGTTCAGTCAGGTTTTTGGCCATTCACTTCTGCACCGCTCTCTTGACTTTGACTAGACCACTTCAAAACATTGATTCCCCCCGCCCCCCTTCCAGCCACTCTGATGTAGATTCACTGCTGTACTTCAGATCACTGGAACAAGTTTTAGCTGTTAGACTACTTGGCCTCACATGCGCCTCTAGAATACTCGGGTATACAAAAGGTGTTCATGTGACTGCAAGGTTCCCAGGTCCTCTGGCTTTTCTCCTGGCAAACAAACTGTACTTGTTCAGTCTTTTTCTAAATGTACTTTCATGGACTTAACACTTGATCTGCTTAGTGAGGCCTGTAGGATCTGAGATGTAGCTCTTGTTTTTTTTACTCTATTTTTCTGTGCACGGACTGACATTGGGGCGAATATGCTGGGACAGCCACCTCCGTGAATAATAATTTCTCTCACTGTACAATGTTGAACTCCAAATATTTTGGAAATGACTTCATAACGCTTTTCAGATTGGTGTGCAGCAACAATACTCGTCCAGGACCAGTAGCTCACGTCTTTCCCTCTTGGCATTCTGTTAACACACACCTGAATGCTCCAGACCAGCAAACTGCCAAAACTTCTGCTTTTATAGAGATCTACACACACTGCTGAGGACTGATGATTAGCAGCACCTGGCTGCAACTTATCCTCTTCAATCATGTGGAAGCAAATAAGAGGATACTTAGTACTGCCTAAGATTGATTCTTTCTAGCTTCATTTCATTTTTATTAAATAAATAAAAGCACCGTTAACAATGTAAACCTTTTTTTTAAGCCACACCTCCCCATGGGAACAGTTTGATAAACATGGGTTCCCCACCCCCCACCCCACCCCAAGCTTGGCTAGATCTTCTCCTGTTACCTCCGGCGCTGTGGGCGTGTCCAGCACCAGGTCGGGCAGCTCTTTCAGCAGCTTGTGGAAGGAGGCTTCGATGTCTGCGCGGCTGAGGACCCGCCCACACAGGCGCGACAGCAGGAGGGACGTGAGCTCTCTCTGACTCGCCTTGGCCTCCAGAGCCAGCGACACCGCCAGGAGCGTGACGTCACTGCGCATGGAGCCCAGGTTTAACTCTCCTAATAACTCCTACGGACAGAGCATCATAAACACAAAAACAAAAATAATTAAATAAGGCATGTTTTATATTAGAATTTATTTGGACTTGAACAAGACATGCAGGAAATGGGAACAGGAATAAAAAGGGACCTCCCGATACGATATCACGATACCTACAAGCCGATTCGATTTGTATCACCATTCTGCAAGTGTAACAATTTTATAAATCTATTGATTCTATATAAATTCAGTTTGTGTTACACTTCTAAACAAACTTGCCACATCACACACTGAAAAGTTTAGCGTGCACCACCTGCAGGATTATAGAGGAACTGCAACATTTTACCACCTCAAATAATAGACAAAAATAATAAAATAGATTTTGGAAAAAACAATCTCGATGCCTCATCAGTTACTGCCTCGATTTTTTAATTGTTTTTTTTTTTTATTGATTTATTAAAGTGCTGAGGGTTTTTGTAAATTCCGTTGGAGTTTCTCAATAGACGACAAACTCTGACAACAAAATGTTTACCGCTACTTCGTTAGCGTCTCCGTGTTCGAAGTACTCCCGGACGATGGGCGTGACCGTCCGAGTGAAGTTGTCCTCGTCCAGCGGCAGCACCACCGTCTCGTACACACAGTTCTCCTGTACAGGACACACAGTTATAGCTGCTGATTACAGTTACGTAACACTTCTACAAGATAGCGTCATATCACACATACAGTCTGATAACACTAGGAAAAAAAATGACGGTTCAATACTAATAAAATTATTATAATCCTTTATATACAAAATCCCTGGGTCATTACAGGTTACATTTTATTTAAAGATGTTGCACATCTTAAGCTCCTCTTCTAGTCATTTTCTATCTCTTTCTTTTTTTTTTAATCAAACTTCACGAAGATTCCAGACAGAAATCGAACCCTGAGCTCCCTTGAGGTGCGCAGCCACAGCGCTAACCGCTAGTCATTATACACCTACTAATATACAGCACTTCCTGAACAGTACTGTAGCTCTCTTGATTCTGACTGGCTGCCAGGTGCAGATTAATTTTCCATAACAGCAGCTCTGACAACAGTGAGATAAAAAATATAATATAATTTATATATATATATATAAAAAAAAAAAAAAACACACATCATTCTTTATTACATAGAAGTGAAAATGTAATCTGCAGGAAATCACTGTGGTGTTCGAGGCATGAGACACTTCATGAGGTGACGTTAGAGAAAACCTCATAGCTGATAATTTCAGACTCTGAAATGTTTAGTTTATTTCTCTTTCCATTTATTTAATTCCTTTCCAGCTTCAGATTTAGATAAAATGCTGGAGGACTAAAGTTATGTGACGTCGTCATGACTGTAATTACAAGCTTCTGCTTATTTGACTTGATCAAATTCTCCCTGTCATTATACAGACTGGACCACATAATAGCTAGTCCTATCTGAAAGACCTTGAAAAGTGTGTGTGTGTGTGTGTGTATGTGTGTGTGTGTGTGTGTTTCCATAGAAAATACTTCGAGTAAAATAAATAAATAAATA
>JAOTRS010000001.1:1921631-1939089 GCA_028565755.1 Dinotopterus cunningtoni | reverse complement strand
TATTTTGTTCCAATCACCTGGATTTGTAGCAAATCCAGGTGATTGGAACAAAATACTGGGGAGGACTTTTACTCATGGCACCTGGATTTGACACCTCTGGAGAGCACTGTAGAGGAACTGCCGTTTGGAGGCAGGAGGCGAGGAGAGATCAAATTTACACCTTGGTTTTATTTTAGATTTAATAACATTAATAAGCGAGTCTTCCCAAAATAAACAGGACGGGTAAGTAAAGGGCACGAAGCATGACTGTGGCAGAATCTATTGAAATAAGCTACAAGCTGAAGGATAAAGTTAGCTGTAGAGCCGGTGAGGCTGGGATGAATAGATTTTTTAGTTTTTTTGGCATATAATATCAGTATAACAATATAGTATTGTATAACATACTCAGTTTCTTGTGTGTACCTCTTTTCTGGTTCTCCTCCACATGCTGCGTCTCCTTTTTCTCCATCTCACCAGTCCTTGGCGTCTCACCGCCCGTGTGTTTGTCCGTAACCTTGTCCATCTGACACACACTCTCGGGCATGCTCTCTGTTTTTGTGGTGTGTGTCAGAGATACGCACGCCTCTCCAGCCTCCTCTGTCTCACTTTTTACCTCCTCATCGTGGACGAGGGAGATGTCAGAGGATGGAGTTTCAGCGCACCCAGACTCCGGCGCTTCTTCCTGAACAGCTTCCAGAGCCAATACTGGTTCCTGTTTCTCCTCCTTTGCCGACGTGGGCTCCTCCTCTTCCTTGTGCTCCTCCTCTTCCTTGTGCTCCTCCTCTTCCTTGTGCTCCTCCTCTTCCTTGTGCTCCTCCTCTTCACGTTCCTCCTCCTGCAGCTCAGGGAGATCGGGCTCGACAATGGAGTCGTCTTCTTCTCCCACCTCGTCTACCGTCACCAGCTCCTCCATGCTCTTGGGGTACCAGCACTCGCCCTCTGTCTCCTCACCACTTCCACACTCGTCCACCTGGGCATAAGAGATATAAAATTTAAATAATAAAGAAAAAAAAACTCTACAGGACAGGTTTCTGTTTTCTGGATTGCATGTCCTGTGTGTTGTAGAGGTACCTCGCTCTCTCGGTCACGCTCGCTCTCACTGGGCTCTGTAGGTTTGCTGCTGTGCGGAGACGACGATCTGTCTTTGGCTCGGTGCTCTGTAGATTCCTTCTGTGGATCCCACACACACAAACCAGACAATATTAAATCCTTATTTAAACACTAGTTTTGACGAAAACAACTGTGAGCAACGTGTCCTGTAGCGTACGTGATTGTTAGACTCTCTCTCCTCCCTCTCGTGCCTCCTGCTCGACCTCCTGCCCCGCCCGTCCTCCGTTAGCTCGGACTCCGAATGTCTGCTCCGGTGATGATCCCCACCTCCGTCTCGCCTCTTGAACTTCGCTTCGTGCCTCTGGTGCTGGGACGCACGTGAGAGCTTTTCCTTCTTATAGAAATCGTCGGCGGGATGGTGGGAGGAGAAATAACGCTCCCTACTGCGCTCATCTGGCGGTTTCAGGTAGGGCTTCCTGCGCTCGTTAGGCCTGTCGTCCTCGTCGTTCCTCCACTCGTCCCTCTCACGCGGTGTCCAATCCCATGTCCCTCGCCCCGTGCCGATGCCGTTCATCCAGGGCGCCGCCTGGGGGCTGTGTGTGGAGCTGCAGGATGTGAAGCTTGGGCTGTGTGAGGGCGGAGTCAGGGAGCGAGTGACGGGACTGCGTGAACGTGCCCTCTCTGGGGGATACCTATAAAACACAAACACTTGGTAAAACATCTTCAAGAGGTCACATGTCACCTCGTTCATTTATTTAATCTCTACAAGTTTCATAGGAGACTTGGACAGCATTCATGGCCCAGACTGGTTTTGCTACGGTGCTCCAGCACAAATCTTGTGGTCAACAAAAGATGTGGTCTCCTGAGCAGCAGAGACTTCAGGTTTGATTCCTTCACAGAAATTGATTACAGCAATGTGTGAGCTCGTGTATTCTTGAAGAAGGTGTAAAGTGTGTTTTCTCTAAGGGTGTTATACTAAGCTCACATGTCTGAGGGGAACCATGTTAGCCTTCAGCTTAAATACAAGCTTCAGCTTTTAAAAACAAATCAGCTTTAAAACACAAAATTTTACATGATTTTACGTAATGAATAAATAATAATCCTTGGAAATATGACAACTAATTAATATTGGAAGTTGAGTCATAAACCCAATATATGGATTACAATGGGTTCTTGTGGTTATGTTACTAAAAGTATTTCAGTTAAAGTTTTTTTTTTTTTTTTTTTATATATATCATTTTTTAGAATTTTTTCCCTAATTTAGTTGAGTGTCCAATTCCTCCCTGTCACTAGGGCGCTCCACATTAAGCTACTACTACCAGTCAGTCGGGAGGGCTGATGTTTCCTCTAAACCATATGACGCCAACCGACCACATCTTTTCGAATTGCTCGCTCAAATCACATCGTTGGAGGCGGCGTACCACACTCAGAGGACAGCGCTACCCACTCCTTCTGCTTGCGTGAGCTCACAGACGCCCCTGATTTGCTGTAGAGCCGTGATTAATGTGGGAGCACTAAGTACCTCTCATCCCTCCCCTCTGAGAGAGCTTGGCCAATCAGTTCTCTCTAGGCTTTCGGCTGTAAGAGGTTACAGCATCGCCCAGGAATCAAACTCGCGATCTCCAGATGATAGGGGCGAGCACTTTACCACTGCGTCACTCGGAGGCTATTCAGTTAAAGTTTTAAGAAAGTTTTAAGATCCGCACACAACTTGGCACAGGTTTTAGGCCGGATGCCCTTCCTGATGCAACCCTCCCATTTTTTCTAACTGATCTTGGGTCCAGCACTGCATCCAATGGCTGGGTGGTAGGGGGTCTGGCAACCCACCAATGGCATTGCTCGAACCCGGACCTTCAGATCCTCAAATCATTAACATAGAGCCTTAGCTGTCTGGGTCACCACTCCCCTTAAGATAGTTATTTTTTAAAAATGTATTCAAAATAACTCTACTAATCCTTATTTAGATAAATCTTTTCTCTTACCGGTCCATCTCGTGCAGCTCCTCTCGCTCCCTCTGAGAGTTGATGTCCTGGATGATGGACTCCACATCTTTACCAGGTTTCTTTGTTCACACACACACACACAAAAAAATAAAATTTTGCTTGCGTTTTAAATGAAATACATTAAAATATATTTAATGTGATGTGAGCCTCCTCACCTTGAGCTGCAGTTCCTTGTATCTCTTGGACATGCGGATGAGGAGCTTCTGGTCGTTGATGGTGGCTGGATGGAGCTGGTAGTACTGCACCATGGCCTGGGCCGCCTCAACATATGCCATCTCCAGGAAAGCCTGGAAATGAAAATGAGACACCCACACACCCACACACACACATTGTTAAAGGATTAGCACAACAGATCTTTGGGGCGTGTTGGTTTTCCCAGAGCTGTAAATCTCGAGGAAAGTTGCGAGGCAAATCTGCACTCTGCGTTCACATGCTCTCGTTAAACGGAGGAACTCAATCTGATCTGGCTGACGTTAGGAGATACGTGATTAAAAAAAAAAAAATTAAATAAAAAGGAGAAGCCAATTGAGACATCATCTGTAAAAACACGTCACATGGTGTTTGGGTCTGTTTCCAACTCGAGCCAGCAGCACACACACACACACACACACACACACTGGTGTTTAATAAGTGCTGGCTTAAAGTGTGAACACCAAGACCAAGTAACCAACAATCAAACAAATAGTACAGCGCTGAAATAAATAGATACAGTGCTGTGAAAAAGTATTTGCCCCCTTCCTTGGTTGTGGTTTGTTTCACTTAAATGATTTAAATCATCAAACTAATTTTAATATCGCACAAAGATAACCTTTTAAATTATGATTTCATTTAATATGCTATGCTAATGTACTTATATATAACAATATATATAGCTATAAATATCAGATTTTTTAAAATAAAAGTCTTATTCGTTTCTTCATCAGGAATGTGGTTGAAATGAGCACACGCTGCGGCGGTGTCGTACCTGGTGTGTGGAGCGCATGAGGATGTAGTTGGTGACTTTGCCGAAAGGGAGGCCCAGGTTAATGACATCGTTCTCAGTGCAGCTGCCCTCGGGGAGGTTACAGATGTGCACGACGCGCCCAGGACCCGGCTTCCTAGGCACAAACTGCGGGTGGGGAGAGACGAACAAAGCATGAATGAAGGAAGAGAAAAAAAACAGAGAAAGAAGGAATAGTGTTGAACTTAGTCTTGCACTCCGTCGTTACTGAACCCCAGCCTGAAAGTCTGAGAATCTGAGAATCTGAGAAGACGAGAGTCTGAGAGCCTGGCAACTGGAGAGTTCAAGGGGCCGAGTGTTGAACAGGCCGAAAACTCAAGAGCCTGAGAGAGCCTGACAGTCTGAGATCCTGAGACAGAGCGTGTCTTAGAGTCTGTAACTTTAATGCCGTCTTCTCGCCACTCACACACACTTAATCCAAAACGAGTCTGCTACATGTCTTTGTTGAGTTGTGAATTCCTTAAGGGCTAAAAATTGTACAGACGAGATTGCCTGAACCCGTGCTGTGGGTCGGTGTGTGTATGTGATTGACAGGACAAGTGTGTGTGTTGGGACCCGGGACATGTGACTAAAGGGTCATAGGGCACTTCCAGAATGCAATTTTTAAACACAATAAATGCTTCACACACACACACACACACACAGAGGAAATAATTCACCACGTACTATGAATTTATTGAATGTCTGGTTCAAAGTGAATCCAATCACAATTTCTGAGTCGCTTTATTAAAAAAATTAAAATAAAAAATCAGGGAAAAGTCTGCATGCATTTTAGTTGAAAGAAACCAAGTGTTTAAACTGTGTAAGAGTCTGATGTGATCTGAAGGATCTAGCATGTATTTAAGTTTAAAGAGAAGTTAAACAGAAGACTGAAGTTATTTTAGTGAAATAAACGAAATGACTCAAATCACCAAAAAGAATCGCTTTGTTCAAATCTAATATATTTCTGAAAATAATAATCATTAAAAGTAACGTCAACAAACACAACTGAACTAAACAGAGTGAATGTGAGCGTTCACAATCTGCAATGTGTGTGTGTGTGTGTGTGTGTGTGTGTGTGTGTGTGTGTGTGACTGCTGTATATCGAGCATTTAGCAATAATTCTCTTAGCGGCTGTTTATCAGAAGGTCACCACCATAAACAGATACAGAAATAGCGTCCGGCAGGCTGTTTATGCAGTTATAAGACCACAATAATCTTCAAGTAGCGCGCTCATGAGCCAAGCTAATAAACTGCGTCTGGATCTTTACACGTTAGCGGGGCGGCCTGGCGAATGTAATGAACGACAGGTGATCGCAGAGGGCCGAGCGCTTCGGGGAGATCTGTTAATGCAAGGCGGTGCGCCTTCTGGGACTGAGACCTGTTTATGAGCACTCAATCATATGAGGTCACGTACGAGATCATGAGGTCTTTCAGGGAAAAAAAACATTTATAGAGGATGAAGAATATAAAAAATTCCTCCAAGATGTTGTGCGGATCATCCTGAGAGTAACTCAAGTAAACATTTTTACAGCCGTAGTAAACAGAAAACCACGTCAGGATGAAAAAGACGTAGGTTTTCCTGTTGTGGTTGGGTGGTCCTGTGCAAACACACACACAATGTTAGTGTCTGGTCTCCTGCTCCGCTCTCGCAGCCACCCATCACATGATTGTACTATCATGCTGCTCAGATCTATGAGCTAATTTTAAAAGCGATACTCTGTCGTCATCATCGTGCATAACTTACTAAATCGGAAAGTGAGATATCGCAGGTATCGTGTTATCCTCCCGGCGTGTTCATGGGGTGTTAAATTGGCCTCGGACCCAACAGCAGCCTTTCCTGTTTGTTTATCCTGACAGCTACCCGAGTGTGTCCTCGACCGAGTGCGTCGAATCCGAGCTGTCCCTCAGGACTGGAATGTAACTGCTGTCCTCACAAATGCTTCCAGACCCTCTGGACCAAAGGCCACTTACTAATGACTACAGCTTTAAAATATTTTTACGGAAATCATGGCCCGATTTTAGTCATATTTGATGAATAAAACAGAACAAAACAAAAAAAAAACAATTCTAGCTGCAGAGTGGACCGATGATCTTTATAGCAGGATATAAGTACAAATGAATGACTAACAAATGAAAACCTTATAATAGATAGATAAATAGATAGATATGCTGTGTATAAATCTTAGGCATTCTGTTTTTTTTTTTTTCGTACAAAAATTTGCTATATGTTTATTTTATATCTTCAATATTACGTAAAAAAAAAAGGGATTTACAGCCATTAGTATTCCAGGCAAAACTATTAATCTAACAGAAATATATCTGTAGAAGCAGCACATTGTGTAAAAGTGCACTTTTCAGACAAAAAAGAAAGTAATAATAATAATAATAATAATAATAATAAAGCTGTTGGGTTTTGCTGCATGAAATAAAAATGAAAAAAAGAAGCAGGTGAGACTAGAAGGACCGTGTCCAGTTCTGCAGGATGTTCAGTAAAACTACGCAGCTCATGTCCTGCACACACTGTACCTGAGACTATATTTTAAACAAAGGGACATCACCGATTATTGCCTTTATTTCATTAATTACTGTTTACTGCTTTTTATAATATATTTTTTAATGTAGACACTTTTTTCCAGACATCCTTGCTTTACAGACAGACTTTTGCCCAGTACTGTAGATGGCGGGCCCAAGCATGGATAAAATGGAAGGGTTGCGTCAGAAAGAGCATGTGGCATAAAACAAGTGCCAAGTTGTTGTGCAGATAACAAGAACTGTAGATAGATAGATAGATAGATAGATAGATAGATAGATAGATCGATAGATCGATCGATCACTGGAGAATTTAATGAACTATCCATAAGATGTGTCCCTATGAACATTTTGGAGGCCTAACTCATGTTGCATGTTGATTTGATTAGGATATTTTTGATACACAGTATGTAGTTCCTCCTTTTTTTCCTTGAAGTTAATAAAACAAACAAAAGTTCTGAAGAGTGACAGAAAACCGACTGTCAGAGCTTGAACTGGAGACTCCTTTCTATAAATTACAAACATCTAATAGAAAATGTCACTGTTTTTCTCTTGCTGATCATCCTCTTTGTATTAGCCTTTACTACAAGTCCATGTGAGCTGTTAATCTAGAAACAATAAGGCAGGACAACAACAAAAACAAAACAAAAAACACCACCAGATAGACATTAGAGCTGTGATTTGATTCAGTTCAATAGAACTAATGTTTATGATTTGTCTCAAGCAGGTATACTGTATTTCTTAGAAATTTTGAAGTATCAAAGACTACAAAAAAAGTAATTTCTAGTCTCACCCTCCACCATCCAGTCCAGCAGGTGGCAGTGTTGGACATTTCAACTACCCATAAACTCAAAAGAAGCTATAAGCTTTGCAAATATTTTGTGGAAATTGTAATCATTTTCCGCAGAACTGTAGGATTTCAAAAGTCTAAATCAGAACTGAATTGAAAAAAAGAAAGAGCGAAAAAAAAATTAAAAAAAGAAAGAGCGATTAAATTGATTATAGCTGTAATTATTGATTATTACTCTAATAGCTATAATAGCAGCTCTAATGCGAAGCTACAGATTAGCATAAACAACAGTAAACGTTTCATTACCTTAATATTGAGTTTTGTCTTCGTATCCTTAATATTTCTATAGAAGTTACTCCACATTCATCTGGAATTATTTATAATTTATAAATTTATTTAAAATAAATTACAAAACTAAAATATTTCACTCGATCAACATCCTGCACCACTGTAAGGTAGATTAATTCAATTCAATTTTATTTGTATAGCGCTTTTAAGAATTGACATTGTTGCAAAGCAGCTTTACACAATCAAAAGAATTATTTAAGTTTGTATGGAGTGTGAATGTGCATGAATCAAAATGGTCAGATTGTCCCTGGAGAGCAAGCCGAGGGCGACAGTGGCAAGGAAAAACTCCCTGAGATGGTAGTAGGAAATTAAGCTTGACCGCTTGCAATAAACCTGACAGGCCGAGCCCTTCACCAGAAAGTGTTAAAACCTAAATATGACATCGTCACAGGTTTCTTCTCTCATAGGAACAGGAAGACGAGCAGATGGTAAGACACTCAATAACACTCTTTAAAATATGTGTGGTAGAAAGTGAGGAAGATTACTACACGCTCACATCATTATTCACGTTTAATACACTGGGGAATATTTGCACTCATTTGAGAAAAGTCGACAGTCAAAAGACACACACCCGGCTGCACCAGCCCCCCGAAATACCCCGCTGGGCACTTAATCTCTTAACTAAATGCAGTGTATAAATATATAATTATGATAAATAAATAAATCACTCTCACTCATCATCTATACCGGTTTATCCTGTATTCAGGGTCGCAGACTTTTAAATCATTTTGGATTAAAGTAAATAAATGACCTATCATGTGCTACAGTTATACTTTTACACTCCTGATCTTTCTCTTACCAAAAAATATAATATAATAAAGTCTAGAACAAATCACGGCAAAATGGATCAGACAAACAGCGTTTTCAGTCAATGTACCCTGATGCACTGTTGAGGTAAGAAGTTATTAAATTATTTGTAATCCTAGCCTGATAAATGGCCAACAGCTGTATGCAGCTGTGAAATCAGCGTGGCACACAAACAGTGGGAAAAAGCAGTCAAACTTAATTAAGTCCCACATGGTGGTCTGGGAAATTTCATTTCCGAAATAAATTCTGATGAACATTAAAAAAAAATAAAATAATAATAATAATCACTGATATATAGATATGATATATTTTTAATTCTAGTACCTTAAGTTTCCACTTTCACTTGATTTAAACATCCTTTAAATGGTTAATAGAAACTTATTCTGTAGATATCCAGCTATTGCCAGCTATCTGCCACATTTGCACTACATCATCTCAAAAACTGTACAAGAAGACCTGAAACAACTGCAAAGAAAATTTTAAAAATTTAGAAAACACAGTTTTTTATTTGTTTGTTTGTTTGCTTGTTTTTAAAAGTCTATCCATTAAAAACAAGTTAACTATTGTGTGAACAAATGTATGATAATACTAAAATCATACAAAAATTTTTTGGCCTTTTATGCAAAATGAAGAATGATATTAATGTAAGAATAATAATAATAATAATACTAATAGTAGAAACTGGTTGACGATGTAGACGTCAGTAAATGCTATCATTAATATGTAGCTTCCATGTTCTTGTTTATCCTTTTAATTAATAATATATTCAATCTAAATAATATTATTTTTGTTATAAATATTAATTGATTTTGGGTTTTTTTTTTTTCAGAGAAAATGTTAGAACACCTTATTAAAAACGTAATATATTAACTACGCTACCAAAAAAATACATATCAGGAAGTGACAATATTTTGAATCATAAAAAAGAAGAAATAAACAGTGAAGCAAACACAAGATATATAAGCCTGTAAAAATTGTAAGCATAAATTTATTGTTGTATTTGCAGATCATTTTGCTTATTTCTAGAAATAAATGCTTAAAATTAACGGAAGTTATCTGCCAACAAAACACGAAATTTACACTTAAAAGTGATTTAAATCTGTCTTTGGCAGTGTTACTATTAGCTACAAAAATAACAAAACTGGTAAAATAAACATATTTGTACTCTATAAAAATCAGAGACCTCTGTCTGAGCCCTTCAGCCACTTCGATCTTCTGACCTATGACGTATTACTAGAGTTATATCTCAAAACGCATCTGTCCAGTGCTATAAAAAGACTACACAGACAAATAAAACAAAAGTGTGTGTGGAATTAGATCCGTTTGCCACGAGTTAAAGCCACCAGAGCAGTTGTCCTGAAAGTATTCCTACCCCTGGATCACCTCAAAGACAAAACAGCAACTGCACCGCGGCATGAGCAGCAAATAACTGAAAACCGAAAGCAATCAGTAATTAATCAACAGCTGGCGAATCAATGATGAGAAACTGGAAAAAATTTCCATGATGGGTCTGTACATTAAAATATATCTTTATGCTAGTCACAAACTGTTAACGCAGTCCATCTGTGTCTAGCTCGCAGTATTTGAGATGATTAATCTCTTCCGTGTTTATCTGTAATTGCTTTCAAGCCGTAGTAATAAGCAGACAGTAATTTGTCAGTCAACAAAGCAGCAGTATTCCCTCTCCCATTTGTTCTGCAACCGGGTGAGTTACATGGGCAGAGGCTAATCGGCTGAGTTATATTCAGATTAAAG
Organism: Dinotopterus cunningtoni; assembly: GCA_028565755.1. Taxonomy (NCBI): domain Eukaryota; kingdom Metazoa; phylum Chordata; class Actinopteri; order Siluriformes; family Clariidae; genus Dinotopterus; species Dinotopterus cunningtoni. Next base: position 1,928,846 of record JAOTRS010000001.1, on the reverse strand, counting down.
GTGACACTTCCTCACTTAACACAGGAACATTAGATTCATCATCACAGCATGGGATGAAAATGATATTCAATCCAAAAGCAAGTACTCAATATAGCATCAACTGCTTTGAATCAGTGCCTTGATAGGATGAAGTAAATTCCAAGTAAATCCTAGATCATTTGCTCTGGCTTTCATTGATAAGATTTGTGAAAACTGATGATGTCTCAGACATCTATGGCTGACCTTTGTCCCCGGCTGGTGTGAGGTAAATCCCGCCCCCGAGAGAGGAAATGACTTCATAGATGCAGCTGGTAAAAAAGAGGTTCCTCCAGTTGAAACATCTGTAGAACCAAATAAACAAAGGTCATGATCAAGAAACCTTGTGTTGTATGTAATGCTAGATTTTTAAGGTCACCTTTAAAATTCTGGTTGCTTGGGCCATAAAATGTTTCCCCGTGTTTTTGACTAATCCTTCTCTAACGTTACATTTTCTATCATCTCTACTCACCGAATTATGTGACTTTCTTCTACTTCATCCTCCTCGCCTCTCACACATGTTTTGTTTCACATCTACAACTTTCAGAACTCATCAAGTCTAAAGCGCGCTTCCTAGGACGCCGTGACCGCCATTGCTCAACCGACTCTGCCCACTGTTATTAATAAACGCTGTCCTGCGAGCGATCCTGCAGGCCACGTGCTCTGGCTGCAACCCGAATGACTGCCCCTAAAAATACATCCTAGCCTCAATATCACGCCTCATTTCTCTCAGACCCTCCTCTTTTGTTACCAAACATACTGCACAAAGGGGAAACTCCTTGATTCAGCTTACCTTGGCCAGCGCTGGACGAGTATGCCATGGTGTTGTTATTCAAAGCTGAGCCGAGGCATCCTTCCGAGGTGACTGGAAAGTGCAGGGCTCCGAGTGCAGGGCTGTAAGAGGGACAGCGCTGCTTTTAGACCCCAAATCCCACAGCAGTCTTACTGGCTCTTATCTCATGACCCGGCTCAGATGTAGGTCATTACTTTGGTAAACATAGTGTCAGACTACTACCTAATACCTCAACCTTTTTTAATAGGGTCAATTAATAGGCTAAAATTAGGTTATTTTTCTTATTGGCATAAAAATCCATCCACTTTCATTTAATGCAAGAGTTAAAAAATATATATGCTACATCTAAACCAGACAGCCAAGCCTATAAACATCTTTCATGTTTTAGCAGCAAAACTCTATACACTCACTTCTCCTAATAGCCACAAACATTTTCTCTCAACTCCAAATCTAACTACATAAAGTAAAGGTACTTTGTCTCTTTACTTACCCATCGGTGTACAGCGAGCAATTCTGTATATGCAACTTGCCCTTCACATGCTGGTCCCAATCCTGAAAAGGTGATACACATACACAGTCCATCAGTCAGCAATGATTGTCCCTGGATCCTCTTTTCCACTGTATGCGATTCCACAGTTCGGCATAGAGAACCGAGTCATGCAGAGCAAGAATGCTGAATGAAGGAGTGATATGAAAGCAGCACTCCTAAACAGTGGTGCACATCCTGCCCCCAACGCCTGCCTCCAATCTTTTCAAGCCAGCTGCTATCTCAGCTTTCACACTAACCTGAGAACAATTGACGCTGTGATTAAGCATGCAGCAGAAGGTCATTTATGTGTCAGTTGCAGCTGTTACCCATCACCTTTTCTATCATAAAACGCCTCTCTCTCAAGTTTTATAAAGAAGATCAGAAACCGTTTTTTTTTTTATTCTTTTCTTGTAAAAGGGTTCTCATGACCAAGAAAAGTAAATAAGACTATTACATGCTAGCCCCGTTTCCCTGACACAACCCCCACCCCACCTGTGAAGCACTTGATTGGTTACTCTCACTCACCTTCAAATTGTAAACCTTCTTTTCACAAATGGTGCACTGGTGTGGTAGGTGCGATGGCGTAATGCCATGATAGTCGTTGATCTGGTGCGCTTGTAATGTCATCCTTAGCCCCTCCTCACCCGTCTGTTGCTGTGAGTATCCCACAAACCCCTGCTGACCACCAGCTGTGCTAAACCCAAGGCCTCCTGCTTGGTTAAACTTGGGGTCATTAGTGGGCTCTTCAGGATTGTATAGTTCAGCTCGTGGAGCAATGAATCCTTGTGTGGATGGCACCCATGTATTGCCCATAACACCCGTTCCTACATCCAGTTTACTTGAGATGGGAAAGCTGTTTGAGTTTTTCCATTGTTCTGTATGGCCAGAGTCTTGGACTTGACTCTCAGAGGAGTAGAGGTCTCTCTGGTAGTTGTTTTGGTTTTTGGTTTTGGGGCCACCAGTGCCTCCATACTGTCCTCCTTTACCTGCTTTACTGGCCCCTGCTGTGGTTCCACCCAGAAACCCCGCCTGAAATTTGCTGGCCTTATTCCCATGTTCCCCATGTGGGTTGGCATTCTGGTTCAGGTTTCCGCCTCCTCCATAGTGATTCATTCGGATTCCTGCATGATTCTGAGCAAACGTACCCCCTACCAGGGTGCCTAGTGGGGTGGCAGGAGGGGGAAAAGTTATGGGTGTGGAAGGAAAGCCTGTTCCTGAAGCCTGGGGGATGCTGGAGCCCCTAAGCTGGTTAAATAGTGGCTGTGACATGGCCACATTGGAGAGGACTTGATTGAGGACTGTGGCAGCAGCAGCAGTGTTGCTACTCTGGGCGAGTTTGAGGCGTTGCAGGGTGAGCTGGGCCTGGAGCTGGGCCAGCTGCAAACTGGCCGGAGTAAGCAGCAGAGTTTGTCCGGCCCCACCAACAGGAAGCACCTTCTTATCAAACTTATCTCCTGAACCAGTACTGTAAGGAGAGTCAGGACTATGAGTCAGTTAAGTGTGCAAAGAGAAGACAAAAGTAAAATGAAACATCAATGTAGTCAAGTGGTCTAGATATTCCTTATGTAATTTTGGGTTTATCAATGTTTTACCACTATGTGTAACTCTGCAAGTTCCAGTACAGGGAGTGCTTGTTATGTCTGCTATATATTTTTAAAGCGATTAGGAATGGGACATTGTGCTACAGTTATAAAATCTGATATACTATTGGGCTACAAAGCGTTACAAGAGGTGTTACATCATTACATCATTTACATGATCCGGATAAATAAAAACTCCAGAAATTTCAGAGAGGTATGGCTTTTATATGATTAGTCCACTAATGTTGTTTTATAGCAGATGTCACGTTTACAGTAAAATACCAGGAAACACAGTTTAAATATGGATACTTTAATGTTTTATGTGTAAGTACTGTAAAGATGACAAACCTTGTGTCGGCATCCCAAAAATAGTAAAATGCTTTTGTGGCCTTAAATTTACCAAGCTTCTTTCTTTGTTCCTTTCTTTTTAGGGCAAACGTGAAAAGTAGAGGTGGTTGAGTCATTGCAAGGTACAGCAGTCTTTTTGCAGATTATTTATTGATTTATTTTTGCATCCCAGTTTGCACGAAATTATTTTGCTTCCCAAGCCCTATACTGTAAGACTTGCATTATTTATGAACTTATATTGGTATTAATATTTTTAAACCCGCCAGACCTTGAGGAGAATAAACTATACTGGAAGAAAATAAATCAATAATGAAAATCCTCAAATCCTCATTATAGAAATAAATGACCCTAAACAGAAGACGTAGCTCATGTGAGTATACTTTGGGATAAGAACCTGGGCACTCTGGCTGGTGTCCTGATTTATTGTCATTGCCTGTTTCTCTCTACTGATTTATGTGTTTATATGCCACCTAAATTTAGCATGCAGTAACACTAATCAAAGCGTGTACAGTATCCTGATCATTCCTCCCTTCTCTACTAGGTAACGTTCAGATAAAGGCGAAATCCCAAAGCAGGGAACTGTATGACCCGATGCCAGGTTTTTGCATATATCAGATTGAATCAAGGTCCCTTAAATAGCAAGTGACACAATTAGGCATCAGGATTCATTTCCTTTCAAAAGCAAAACATGATCCTCCAAGCGTTCACATGTCCTGTCAAGGAACAAGATTGCAGTCTACATTTTTTTTTTTTTTTTTGGAATTTGTACAGCTTAACCTTAAAGGAGGATTAACACCTCAGCACTGGGTTGTTCGAGGAGTCTAGGGTTTTGATAAGGACTCATATTACTGTTTTCAGATCGTAAAATCCAACCCTAGACAAGCCGCTAACTAACCGTTGTTTGATGCAGAGCCTGTCAATAAAGCAAAAGTCTGTTGCTTCAAATGTTCATCCTATTGTCACTAAAAGTCTAAAAAGAAATCATGACCAAATTGTTCAGGCATACGGTAAGGACACTGATCCAGTGCTGAAGAAGACGAGCCTGATGAATGAGCTGCTGGAATGTGAAAGGACATATCCGTACTGAGTTGCAATAATTACAATCTATCAGTGGCACCTCGCTGAAGAAGCAGCTGAATGAGATTTACAAATTGCCAGACTTTTCAAATCAGATCGTAAATCTTGCCAAACAATTTACGTCTAGCAGGAGTGTCTTTAGGCGTAGTTAAGTAGCCTATACGTCACTGAATTAAGAAAGGAGCCATTATTTACGGTCTGACGTACCATTCAGAAATGTGATTTTCCGGGTAAAGCATGCCTGTAAGTCCGTGCAGCTGTTGTGCTTCAGGACAGCTGTCTCAGACAGAGATCTGCCAGTGGCTGCAGAAGGTCTTGCTTTATGGCTTACAAGCAGTAAAACATCAACATAAATGATGGTAGCCATACCTACGCCCTTTCAGATCACTTCGAATTGCAAGGTTACACCAGTCTGACGTGCAAACCAACAGCTATCAAGTTCTGAAATGTTCGCATGCAGACAGGAACGATCTGCAGGGTTAGGTCTGTGCCAAAGATAATCCTACAGTCTTTATGTATTTGTAGTGGCGCAAATAAATCTGGAACTAACTCTAGAGTGCAGGAAAATTTCCACTCATTCTGCAGCTACATTTAAAGTGGACTCGCCAAACGTTACGTTATAGAAGACAAAGAAAAATCTGGAAAAAAAAAAAAACATTGCAGCTTTTCCCTGAGATGACACTGGATACTACTTCCATTAAAGCATAAATAAACTTCTTTTTCCACGCACAAAATTTTACCATATCAATAATTACATGTTTTCCAATCTTGTTTAATCAACACCTCCTAAGAATTTGAGAAAACAGCACTATGGTTTGTTTCATGCATTAATTTTTTGTTTGATGCGCATGAAGTTGTGAAATTTGCCCAAATCCATCCTTAGTGAAAAAAGCATTCAAGTGGTCAAGTGTTAGTGTAAATTAACGCGTTAACTCTGACAGAAGTTAGGATGCATTTGTATGCCGAGTCAAGGCTTATTATCAAAGCCCTCATATGGAAATGTCACCGATTTTACACACGTCTGGTTAAATCTTGTTCGGAGACTATGCATGCCAGTGCATTTGATGAATGAGATAAAACCAGATGTTTCCTTGTTGTCATTCTGAAGCTTTTAGTGTATGAATGTATGAATCATAGCATGCTGTCAAGAAGAATTACACCGTGAAACTATTTAACTTCCCATATGTACAGTTTGTTTAGAAACACTAGAAGTGGAGAGAAGTTATGACCTTCTGTTCGGTTAAGGAGAAATGACTCGATCGCTAAGAACTCGCCAATCAAACTTAAAAATCTTAGCTAACTGATCGGAATAGTTTTTATGCAAATTAAATAATTCTATAAAATCAATTCTTACTTGACTGAAGTTTGATACCGGTGTGCTTGATTCCAAATTAATTTTAGAATAAAAACATTGCATAATTTTACAATGGCATAAAATTGAAATGCTAATGTTTACATACACAGTGACAAACCAAATGTATAGCAACTTGGCATCAGGTTTAAAGAAGTAAAGAAGAACATGCATAAATACACCTTTATTTTACACCTCATTATAGGTAAATTTTATCATTATACCTGTAGGTCTGTTCCAAACATGGAAACCCGGGCCAGACTAACTCAAAAACATTACGCCATCCACAGATCTAATTCTAGCTTGACGCTCAAGTTCAAGCAGTCATGCACGCAACCGATACCACTCTGTTATCACAAATAGAATATGATTCTGTCTGGTCAACATACCAGCCTGATCATCCATGATACTAAAATTAACACCCTGTCCTCTACAGCACTTCTGCGGAGCGTGCGTAAACCTTCATTAAATCCCAGAAAGAGTTTATGAAATTTATACTGTTCTGCATTTCTTTCATTATATATTTATCGTTTATTAATTTTACAATGTAATTATTAGTAATATGAGTGAGTGACATACACTCTTATGAAATAATGCTTTTTAATGTTAGTTTTTATTTAATCTTGTCTAACTTACTCCATATTGTCTAAAGACTAACATAAGTTTTATTAATAACAAGAGTTTCTAAAAATAACAAGAGTTTTATTGTTGAATTTTTACTCTATTGCAACAGGTCAGGAAAGAGAAAGCCAAAATTAAAAAAATGAAATGTTACACACTCAAGTAACATTTTATAATAATAGCACAGAATATCTGACTTCTTGGTTTCATTAATGTGTGAATTAAATAAATAGACAAAAAACACACAAATGAAATAAAAGTAAATGAACTGAGATTTAGGTTTTGGAATCTGGTGAAACTATGAAATATTTCCATTAGAATTTAAAAACAGCTTTACTTATATGAACTGTCAAGAATTCTTACAAACCAAACTCTAAGATTAAAACTGATCTATTTTGTCAATTTTAAAGAGTTTCAGATTTATGTATTAAAGTATACTGTATAATCATCCCATCCACCAATTCAGTCGACTATTTTATGCCTGTGTAACAGAAATCATTCTTAAATCATTCCTACAGTAAATCAATCATATCACATGTCATCACAAGGTCAAAATTTTATATAGTTTTTTTAGAATACAGAAGCAGAAAATACATTTACAGTACAATACAGATTCCGGTTTAAAGTTTATCTTTTTGTTGTTGTTAGACTAAGCGATATGTTTGAAGTAAATTCTTTTAAACTAGAAAAGCTTTTAAGTTTGTTGGTTAGGGACCATGTACGTAAAAAAGATTGCTTTCAAATCTTTTTTTTTTTCTCAGATCAAAAATAAAAACCTTCTCAGTCACTTTCCAGACACTTTCTAATTTCCAAATAAACAGAAACTAACTAATAAAACTAATCCATATCTAAAAATAAGTTTGTACAAAAGACGTAAAAAAAAGTAATTCTTTAAAAAATG
>JAOTRS010000001.1:1887631-1903126 GCA_028565755.1 Dinotopterus cunningtoni | reverse complement strand
GTTCCCAGTCCAGCACCGGCCGAGCACCAGAACCGGCACCTGGCACCAGCACCAGTGTAGTGGAAATGAGGTATTACACACACTACAGGCAATTTTGGCAGTTGGCCTTATCTGCACGTCTTGGGACCGTGGAAGGAAACCGGAGTACCCGGGGGAAACCCACCAAGCATGGGGAGAACATGCAAACTACGTGCATTCAGAGACTTAAATCAAACTCGAACACTGGAAGTGGAAGCCACTAAGCCACCATGCTGCCTCAGAGAGAAACTTCTCCATATTTAGCTAGATTTGTAGAATCTTGTAAGACTTTGATGTCAAGTACTTCAGCACAACTTCCTGTTTCAGAAGGAATCTAGATACAGAATCAAATCAGCACAACACAACACAATTTCATGGAAAAGAAACTTGTTTCTGTGCTGTGTGTGTTGTACTGGTTATCCAATGTGGCGCTCTCTTCGAAAAACATTCATAACACTGACAATCTGAAGGTTTTTTTTTTTTTTGCACTCATCTTATCCACCACCAATACCCCTCCACATGCTGCCTTTGCTTCAGACACCTTTTGTCTTTTACGACTCTCTCTTTAGCAGAATCTGTAGAGGAGTGACATGCTTGGCCCATCCTATAATTGTCCTGTGTGGCCAGGAGGTAAGAACTTCTTTCCAGGGAATGAAAATGGTGATAAGAAAGTAATAAATAATGGCAAAAGACAGGACACATATGGAGACAGCCAGCATTTGAAGTACAAGGTTTATGTCCAGGCATAAACCGTCAGAGGTTTCAGCGGGGTGAGCAGAACCACTTGTCCAAACAGCATCCAGCCAGTCCTGAGAAAGCAACAGATTTAAACTTCTATACACTCCTGAGAGCTGTAACCTTTATGTTACGACTAGTATGGGAAACGTTTGCGAAAATGTCATTTCTAACTCTAATTTATACCGGTTTCTCAACAAGACGCTCATTTCAATTTCCTGGTGATTAAAAAAAAAACATAATCAGATAATTATCTTTGTCATGTATGTTAGCAAAGTGAGTCACATTATTGCTGTGAGCACTCCTTATCTTAGAGAATCTGAATACAGCATAAAAAAGGAATAAAAAACAGACCATACGACACACACACAAAAGCTGAGTTGGAATTTTTTTGTTTATATAAGGATGATGTAGAGTGAACAGTTTTACAGCAACAACCGAGCACAGAAGGGAAGTTGGACTCAATCTGAACACCGTGCTAAAAAAGTGAGCGAGTGAGTAATCGCTCTAAAATAGAAAACGATGCTTCGACGGAGGGATTAACAGAGGAATTACAGCGGCCTACTGAAGCCAGTGTCCCTCTCATAGCAGGTCCAGTGAGACGCGTTTCATTAACGTCAAAGACGGCTATAAAAGCAGGAACGTCTTCGCGAGATTCAATCAGGACATGCGACGTGACAAAAAAGAAATGACTCAAATGCTAATAAGAGACAAAAGCTATTGCGTGCTTGCGTTAACATGACTCCAGTGTGTCGTCGTTTTTTTTCTCCTGAGCGCACCAAGAAAGACAAACTGGCAGTGACATCACAGGATTACACACTACAAATGTGAATGGCACAATAAATGCTCAGCTGGTCCGAGCATTATCCAGAGCATGTGTAGCGTCGCTGAGAGCTTTTTTTCTCCTGCCACCAAAACTTTGAAGTGAGTAGAAACCTTCATGAGCTCAGCTGTCCGCTCAGTCTCAGAACTTCAATAAAAATATCAAACCGAGTTCTAAGGCAAAATGAGACGATGTGGAGTAAGAAGGGGTGTGATGTCAGAGACGTGTGTGTGTGCGTGTGTGTGTTACTGGGTGCAATGCAGAATCCATGTACTAAAAATACCCAGGTGATACCATGACAGCGTTTCTTTTCACGGATTGGCAAGACAGATGACAAATCAGCACAGACGTGATGAAGTTGTAGTCACTTTTCAGGTTTTTTTTATTTATTTATTAATTTTTATTCATCTTGATCAGATTTGTTACTGTAGAAACCACATACAGATACAGGAAGTAACCAGCACCGTGCCATGTTCTGCACAGGAACAGACCCCTTTAATTTTAGAGATTACCCAGACACCTTTTGACCGGTTGCCATGTGTGTGTTCTTGATAGTGTAGCCTCATCCACGGCTGCTGCTTTCATACAGCTTATCACACATAATATAATCTGTTTCACGCCATGCGCAAGTCCCGGACGAGGTAATTAAGACTTAGCTCACGTTTCTGGTTTCGTTTTACGTCCATCCGAGCTGTCACGCTGCTCGAAACGGGACACGGACATCAGCTGATGCGTGCAATTAATTAGAGAGAAAAGGAGCTGGACCAACAGGGACTTCTCGACATCTCTGCACGTCCTCTGGCTTCAACAGGGTCTCGTTACGTATAAGAGACGTGCTCGGGACAAACGCGAAGCTGTATGAAGCACTTTCGCAAAATTTGGCTCGCAGAGAAAGAGTTGATTCAAGTTATACCAAGTTTTTGGAAGCCTTCAAATTAAGCTGGAACACATAACAGAGTTATTCTGAGTTCAGCTTTGACACCTTTAAGTACCTAATAATTCTTTAAGTAATGATCCGTACCACGCTGTTATTTTTATAAAAATTTCTATTAATGATTTTCTGAGTTTTTTTTTTTTTTTAGATATAAAAACTTTGATTTTGTGGGTTGTAACCTTTTTTTTTTTTTACTTCACAAATCTCACCTTTAATGTAAATCCACATTTGAGCAATATTTTTTCCAAGTGTTAGTATCAGATTCAGCTTAAAGAGGCACAGATTTCCTCTTCCAAAGACATGCAGACGTGCAGATTAGACTAATTGATGTTCTCAGATTTCCCGTAGTGTGAGTGTGAATGTTGACCGGAAGTCCTACCATAAAAATGGGTTTAAATACTAAGGTCACTACTGGCCTCCACGGTCCCTAGTTGGACTACAGAGGTTCCTGGATGGATGGATATGAATGTGCCTATATAGTAGCCTTGCTGGTGTGTGTTAACGGGGAGGCTTCAAACAACTAACTGTGTATTTGGGTTTTCGGATATATCAGGTAAAGTTATCATCAATTTTATAATGTGTAAATTTGACCACTACCGGAATCTGGGAATGACGTCACAAAAATTGTAGAACTCTCGATATAAACTTATTATTATTATTTTTATGTTGTTTACAGGAACAACCAAAAACAAACAGAAAAACATGTGATCATGTGTATCTGTGTATTTCTTTGCATATGTGTCCCATTAAAAATTTTTTTTTGCTCAGTCATTTTTGGGTAGTTTATTTAAGTAAAATTTAGTTAATTATATTACCTATTTTGTGCTATATATATATATATATATATATATATCGCACAATCCTGAGCCCTGTATATATTCAACCTTCATAATGAAATACACTTTCAAAAACAGTGATGTAGACATCTCCTCGGCGTATGTCTCACCCACAGAGCGAAGTTAACCCTTTCGTTTCTCAACTTTACAACAAAAGGAAGTAACAAAGCCTGTGTGTGTTAAAACACACCCGAATGTGTGTTAATGAGCATATCTTATGCATGTTTTTTTGAGTATTGTTTGAGTTACGCCTTTCTAAAACACCCACAATGAAACTGTAAAAAAAATATATATAGTAGGTAATACTAGGAACAAAAGTTCTTCACCAAAAATGACACTGTTTCTTTAATAATTAATTAGGATTATAGTGTTTATAAACTCAGCTGCTTTCAGTACTCAAGTATGTCTCAAAACCTCCAGCCGTTATTAACCATTAAGACCGAGCCCAGTTGCTTCTGCATGTCACGGCAGTAATGAACCCTTTCTGGGCAGCGGCACTAAATCAGCAAACACACAAAGACACGCACATTTGGGGAAAGCTCAGAGTCACCACAAACACCCTGTTGGTAGTTGACAGCAGCTGAAGCCAAACGTTGACACCTTTTCACCATGGCAGCGTCAGGAATTCACTTCCAACAAGGACGTTTATTTTTTTTTAAAGCCTGAGACGAGGCTCGAGTGAGCGAGCAGAAAGGAAAGTGTTTTACAGGCTTCTGATTGGTTAGAAGGTGTTGATTTATTTTTTAGAACAGCAGCTCGAACAGTAGTGCAGGTTTATGTTACATTTAAATGATAACTTGTTGTTGTATAATGTATAACATTCAACATTTACGGAAGGAGTCTCCAGTGTCGGTGCAGGAACTTTTTTGCAGATACGTTTTCCACCACAGGAATGCCAGCAAAAGAGCAGAGTTCTTACTTTGAGAGAGAGAGAGAGAGAGAGACTGATGACGGAATGAATGCTTATAGCTACTATAACATTAGTGAGAACATGAAAAACTTTACAGCAGGATGTGTGTTTCTTGATTAGTGATCAGTGATGTACTGTATAAGGGGAATAAAACTTATATACAAATATCAACCCAGATGTTTTATTCATTACACATTTATTTAAAAAAAACTAATCCTAAAATTGCTACTGTAGTTATGGCCTTCTTATCCGTTTTTTCTCACCCAATATTTCTTTCATTTATGTCAAAATTTCAGAGTCGCAAATGCTTTTAAAACGCAACAGCTTAATTCTCTATAAAGCATCATACAAGTGTAATTTAAAGCAAACCAGACTGGAGTAAGAAAGTAGTAGTAAAGATGTGCACTATTAAATACAACTGATTAAAAAGAAAATGATTTAATCACACTTAAATACTGACTCACGCTGACTCTGATTCTTGAGCAGGAACGTGAGTTTTTTTTACACTTATTTATCCCTGAACTAGACTGGAATGCAAAGGAGTGAGGCAGGAAGGTGGAAACTTTTACACTTCGCTTATCCCCCCCCAAGAGACGTTGTAAAAGAAAAAAAGTTTGAAACTGAGACTTTAACTCCATGTAGCAGGAATCGAATCAAAATCAAATCAAAATGTATTAAAAAATGAAGTGTTAACAAAGTGTAGTAGTATTGTGTAAGTAAAAAAAACAAACCAGTATACCAGGTCTAAAACAAAAAAGTGTCGTACTGAAAATAGATAAAAATGCATCAAATAAAAGGCAGCAAATAATTAAAACCCACAATAATAAAAGCCAAAGAGGAAAAATTAGTTTTTAAACGTTTAAATCACTTAAACGTTTTCAAATTAGAAGCCGATCTTATATTAAAAGGTAAACTGTTCTACGATCTCCAGCAGAACCTCGATCACGTCTGTTTTTATGTTTTGATCATCTAAGGCAAGGCTGCAAGGAACGATAATAAAATGATATTATTCACTTCACAGAGCTGCACAGCTGGAGAGAACGACGCACGGAAGAAATCTCAGAAAGAAGACGGAAACTGAAAGACTCTTTTGGAACTGCTACTGGAAAAACAATATGATTCATTTGGTTGAATGTTTCAAAATCTTTTTCATTTAATTAGATTAAGTTCTAAAAACCTGACATCTCACCCAAATCCATCACAGGACAGTGACACAGCTGGTTAAAGATCAACTTACACACCACCCAGTCAGAGTGTCCCTTTCTTTTCTGCTCGTCTCAAGAGTCTGTTGTAATTCGGTAGCTTTCCAAGCCGAGTATAAACTACGATAGGAATGTTTGGAGTCCCTGGTGTATAAGTATGCTTTATTTTATGGAGCTGAATCAGACTTACAGCCACAAAACTAATACAATACAGTTAAAGAAGGAAAACTGTATCCTGGTAAGCGTATAAATAAAAGATCTAGATGGTTCTAACCTCCGTCACTCAACGAAACGTTTAATAAGAAACTTTAATCAAATCAGTAAGCATCTTCCTTGGTTATGTTTTTAAATTGGATTTAAAATCACACAAAAGTCCTGTTTTTTTGTGAACAACCAGCCAGCATTAAGTCTTAAATCTTTATATCATTAAGTATTTAAGCATTAAGTCTTAATATTTAATCAGATAACATCAACACTAAAACTGAGTCAAATTCAATGGTGTAAATGTGAAAAGTAATTAATTAAAAACAGACTGAGCATGGAACTAGTTAACAGGGATGGAAGGTATTTTCTTCCGTCATTTTATATTCTCTATTTGGAAATACTGTACTTTCTACTTTTTCCTACATTCTGATTTCATTCACTAATCTTCAGTAGTAAGAACTCAGGATCAGGACGGATCTTAAGTCTAAAGCAAGAACACAAGTGTGAGGCAGCACCACACCTGGGACAGGACACCAGGGCATCACACTTAAGCCCCGATCCACCAACCAGCACATTTTTTGGGAATACGGGAGGAAATCGGAGCACCAGGGGCAGAAGGAGAACATGTGAGGCTCCACAGAAAGAGAAACCCGAGCTCGGGGTGGAAGTGGGTGACTGTGGAGCTGTGAAGCACTTACAGATAAAAGATCTAGGCCTTAAGTTCCTTTGGTTTTAAACACAAATGTAATTAAGGCTGTTGTTTTTTGTTTTAATTAAGAAACACATTACAAAGATTACACAATTTAATTAAAACCTACACCAATTGGGATAGATGATTAACTATGACATCAGTGATCACTGAGGTTTAGTTTTGCCTCTAAATACCTAATACAGCAAAATATCAGAACTGGTCTCTGAAATGAATCATTTGAATGCTCAGGCTGCAATTAAAGAAAATGAAAACAATGCAATGTAGAATATGAAATACAGAATAAATTCTAAGCCTGTTGCTCTGGCTTTCCTACTGAAATCACTCAGCATGATGCAGTGGGAATTCACTTTTTGTGGGCCTTTTGTTGTTGGTTTTAATTCAATATGCACTGTTAAACTAAAGCGGACCGAGGATTAACCCCAAATTTGTAATCTTGAAAAAAAGTTAAAAAAAAAAAAAAAAGTAATCCCGGTGGAGGGTAAATACGGAATAAATTCTCATCATATTTTATTTACATTCCTACTAAAATTGATGCACCAGAAATTTAGTTTTCAGGGTTTGTTGTTGTTTTCTTGTTGTTGTTGTTTTTCAGTAAGTTTCCACTATATACATCCTACATTAGTTTTATAATTAAACAAACTTGCTAAACAATCTTTAGAAGCAGATTCACATTGCACAAGCATGAAAGTGAACTTTCTAACATTGTCACATAAATGCCATACCTATCTTTTACAAGAAAAAAATAAATCAAAGCTTGGAACGAGTGTGTCACATGTTTACACATCACCACACGTATGGACGAAGACTTGATCGGTCCATCAGTGTCATCATTTCTAAAAATGTACAATATAAGATAAATCAATAGATCAACATTCCCATACCTCTGTAGGTGCTCAAATGAAGGTGTCGAGTCCACCGGGCCTGTTCCCTGCTTTTTACTTTGCCCATTCTCGAAAACGTTCTTGTCCCAAGCTTGTTTCATGCTAGAGAACCACTTTCCACCTGCAGAACAAGAACTCGGATAACAAACCCTCAGCCGGAGAAGCTTCCCTATATGGTGACCGAGCGGACTGGGATTCCCGTCCCACTGAAGTCTGGTTCAGCTGCCTGCTCGCTGGGGCAAGTTTTTTTTTTTTCTCTTTAACTTTAAAGAGGAGAGAAGAAAAGTCCAGCAGGTTGAAGCACAGGCTACACTCGTAAAACTTGGAACACCGACTAAGAGGATATGACAGGAAGCAGGAGTTGAAAGTCGCTTGGCCAATTGGGAGTCCGGGATAGGATAAAGGGGGGGACTGATCCCCCTCTTCCAGCCCTCTTCATTACCCCTCCTCTCTCTCTCTCTCTCGCTCCCTCTCACAGCCTGGTCGTGAGGAACACCAGACGTCCCACCACTGGACAAATTCCTCCGGGTCGTTCACGTTTTCTTGCGTCCCTTTGAAGCAAAATCAAAAGACCACGAGTAGGTAGTTCAGATAAAAGAGTTTGATGAGTTTTCTGGGGCAAATGTGTGTGTGATGAGAAAAGGGGGACTAGATCTGCGGTGTTTAGATCACAAAGGCAGCTTACCTTAAATGATACTCCCAACCCCCTTGCTGTACTAAAGCTCTGGCCCAGGTTAGTAGTAGTAGAAGTAGTAGGCTTTTTGTTGTCATTTTAACCATATACTGTTGAGTGCACAGTAAAGCGAAACATCGTTACTCCAGGACCAAGGTAACATGTAACATAAATTAACAAAAACTAGCTAAGACAAAAACCTTATTAGCTGACTCACTAAGACCACAAATGAACACCATAAATAAACTAAACTATACTTTCTAAGAACTATACAAAAAGACAAAAAACAGAACAAAAAGACAACATGAAGGGGACATGCAAATAAATTGGTAAAAGAGGTGCAAATAAACTGTCCATAAGGTGATAGGTAAAAAAACATTTCTTGTTAAGTAGCAGCAAAGATTAAAAAAAAATATATATAGCTCTTATGCAAATAACAGGTAATAAATATTGTGCAACAAAAGCAACTGCAGGTTGGTGTGTGAGGTTCCGCTTTACTCTCAGTGTGTGCTGATAGCATAGATTTTAATAACGCAACAATCAACTAATCAAGCGTTAGAATATCTAACTTAATATCTTAATATCAGGTTAATTATTATCAGTTTGTGAATCTTTGTTCAAGGCAGATTAAAACGACATCTCTCTTTATGTTTCTTTGCACAAGAGCCAGACGTGTAAGGAACAAAGTCACAAAAGTCTTTTTTTTTTTTTTTCCTTTTTTGGAAAAAACAAGTGGCCAGATTTCAGTAGCTGTCAATCAATTAAGAGGGCGGACATACATCAGCTGTATACACTTTCAGATTTTGGCTATATGTCAAGCTTAGGTTTCCTTAGTCCACAGTCCATGACAAAAGCTGAATGAAACAATCCAGACAACAGACCCATTTGCTAAAGCTTCCGTTTGAGTTCGTGAAATTGAAGAAGGAGCCTAATTCACTATCACTCACTACATCAACACATCATCTGTTTAAATGATGGATGGTGAAAGTGAAAGAACATCCAATAAACTCCTCTGCTGACGAGCCGGGACAAGGGTGCGGCTCTTTGAATAAAATTCCCGCTGTGATTTCTGGCACAAGAGAAGAGAAAACACTGGTAACCTGCCATCGCTTCCGGCCATCGGTGCACCGACTGCTGGATAAAACGCAAACCCGAGGACGGTAACATGAAGGGATGTTACAAATGTGTCTAACCAGGTGTTTAATGGCTTCAACGACACATGATATTACATTTTAAGAGGTGTTTAAAATAAACCTGCTTTAAACTTTAAGCTGTGAGGCGGCACCTCTAGAGAAAATCTGGTAACGTTCAAAGACATGACATCATTATGTAACACAACTCACCTATCCGGATCCGGATTTAAAACAAGAGGCCTGAACTGGTACTTCCTCAGAATTAGACCAACCTACATGGACTTTGGACTGAGAGAGGAAACTGGAGCACCTGGAGGAAACCCTCTAAGCACAGGCAGAACATGCAAACTCAGAACCGAAGCGGGAATTGAACCCAGAACCTGGAGGCAACAGTGCTAACCACTATGCCACCGTGTCGCCCAGCTACATCATTTTATTTCTTAACAAGCTTGTATCTGTACCTCAAAATCTTAGACAAATTAACATCCTAAATTAAATAACTGTAACCCTGACCAGGCAGGTACTAAGGATGATTAAACAAAAAATCTGCATTAACTGTGGCCTCTTGTTTGTCCTGGAAACTTTGAAACCAGGAAGATCCTAAAAACTTTCCACTTAAGTAAGGCATTTTTTCTCAACCAGATGCTCTTTGAACCCTCACTCCTCCTGATCATCTATAGCGTAACTGTTTCTGCCTGAAACGACTACACCGTGTTGTTGTGCACTTTAACTTCTTCTTTACCTTTTTGTGAAATAAAAGCCTAACCCACCTTATCAGTGTGATCTTTGCGAGCTCAGGCGTCTCACTTTCTCACTGAAGTCACGACGGAGCCCCAGTCCTTAAGATCATTTTCCCTGGAATCTGTTCGAAGTGCAGCTGGGAATGTCATTCAGGCAGGGGGGAAAGAAAGGCTTCTGACAACTATGGGGACGTAACACACACCTGCTAGGCTGTTCAGTAGCCGAGCGACCATTCTGAAAAACCTTGTGTGGGGATTTGAACACACACACACACACACACACACACACACACACATGGACATGACAGTTTTAAGCATTTGTTTATTAGAACACAATACCCCGAACCAATCTAATTTTGCTGTTTTATAATTTTTACATCGTTACTCGTGCATATTTTTTTGTTAACTTGCTGCACATGTACATAAAATACAGCACTAGAACTCTGTGTGTTAAAAGCTCGTGCTGTTTGTTGCTTGATGTTCGATTTACATGACCCCCATAAAACAGCCTTGGAGCTCGCGCTTGTAAATGCCTTTGTTTGTTTTTTTTTGTCACAGGTTGTGGCAGTGAGAGGTTTAACATTACAGATGAAAAAAAAAAAAAGTTTCCAGTAACACACTGTACTACACAATGTCACATATATTCAGTGCGTCTCATATACGAGGGCCAGTCAAAAATTAGCCACACTCCAGTTATATTAAAACTTCTTTTGTCATATAAGAGCTTTGTGTTCAAGGCTCCTGTCTCCCCACTGTGAACGTCAAATGTTAGATCAATTCGTTTGTAACTCCGTCGCGGGCAAAAATGGACGCCCCACTTTTGGTGACTTGCACGGAAGAAGACCAGTGGTGCAGTGATTTGTCTTCAGCAAAAACTTTGTGCGTATGGAGTATGGAGAAAGTGTTTTGTCGTGAAAAAGTGTGTATGAATGGATATAAAAGTTCAAGGAAAGTTGCCCAAGTGTTTGCCATCAAGAAGGAGCCAGCGTCTGTCCATGTCCACATCCACGGCTGATGACCTCCCTATAGTCCTGATCTCGCACCATCAGACTTTCACCTGTTTGGTCCTCTGAACGCTGCCTTACAAGGTTGAAGATACACTTCTGATGAAGAAGTGAATACAGCGGTGCATTCGTGGCTCGCAGCTCAGCCGTGGACATTTTTAATACAAGTGTATTGAAAGGTATTGTTTGTCTTTTCTAAAAGTGAATTCTACAGCCAGAGTGCGGATTATTTTTGACTCAACCTGGTTTAATTAGTGTTAAGCAAACACAAGAACTAAGGAGGAACTTCTGGAGGTTTACTTCTAGAAGCACTTTTCTCAACATGTTAAAGCAGGCAAGTGTGAACGCGAGCCGGAGGTAAACCTGAACTTCTGAAAAGATCTACAATGCACGAGACGATCTGCGATTCCCAGAGAATCGAGCGTCAAATGTGGTTGATATGTCACCTGGAAAATCACCCTTACACCCCTGCTGTAGTTAAAACAATATCGCCTGAATGTTCAGAAATGATCTTAGAGTTGTTAAAACAATCAATAACATGAAAATTCTTTGTCAAATTCTTTTTTTTCCCAAGCAGTCGTTATCCCAGATGATTTTAATCCACCTCTAAAGCAAGTTCATCTCACACACACACACACACACACTTTGATCTGCTGCCCCAGACCAGTTTAACACGTCCTTCAGCACCAGGGACTTTCATTGATGAAGACGACTGCAATATGGCACCTTGGCTTCACACCTCGAAAAGTGTTCGATCGTAAACCCGCTTCCATTCCCGCGCGGTCCTCCGGTAACACTCGACAGCTAACACCTGGACACGCACCTCAACGACCTTTACATCCAGGAAACAAGATGTGCTGAGGCCAGTCAAGAAGCTGAAGTGTGGAAGGTACAAAATATCTTTGGGTACGTGTTGAAAACCTGCACATGTTAGTGCTGTGGCTTACTGATATGTTTTAGTCTGCCCCCTATTGGTGCACCATGGTACTGTAAAAGGGGCAGAATTCAAATCTTTTAAATGCATCACAATAAAATCACATAATACAAATACTATACAATACAGTACAAATGTACATTGCACATTTTCTGTTATCCACTTCGTAGATTTGTAGGTGTTGTGGCTAAACACTGTTGTTTTAGGAAAACACTCAATTTCAGAGTGATCGGATTATTTCCGATAACAGCACACCCTTACGGCCAAAACACAGTATTGTTGCTGATTTCATTTTTTCATGTTATACATATAATACAGAATATGTGTGTGCTAAAGAAGCTACTTCTTAAGTTTATGCAACATGGAAGTGACCGATCTTCCTTCCCTAATAATTTCAAGTTGACACTTTTTTCAGCATTACAGTATACTGTCTCATTCAAACAATAATCATTTAAATGCAAATTATTCAGATTTATTTGTGCATTGATACGAAAATTGGTGTAAGCTTCTAGAAGCATATGGTCTGTAAAAGTTGTTGTTCAAATTGGTTTTTGGTAAAAGCTTAAAAAGTAAAATAAATCTGTAGTGTCTGTAACCATGTTAAATTCATGTCACAATATTTTAACAATTTTGCATTTTAGAATAAAATACTTTTTCAGGTTTATGTCTTTTCATGGGAAATCTAAATTGGCCAAGTTTCATCTGAATGACAGTTAAGATCGTTGAAAGATTTGAATTCAAAAAAGTAACCGACACATAACATAAAAGGGCATGAAATTGTATTTAGTAAATGTGTTTCATTTTATCTGATAAAAATATAAATGCGTATGCATGTTTACAAAAAAAAAAAAAAAAACGAAGCATGGATCAGGAGATGAAGCATCAGGGATAGGGAGAAAGGAAGCATAAAGTATTATGAAAATTGGTGTTACATGATCCAATCTGAAAATACACTATTTAGCACTGATACCATGTTTTGGCCGATAAGCTTTTTATTCCTGGTGTAACATCATTAGGACACACGGTAAGGCATCCACAGTGAGATTCCTACGATGTTTATCACTCCACTCAAACACTTACCTTTAGCTATTGTGTCATTTTGACTTTTTAATTTTTCCATCCATTTCAGTTCAGGAAAATGAATCCCTTATTCTGTTGTATCTGAATCAGAATCATGCAGAAACTGACTGGCTCTGGTCGTGCTTACAGACACACATCTGACAATAAAAGAATACAGTGGAACCTTGGATTACGAGCATAATTCGTTCCGGAAGCAGGCTCGCATTCCAAAACACTCATAAACCAAAGCAAATTGTCCCATAAAAATAATGGAAACTCAAATTATTTGTTCCAAAGCCCAAAAAAGTAAAAACATAAAAATAATTAACACAAAATATAAAGTAAAAATAAAACAAATGAACCTGCACTTTACCTTTTAAAAAAAGGTACACGCGCTTTCAAACACAAAATAAAATATGTTTTACACATACACGTGGTCACACTGTTATAGTAAACAGTACACGCGTGCACGGATGTTGAATATACCGGTAAGAGACGAGCACTAAGACCCAGCAGGGGAGACGATTACCCACAATTCCGCAGCGCAAGAGAGAGAAAAACCGTTGGCTCAGTTGTGATCACGTAACGCTCGGCGTCAAAACAAGAAGCGCATGCGTGTTACATGACACTCGGTACTTGTGAACCAAGACTTGTTCGTTTTCCAAATCAAAATTTATTAAAAATCTTTGCTCGTCTTGCGGAACACTCGTAAACCACGTTACTCGCAATCCGAGGTTTTACTGTAATAAGACACGAAACTAGTAATACACATTTATATGCTGTTGCTCACCATTAAGAGTCGACCTTCAGCTCCCAAATGACTCGCTGTCATTTATTTTTGCCATTGTTTCTCTCTTGTCAGTTACTGTTATGACTGAATTGTTTCATTTAACCTTCACTGACCTTTTCATTTACATTCAGTGTGTCTACAATAAAAGATACATAAAGTAAACATGTATGTACATACATATAAAACGTTCAAAGAACATTCAAAGACTGGTTTGCAAACAACACGGCACATTCCATTTAACAAGCTAACAATTTTACTGTATCACACTGAATACACACGATGACAAAGTAATGTAAAGATTATTGTAGAAAGAGGAGGTTTTTATTTTGCATTTTATTTTATATTATACATTTGATGTTTTAAAATGCTCATCCTGTCAGTCAGTATGTTAGCTAAGCTTCCCTGACTAGCACGTCCGCGTGAACCTCAAACTCGCACGTGAAGTTAACGCTCATTTCAACCACAATGAACATCACTCAAGTGATTAATTTGACACAAAAAAATTGTTTGTAAATATATTTTTGATACATTTTTTAAGTTTTCCCGCTGTAAAATTTTGCTCCTAATTAAATATTAATAAATTGTAATTAAATATTCTGTATATGAAATATTCTTAATATATATATTATAAATTGATAAAGTCAATAACTACACATTCTGATCTTTATATACTGTAGCTGATATTACAGTGTAAACATTAGTCTATGCAACAATATAAAGTGGAAATATGATCACAAAGCCAATGAATTTTAAACAATAGTACATTTCAGAGTGTTTTATTTCTGTTATAGCACAGCAGAACATTAAAGATTACAAATGTTTTATAAATAATTTTATCGAAATGAAATGCAACACCCCAACATTCTTTATCCATTCAGGGGTACATTCACTCTTTACGTTACTCTCACTTGTCTTATAGTAGCTACAAGCGGTCGTATGGAGGTATAACGGTGCCGAAATTCCTCAAAGCAAAAATAGCATGTTGAATTACATGAACTGAGCAAAAACTTGTGGCAAAGAAAGAGCTTGAATTTCTCTGCCAGTGAAATTGGATCCGAATGGAAAAAGTCCTTACAGCATTTCCAATGCTTGTATTTTTCAGCACTGCAATTCATTGTGGTTGTATGTTTTAAATTAAGATGTAATTCATGCATTTATAATTCAATGCTAAATGCTAAACCAAAGTTGCTGTTCAAATGTTTAAAAAGTATCAAAAACACCATCTTCATTATTTTTCAACATCACAAAGTCAGACTGCCAGATTTCAGGTAGACTGTTGCGACCCGTTCCGCAGTGTACTTTAAATTGTGCTGTTCCGATCGTAACGCAGCACTTCTAATTAACCGACTGGGTCATCAGTCGAGCGGCAGAATAAACGATGTTATGCGCTAAAAGTCTACATGAGAGCGATGGATTTCAAATAAATGCAAATGCAGTCACGCTTAGCAACAAAATAGGATTTCTTTTCATTCCGATTAAATTGCAATGAAGGAAAAGTTTTTGTTCAGTTTGTAAGTCGACATGCTATTTCGCTGTGAGTAATTTTGTCACTGTTACTCCTCCATACTCTCATTCTCTCAGCACACAATACTTAGCTTGTTATGTTACACAGAAACTACCAGGTGTGACCTTCTCAGTCCTGAACATGCTGGAGTTCGTTACCTCTGACTGTTTCCAACCGTTGATTAACATCTAATACTAATTAGATACTAATACTGAAACCACCAACACCGATACCCATCTCATACTGCTTTCTTTAAACAACAAAAAAAACTAAACTTTTTTTTTTTTTAAATAAAACTGATTACATCATAAATGTTATAAATATGACACTTTTTAAAAGGGGTAAATGTGTTAAAAACCAATCATAACAAAAGGAATAGTATCAGATATCCTATCCACCATTT
>JAOTRS010000001.1:1849433-1863026 GCA_028565755.1 Dinotopterus cunningtoni | reverse complement strand
AACATCTCTCTCTCTCTCTATATATATATATATATATATAGAGAGAGAGAGAGAGAGAGAGAGGGCGAGAGAGAGAGAGAGAGAGAGAGATGTTATTTTTTACCGTATTATATTTTGGTCTTTCAACTCATAACACATTAAAATTGTACATAGTTTAAAATTTAATTTATAATTTCTACCTGAAATATTAGTTAATTAGATAGCCATAAAGCCAACAAAAAATAATAATACTGCAATAATAAAAATATACATACACAATGCTTACTATAAAGGTTTATTCCCCATAGTGTTATTATATAAAAATAACAAACTGTCTTTATGTACGTTTGAAATTTACCACAAGACAAGAAAACACACAGCTATCAGCTAATAAACAATATTAAAGTTAAGCTAAGTTAGATTTGAAAAACAAATTATTATTTTTTTAAAAATAGAACTGTCTCAAGACAATACTAATATTTGAAAATGAGTTGAATAACTTTAAATTAAACGAAAATCTGTAGTTTGTTGAACTAAACCCAGTTATACTCATTAATACTCACGTGAACTTGTCACCTCAGAGACGTTACTAGCCAAAACACGCGCGCGCTTCTTCACTTCTGCTGTTAGCATTAGCATTCCTCTCAACTGAACGCGTTAGCACGGCGTCAAAGCTAACATTCACCCACTTTACAGACAAATTAACTAAATCTACGCGTATATATACACCATTTATAATTCGTAAAAATGGATGCATAGATAAATATCCTCTTTTTTAAAACATTACAGACATAGGGATTAGCATTAGCATGAAGCTAAGCTACAGCGGTTAGCATCTCCATTCACTTCACCTGTTTAATGTACATGGTTTCGCCTTCAGAGATTTAGCTTCCAGACCCCAAAAACACGGAGCTCCTCACCCTCCTCCTCCACACAGGGAAGAAGGGTTATAAAGAAAAATAAATAAAATATGGTGCACTTTAATTAATCCAGATTCTGTGCATGAAATACAATTTTTTTTCTTCACGTAAACAGAAATAACAAAGAAAATGGCGGAGGGGGCGGGAAACCCTGGATCAGCCCACTGTCAGTGCGGCGCGGGGGGAGGCGGCTGTGGACCAACTTCATCCCTGAATAAATTCTAAACATACTAATACACTTTTATAAAGAAAACACGACTTAAAATATTATTTAACAGTTTATAAAAATATTAAAATAATTAGCGATACAATTTTAAATCAATGTCGTTATCTTTATATAAGGTGACACCCCTATTTTTGACATGTTGGTTTAGCCTGTATGGAGACGGCTTTGGGCGCCAAGATCTGCACACTGGATTCCCTCTCACTCACGGGAGTGAGTTTTTTTTTTATCTTTTCTTCTTAGATCCCGCCTCCTATGTGTCGATCACTCATGTCCAGCTCTAGGATTGGCTAATAGTTTACAAACTTTTCCCTGAATGGACACTTTTCCATCAAACACCTTAGGGATTTGACAAAAATAAATAAATAAACAAAAATATGATCCCCCCCCATTAAAGTTTATTAAGTTCCTGAACATCACATTTTCCCACCATAATGGTTTTTCAAGACAAAATAACACTCACTCATCGTCGATGTAGCCTGGAGCCAATCCCAAGAGACTTAGGGCATGAGGTGGGGTACTTCCTGGACTGGGTGCCAATCTATGGCAGGGCACACACACACACACACACACACATACACACACACTCACACACAGTCACACAATACGGGCAATTTGTTAACACCAATCAGAACACTAATCTGTATGTCTTGGACTGTGGGAGGAAACCCGGAGTACCCAGAGGAAACCCACTAAGTACAGGGAGAACATGCAAACTCCATGCACACAGAACGTGGTGGGAATCGAACCCAAAACCAGTGTTAACCACTACGCCACCGTGATGCGTTCACTTTAATTATGGACCTTCACTTCATCTAGGCGACTTAATTTAGCAATATATGAGTAATATATGCGCATATTATTTTGGAAAACATTATAGTGGGGAAATGTATAACAGACAGTGATAAACACAAACAAACAAGCAAACAAACACACTAACAAAAAGATTTAACTTTTATTCAAGTAGGGAAAAAATGCATTTTTATTTATTTAACAGTGTAAACAGTTAAAGAGTTTGTAGAAATAGTTAAAAAGGTAAAGCTAAAAATATCGATGATATTTTTATTTCAGGTTGAAGCCCACGTACATGTCTGTTTTCCTGTATGGCAGAACTCCCTGTCTAACTTATTAATACAATGAATTAAGAGTACTTCTTTTATCAGGATGGGCTCCAGAGCCTGTGAGACCCTATATACAGGATAAAGTGATGTACAGTAGACGATGAGTGAGTGAGTGTGTGAGATACAGCAGAATCTCGGCATACGAATTTAATTCCTCTGGCTAAAATGCGTATTGTGGTACTAATTTTCCCACAATAATAATGTATAGATACTCTGCAGATAATCTGTTCTAGCCATCCAAAAATATTACCAATATTACCAATTTCCAACATTATAATCATAAAAAAGACATGTAAATGAAGTAATATATGAAATAAAAAGACATATATTTCAGCAAAAAAGTGCAGACAAAATAGGTATCATGGGCTGACTTTTTCGAAACCGCTTTCAGTTTTTTTTTAATTCGTAAACTCACTTTGCTTTTCACTGACGCAAACAAGTTTTGAATGGCTCCCGGACGTATGTGCACCTTAGCCAGGGTTCAGTTTGGTCTGTTTATGCTGATGCAAATTTATTCCAAAATTCTATTAAATTCTTAAAGTCAAAATTCGTATTTCACTAAGGCCTGAGGTAAACGTTGCTATCTTAAGTACCCTATATGAAGTGAACATAGAAGTCACCAATAAAAGTGGTTCAAATTTGAATTTACAATTCTTAGAGCCACAACAGGGGTCACTGTTGCATCTTATTTTGTTACGAAGCTGCTTGTGCGACAGATACGTGAGAAATTCCTTAACCAGGTCAACATTAGTTTTTTTTGTCCTATATACGGTGAACTCCTGTACAAAAAAACTATAGACTTTACTGAACCAAAACATGTTTCTCGATCAAATGGAAAGATTTGTGTCATTTTAATGTATTTTATCGCATCCATATCAAACTAGGCTAAAAATGTGGAGAAATAATTGCTGGTTCATTTACAAAAAAAAGTCCTCATCAATTGTTGTTTTCCCACAATTTAAAGAAGTTCTTTTCTTTTTTGATGATGATGATGATGTGACGGAGCAGGAGGAGTCATTTTGATACCTAAGATCTAATTACCAAATGAGTTTATTAGGATTACGTCTCTTTCACTATTAACATACTGGTTATCGAATAACCTACCAATTAATTCATCACTTAGTGTTTATATAAATTCTGTTCTGTATTTTCTAACTATACTGTAAATCTCTTAAGATCCCATGAATGCACTACAGTCTACAGACTCTTAGGTTTTCCACCTGATTGCACTGATATGCTCATGTACTAATCCATACCTAGTACACATTACATACAGTTATTTAAGTATCCACCTGTAAATACAATCATCATGTACATAGGAACACTATATTATTCTTATTATAAAACATTTTACCTCATTTCTTAGATAATCACATGACTGTGGGTTATAAACAATGTATACATTTTTCCTGTTAATAAAGTTTACCCTCTTTCTTATAGTGTTTATTTTAACCTAGCCTTTAATATTCTTCTACTCCCTGTTTGTGTGATGTCTTGTTGTATAATCAGTATTTATATACAGTATGTTCGTATTTGAAGTGGTAAAATGTTGAAGTTCTTTGATAATCCTGCAGGTGGTACACTCAAAACTATTCACACACATCCTGTGTGGCAGGAACGAATTGTTTGCAAAGTTTGTGTAGAATTGTAAAAAAGTTTAATATCTTATCAGAATGTTTATAAAATCATGATGCTAACAGAATCGCAATACAAATCGAATCAGCACCCGTATTGTGATAATATCATATCGGGAAGTCCCTGGTGATTCCCGTCCCTAACAATCAGTCAACTGGCTGCTGTAACGTTAAAATTTCCTTTTGGGATTAATGAAGAACTCTATCATCTATCTATCTATCTATCTATCTATCTATCTATCTATCTATCTATCTATCTATCTATCATCAACATGAATTATAAACAGGATGTTAAGTCAGAGTCTGACAGAGTCACCAGGAAGGTGAACATGTGCTAACCAGCCACACGTAAATTAAAACACAGTGTTAGAACAGACTCCCTAGCGTTTGGAACATTTCTTAACATTTTTGTAAGACTTTTAATACAGACGGATGGTTAAGAAACAGTTCTACTTGACTCACTACCTCAGATTGCTTAACATCAGGAAATGATTTAGTGTCATGAGGTGGAAGGGCATAACTAGTAAATGTCATGAACAAACAAGGTAGACCAAAAGAATCACAAATCTTCATTTGTATAAAACATTTATTAACAGATTCACACTCGGTAAAAATGAAAAAAAGAAAACAAGTGTTTGTTTTTAAAAAAAAGTCAATAAATTAATCTTAAAAGCCTTAGCGTGTTTCACAAGTAGGCATGAATGATTATTAAACTAAGGCTTGTATTGCAGTGTGTTCTAAGGCAGACACCAAAACAACACTCACTTCCATGCAGTCGTTTAAACACAATCAGACGCCGAGTACTTCTCGACTCGTTTGCCACCAAATCCCTGACGCCATCCTAACAGCCTTTCCAGTGCTTTATCAGATTAAATACAGTTCATTAGCTTGGCCCTTGGAGGCCAGGGAGTTCGAGTGAACATCAGTGCAGACTTCAGGAGGAAGTCTTACCCAGAAGCCTTCACAAGCTAAAATGACCAAAAAAAAAAAAAGGTAGACGTACGCCATCGTTTAAATGTATTTGCTGTTTTTTACGTTGTTTATGTAGCAAACTACGATAGGTGATGACTTCAACCCTTTACTTTTGCTTGTTTATTAGGTAGCTAAT
Source organism: Dinotopterus cunningtoni (assembly GCA_028565755.1). NCBI lineage: Eukaryota > Metazoa > Chordata > Actinopteri > Siluriformes > Clariidae > Dinotopterus > Dinotopterus cunningtoni. Next base: position 1,858,041 of record JAOTRS010000001.1, on the reverse strand, counting down.
TACCGTTACCAACAGCCAATCATTTCGCATGATAACGAGTCAGAACGTTGGCTAGTTACTGTCCTAGCTACTGAGCAAGCGAAAAGTACTGTGCGCAAAATTAGAAAAATTGTTTCCGCTACATTTTTCCTGGTGAAACTATCCTGGAGACAAGATTGTGCAGAAATTTCATCTTCGCTGCGCCAAGTATTGCCTTTATTATTCCTTTAGATTTCAAGTAGTCAGGGGACTGAGTTTAATGGGCGACAGGAAGGAGGTAGGGAAGGAGAAAACGGATGACTCGAAGCTCTTATTGTTCGTGAACTCGTCGCTCGCGCGTCCGTCGTCTTTGTTCTCGATATTGCTGTCCGTTGCGGACGCCATGACCTCATTCTCGAACTGGAGCAGCTGGCCCATGAAGCTGAAGTTGGGCGAGACGACGGCGCGTCGCTGCCTCACGGCGTCGAACGCCTCCTCCAGACGCAGCCTCTGCGTCTTCATCAGGTACGCCATGCAGATGGTGGGTGAGCGGGAAATGCCTGCCTCGCAATGCACCAGCACCTTTCCGCCTTCTCGCCTCACCTCGTCTGGAAAACGAAAGGAAAACACGAGAGCACTTTAGATATGACCTTCAAACGACCTTCGCCTCAGAGCTTCAAACATGACTACATCTGAGATAAATGCCAAATAGTAAAAGTGTAAATGGCAATTTTAACTGAAAGTTGGATGATTTGAAAAAAAAAATTAAAAAGTAGAAGGTTTTCCATAAATAGCTCACAGCTTCACTCGTCTCTGTCAGATTTCTGCGTTCTCTCTTTGTCTGTTTAAATGTCAGATATTTTCATTCTCTCTTTTTCCCCCACTAAGAAAAGTGGCTTATGTTTAGTCTGACTCATAAGATTATGTCTAGCTTTACTCAGATAAATCACACACACACACACACACACACACACACACACACACACACACACACACAGGGGACTTTTACAGGTCATTCACTAATCAGGCCTTAAGAGTCTAATCCACCATCTCATACACGCACACACACACACACACACACACACACACACACACACACAGAGTGGGGTGGGTGTAAAGGGAAAGTGTGTGTGTGTGAATCTCCAACTGTCTATCTAATCCAAACAAAACCTGTTCGAGTGAATCATCAAAGCCCAGTAGGCCATCTGCATCTGCGCACACACACACACACACACACACACACACACACACACACACGGCTTCATAACCACCTTTAAACGGACCTGTGTATTCACTGAGTATAATTCTTTGTTGTATACAAGACCAGTTTTTTTCTGCCATAATGTCTGCATTTGTCAATAAGGCCAAGCCTACAGAGCGTAGGTTAGCCATCAATGCTAAATGTAATTACAGCGTCATTTGAGTCATTTATGAGTGATTCGTCGACACATCTGAGGTAAATGTTGATATTTCTGACAATTATAGCTCATTTTCGCTGTATTTATACCTTTGTGTTGCGTCTAGAAAGACCTTTTCCTACAGCATGTCTAGTAAAATTTGTAGCTACAAGCATTAGCGGGTTTACGCTGAGTGTCGATTGTTGCTTAGCAACAGCGATCTTACATCCTTACATCGCTTGAATGACATTTACACATTTCTAATCTAATCTATTGTACAAGCGCACACAGGGACTTGACACGTACAGTAATCTAAGAATATCAATACCAATAAAAACCTGTGTAAGTGTTAATACGATGACGACGTTCATAAGTACGTGCATATATAAAGTTTATAGAGGGAATCTCTGACATCACGCTTTTGAAGTTTTGAACAACAGGACGGTGGAGTTAATTAGTGCTTTAAATAGTCCAGTAAACACTTTGATTAGGACGCTATCAGTGTTTACGTGTTTGGGAAATGATTCACGGGTCATTCTTGTGAGGTGTGAAATGACAACCTGCAGGCATTTTGTGAAGGAGCTGCTCACCACACCCAACCTACACACACACACACACACACTCACACACACACACACACACACACACACACACACAAATGCACAAGCACACAGGCTCACACCCACACCCTAAAACTCCTGTTATTAAAGCGCTACTCATGCTCTGACACACCGGTCACACCCGTCGTCATCAAGCTCATGCAACCATGACTCAAACCGGCAGGTTTCTTATTTCCTCTTTTTCCTTTTCTGTCTCTGGCAGGAAGCGCCGAAGGTTATTCTCCTTGTGGAGAAGGAAAGCAAGAGCGTCAGCTTTTACGCAAGATGAGCTCGTTTTTAGCTGCAGCATGAGCCAGACAGGGCGAGGGCAGGCTTCATTTATAACTTGCCCAAATCTCTATCAATGCCCTATCTTTAGATTTTTTTTTTTTGGTCTCAATTCCATAGAAAAGGAATTCATACATTTTCTGTATAGATAAACATATAATGATATTTGGTGTCACAGTAACTTGAAAATTTTTCTTAGTTTAGTTAGCATTAGGCTCAAAACTGTAGAAAATGCAGAAATTCTACCAGGTTTTTCCAAACGTATTTAGAAATGAGTGTTAAATTACAAGCTAAGTGAAATGAAATGAATATCAGTGATAATTGTGGAATTTCTTTTAAATTAATTAATAAATGCTGTAACTTTGATCTGTGGAACGAGCTGGCCCGGGTCAATGGGGCATCGGTGTCTAAGTTGTCAACAGAAGTGAATTAACGATCAGGAAGACTTGTGTGTGCGCTCACCGATGAAGTCGATGGCCTCCTGGAAGTGCGAGCTGATATCGGCCGTGTGACTGTCCTCTACCGCGATGCATTTGTAGCGCTGTGGCCCTCCGTCACACTGCCAGTCCCGCCGTGACACGTTCAACAGCGCCGTGATCCGCAGCTCGCTTAGACAATCGTTCCGGCGCGCGTGGTGAGCGCTGCCCAGATACAGGAAGGGCAGCAGTTCCACCGGACCGTCCTAAAAGACGAAAAAAGATCAGTCATAAGTAAGGTGAGTCAGCTCGACCCGATTATACTCAGCTTCTGAATGATTTGAATCGCTTCATTCAATATACCGAAGAATCAGTCAAACCACGTGAATGAACGAAGAGGATCGGGTTCAGCTTAAAACGTTGAGATAAAACGTGAGGACGTCTGTCCTAATTTTATTATTGACTCATCCGAGTCGAGACCAAAGGTCAGAGATAAAAACGGGCGTCTGATGTCAGCCGGGAGTCTTTGAAATAAAGTCAGGCCTTTGCCCAGAGCACCACGGTGAACATGACTGCCATATTGAATAAAATGGCACAACACTAAATATATCAGAGTTAATGTGACTTTCATAGCAAGAAAAATAAAATCAAATACAAATGAGAAGCCAACGGAGTAGCATTTATTTTGTAGGCAGTAGTGTGACCTCATTTGCATTATGTAGGAAGTTTGTAGACAAAAGTATGATCTTATTTTCATGACATGGGGATTAGTAACCAATAACTTGACCTTTTTTCCCCCATTTTCTTCCTAATTTCGTCATAGCCAATTCCCACCTGTCATTACAGCACTCCCCCATCAAGGCTACAACTTCCAATCAAGGGAGGGGCGAAAGATAGCATGTGTTTCCTCTCAGTGGATCGCATCTTTTCAAACTGCTCGCTCACATGTTGGTTGAGGCGTAACACACTTGAAGGACAGCGCTATCCGCTCCTTCCACTTCTAGAGCTCGGCCAATCAGCTCTCTCTCCAGGCCCCCGGCTGTGAGAGGCTACAGCATCACCCGGGATTCAAACTCGCAATCACCGGATGATGGAGCGAGCATGTCATTTTAATCTAGAAAATTGGTGGCCGTTGTCATAATTTCATTTGCATAATGTAGGATGTTTGTATCTTAGATTGGATCACATTTGCACATGATATGCAAATTGTGTAGAATATTGTGTGATCTTGTTTGCAATAATTGTGAGAATTAGAAGCGAATAACTTGATCTTGTTTGTATAACGTGGTTAGTCTATAGGCAATAGTCTGATCTCATCTGCATAATGTAGGGAGTTTGTAGGTAACAGCTTGATCGCATTTGCATGATATGGGGATTAGTCGCCTGATCACATTTTTATAATCTAGGAAATTGGTAGTTAGTTGTTGTGCTCTCATTTGTATAATAAAACAAGTGCAAAGCCAATAGTGTGTTCTCATTTGCATGATGATAACAAATCCTGCATAAATTCTAGCTCATGATATACCTATTTACATAACTTATTATTATTATTATTATTATTATTATTATGCATTTTATTATCTCTGGTCATTTGTCACGCATGTGTAATCTGTGAAGTTCTCTAAAACTGTAGTTTGATTTTATATTAATATTTAATAATAAAAGTGCATTTCTTTCTCTTAGAGAGGGGTAACAGTAGGGCTTTACCTGAGTGTAATCTGTCCCGGGCTGCACTTCTGCCACGTCCGGCGTGCTTCGCTGCTGAGCCGGCTTGGCCTCAGTGCACAGCTCGGGGTAGTGCGTGTGGAAGCTCTCGTAGCCTCCTGTGAAGACAAAACAGGGTTAAAGCATCTGTTTTCAAGGACTGTTGAGTCGCAGTGCACTTTACTATCAAGCACAGAGTGGATAAGGCTTATCTGAGACCCTGGCGAGGCGCACCTCGCACCGGCTCACACGCCAGTCAGACCTGAAGAGGCAAAATAACTCTTCTGTGCTTAATTAAAGGTTATTACTTGCTGGAGTGTTTCCACTGTGTGCATCGATCATTCGTAAAAAATATTTTTCTTTTTTGGCTGTTTCTCTACACACAGATTCGGTTTGAGTAAAACTGCTATCTCTGCCTACTGTGTGACAGTTTTTTTTTTTAAACACTGACTCATCTTGGCTTTGACGCACAGCTAACGTCTGTGAAACCGTGTGCTGAAACAGTGCTCATGCGCACGAACACTCGACAAAACTGGTGCTATATTTACTTGTTACTGAATACAATAGTGTATATGGAGGAGGGTATTTTCTATCTAAGTCAGTTTTATCAAAGTTATTTTTTCCCCTGGATTGGCCCGTGTTGATTTGGGCTCTAAATATAGTCTGACTACGTCAAGCTCAGTTCCAGTAAATGCTCGGGACAGTGTGAGATGAGTGAAAAATGGACAGGAAATACTCAGTAAAAAAAAAAAAACACCCTCAATAAAGGAAACAGTCAGAACAAGATATACAGAGTGCAAATAAATGTTTAGAATCTAAGATAATACTTATTGAGGAAAATACTTACAGAGAATAATAAATACCCATCAAAATATGTAAATAAACTGTCATGAAAATAATTAAATACACTAAATACAAATCAAAACAAACACTCAGGATAATAAATAACCAGGAAAACTAAAAAAACTCAATAATAAATAAAAAAATGATTTCCAAATATTCTTAAAAATAAATACCTAGAGCACAGACAAATAAATACTTAGAATAAACACTGTGTAAAATAAATACTCAAGAGGAAACAATAAACAGGACAGTGTGTATAATACATAGAGGTTATGGAGGCAGATTAATATCTATAAACCTTAAACAACGTTTACATATATCCATGCAGAGAGTGTGTGTGTGTGTGTGTGTGTGTGTGCGTGCGTGCGAGAGAGAGAGATTACTGAGACGCTCACCTTTGAGGAAGCAGATGTTGGCGCAGCTGGAGAGGTGCGCGAGGCTGTGGATGGCGAGGCGCGCGACGCTGTCCTTCTTGAGCTTGTGCAGGTGGCGCGTGCCCTGGTCCAGCGCCACCACCACCGACACGCTGCCCTCGCGCAGCCGGAACAGCGCGCGCTCATCCGGCACGACGAAGCGCAGCGGCACCGGGTCACCGCGCGCGCGCCGCACCACCACCGAGTTGAGGTTGACGTTGACCGAGCCGCGCACGCACGAGCTGGAGAACGACAGGTACGGCCTGCAGTCCAGCACGAGACACTTCCCGCTCTCCGCGCGCAGGAGCTTCTTCAAGTGCCGGCTGTCTATACTCGACACCTTCATGCTTACTATTACTGATTATTACTGATTATTACTGATTAGTATTATTACTACGAGGTTTCGAGCGTGTGATGTTGTGCGCGAGGCGAAGCGCTACATTTCCGTTCAGGGGATTCCGCGCTGCCGCGTTTTATGTCAATGGAACCTCCGGCGCGCCACGTCACGGACCATATATGAACACCGACAAACAGAGCAGCTGATTCGACTCCGCCCACTCAGCGCGTAGACACACCCCTTTGTTTTTCACAACGTTGCCTGGCTCGCAGGATTCCCCCTGTCTCTGTCTCTCAATTCAAAGATTCAAATGTGCTTGATAGAGCTTAAAAATAAGTTACAAGAAAATAACAGGAGTAAAAAAAAACAATAGTATGATAAATTATATATAATATTTATTATTATTCATATATATAAATAAATACTGATAAATAACTGTATATAAAATTAAAGAGTATAGACATTTGTCTCTCTCTGTCTCTGTTTCTCTCTTCCTCTCTTTGTGTGTGTGTGTGGTCTCTCTTTCTGTATCTCTCTGTATGTCTCTCTTTGTGTCTTTCTCTTTTTCTCTGTCTATCTTTTTGTGTCTTTCTCTCTCTCTCTCTTTCTCCGTCTCTCTATCTGTGTCTCTGTCTGTCTTACCGTCTCGGTTTGTCTCAGTCTCCCTCTCTCTCGCTGTGTCTCTTTCTCGCTCTGTCTCTTAATTCAAAGATTCAAAAGTGCTTTATTGGCATTTCCAATATTTACATTCGTCTTACATTCAAGACATTTGTCTCTCACTGTCTGATTCTGTCTCTCTTTGTGTCTCTCTCTTTTTCTCATTCTATCTGTGTATCTGTGTGTTTTTCTCTCTGTCTTTGTCTCTCTCTGTTTCTCTCTCTTCAGTTCAGAATGGCTTTATTGGCATAAATATTAATGAAAAAATAATTATATGCTTTGTTACTAAAGCAATTATAAAACATTGATTACATTATAAATAGCGTCTATCTGAATTTATGAACATATATAAATAGTATAAACATATTAAATATCAAAGAATAACATAGTAGGTAATAACAATAAAAAACAAACACAACAACAAAAAACACCAATCAATATTAATAACAACAAATATCATATAACTATCTGAACAATGGTGATGTTAAATTGTACTCTCTCTCTCTCTCTCTCTCTCTTTCTGTTTGTCTCTCCCTCTATATGCTTTAATTTCCCCTTTAACAGCTGATATTCTGTATATTTTTCTATATCTCACCAGTATAACAGTACAGTATCTCATTCCTCTTATATATTGCTCTAGATTGTAAAATATGCACAGTTTCAATTATATCAACCTGGCAACCTTGGACAGATACTATGAGTTATGAATATGAGTCAGTCCTTTAAGTGCCAGCTGCGTTTATGAATATTTAGCATTTTTTTCTTCCCCCTCCCTTCACTGTTTCAGTTAACATCCTTAAGGACGAACAATTGTTTCAGGGAATTCAACACACTTTCACTTTGAATTCATCACAAATTTCCAGTTAAGTAGGTGAATGATTCATCATGTGGTAGAGTATATCACAGGGGCTTTCACTGCTCAGGAGGAACGCTGGAAGTTTTTCTTCCTCTTGACGTCCACCTGCCCCATATTGACTTGTCTTTTAATCCCTTAAGAGCTAATCCGATTATATACACGTCACTTCAGCTCGCTCGAGTTCACCGTGGCCAAAGGCATGAAAGAAAGCTGAAAATAAATAAATATATATATAAAAATAGCTCAAGGGTCTCAGCATAGTCCTAACTTGTGTTTCTTTCCATGTCTTACAGTGATACGCCTGGATAGAGAGGACCTTTCACCTGTTTCTTTCCATAGGTACACAAGGTGAGAACTCCAGGGTTGGCAAGGAAAGATTTATGTCGTTGTATGTGTGTACAGGTGACTATTAATGAAAATGAGTGTGTGTATGTGTATGAGTGTCAGCATGAATTCATATGAATGCCTCCGAGAATGCCTGCAAGCGCTCTGTGTGTGTGTGTGTGTGTGTGTGTGTGTGTGTGTGTGTGTGTGTGTGTGTGTGTAACAGGAAGAGCAGGATGTGATTGGATTAGAGCAGCATGCAGTCAGCCATATGGCCTCGGTGTAAGCTCTCGGCCGATGACATCACAGAGCTCTAGGGAAACACACATACACACATACACCCGATCAAAACCAAACCAGCATCTCATCGAAGCCTCAGAATGGATAGTTTATGTCTCTTATTATAAACATATACACAATGCACACAATTCAATCATCACTACTGCTAATTTATGCCTTTTTTGAGCACATCAAAGGTGTGGCATTTACAGTACGTCTCAACAAATGTGTTAATGTTTTTACAAACTGTCACACAATTTGGTGCAACAAAATTATGTAAAAAAAAAATGCTCCGAATGTGAAATTTGAATGCTGTATTTAAAAGGGAAAAAAACAAACAAACAAGAAAAATCTTTTGCTTTAAAATTAACTACTGTATATAAGGTCTGGGCAGGGCGTAATTCTCTAATAAGCACGCTTGATTGACAGGATTGAACATTTACAACATTCAAGATTCAACATTCAAGATTCAAATAACTTTATTAATCCCAGAGGGAAATTGCTTATGCTCGGTTACAGGTGCTCACAGTTGTTAAC
>JAOTRS010000001.1:1819851-1838438 GCA_028565755.1 Dinotopterus cunningtoni | reverse complement strand
GGTGTTGTTTTTTTTTTTTTTTTTTTTTTATAAAAAAAAAAAAATTATTTTTTGGGGGGGGGGGGGGGGGGGGGTAATCTCCCCGCTTTTCAATAAACGTTGTCCATCTGTCAACAAGCTTTCTTATTCCCTCATTAAAAAATGTTTTATTCTGAGCTGTGAGCCACGAACGCACCGCTGTCGTCACTTCTTCATCAGAAGTGCATCTTCGTCCTCGTAGGCCACTTTCAGGGGACCAAACAAGTGAAAGTTTGACAGCGCAAGATCAGGACTATAGAGAGGACGCTTTAACATCACGCGAGATCACGACACCCTCGGATATCAGTCCTCCGTGTTTGATCCGAAGTTTAGACTTCAGCTTCTCGATAAGCGTCTCACTGTAATGAGCACTGTCGATTGTTGAACCTTTTACCTGATAATGTTCCAATACTTCTGGCCCTTGACAATCTCAAAAAGCTGTAAGCGTTGATAAATTTTCCAGCTGATGGTTGACTTTTGAACTTTTTCTCATCGGTGACTGAGGATGAAATTGTGTAGTGATGAATCTGTGTCTCGTCACCAGTAATGATTCTTTTTAAGAAACATTCACCTTCCTTAGAGTATCAGTTTGCAGATATCCAAACACTTCTATTTAGACCCTCAGACCACAACAAAAAAAACACAAATCACTGCATGCTGCTGTTCTTTCTTGTGAATCACAAGTGAGGCATCCATTTTTGTAACACGTTCACACCTGCACAGCAGTGACTGGGGAGACCAATCGGGGGGATCAATGGGGAGAGTCCAAAATACACATATTGAGATGTATATCTGCTACTTCTGCTCTGTAAAGCTTCATAACGGCTCTAATCTGAAGTGCTGGTTGTTAATTGGTGATTTCTGAGGCTGGTGACTCTAAATGAACTTCTCCTCTGCAGCAGAGATACGTTTTGATCTTGCTTTCCTGGGAAGGTCTTCATGAGAGACAGTTTCATCATGGAGCTTGATGGGTTTTGCAAATGCACTTGTGACAATACTGTTCTTGCAAGAACTGTTCCAGAACAGCTGACCTTCATGTCTTACAATAACAACTGACTGTTGTTGTTGTTTTTATATAATTTTTTACATAATTCCATTTGTGTTATTTTATAGTTTAAAAATCCTGAATCTTGCTGTAGAATGTAAAAAATAAATCACTAAAAAAAAAAACAAAGAAATTTGCAAGTGATCCCAACTTTTTGAGCGGTAGTGTATACAGTACACATATTATTGCTAAAAAAAAATTGGCTTATTCCTGTTTTTATTGTTTGTCTTTAAGACATGAAGGACAGGAAGTGAGTATGGAACAGACCGGACAGGACGGAACAGGAACAGTTTACAAGATCGAGCCATGATCTCTAAGGACCATTAAAATGAGAAAGAAGTAAAAAGTTAAGAAAAAAAATAATCAAAAAGCAAATATTTGCAAGTTAATCAAAACAAAAACAATGTTAGCTAACTAATAGGAAGCAGAAATGGATAAAACTTACAGTAGGAAATTCATAGTATGAATTTATAGCGATTTTGAGGTAAAACATTACAGTGGTATAGTGCAAAGTTTTTTTTAGAATATTAGGCAACAAACAACAAACTGTTTTGTTTTGGACTGTTAAAAAATAAATTGAATAAAAGAAGTCAGTAATTTTGTGAATGCTGCAAAGTTGATTCATTTTGTATTCTTCACTTAAAGAAAGTACAAACTCTTTCCAAATGAAACGGCCTACATTATTAACTGCATCGTGAACAAAACACAAGGTTCTCAAAAGTGCTTAGAGGTGTTAATACTTCCGCCACGTGCTGAACGTTCTGGATTAAGAAGTACCTGGATGTTTTTAGAAGTAAAGCCTGTTTGGGAAAAAAAATATCCCAGAGAACAAAGAGCTGGATTTAAAATCCTCAGGCTTATTAAATGTATGAAAAACGGTGCGAGTGAGTGACTCAACCCTCAGAGATAAATACCACACATGACTCACATGAGCAGCTATATGACTAACAGCTCAAACAATCCATGACTCCAGCAGCAGTGTGTCCATGAAAGAGCCATTTAGAGGAAATAGAAACTGAATGTTCTTCATCTTAGTGATGTAAAAAGGAAATGTATCCTCTTTTATCAGACGCTTGGTTTAATTGCTTGTCTACTCTTGAACTGTAGTGCTACAAATATCAAAATTTTCTCTTATTCTTAATTTTTTTTGGTCTTTGTTATTTCACAAACAATGCATTAAGACTTAGCAACTTTGAAGAAGCTCTGCCCACTTCCCAATCACTGCATATTATATATCCATGAAAAGTTTGTTTCCTGGTATAAACATTAAACTATGTATCATAATAATAATAAATATCCCTCAGTATCTTTAAAAGGCCTCATACATCATACTTACGCATTTTTGAACTTAAAATTATATCTTCCCCAAAAAATATAAAAACCTCAAATTGTAGATTCTTGAAATTTTGCATGTTCATTCCCATTACTATTTTAAAGCTCATTGGAGAAAAATAGGTCAAAGTCTTACTAACAGTTAAACTAAAGATTGATGTTATCCTAAAAACTGCATAGAAATGTGAATTTCCTATATTAATACATTGTATTTTTTCGATTAAATGATTAATTTATACACAAAGTCTTGAAAAGATGAAAAGTTTTTCCCTTGAGGGCATCTTCATAATATAATAAAGTTAAAAAAAGATTTAATCTATTTATCTATCTAACATATTTAATCTATCTAACATTCATTTTCTTAGTCTAGACTCACATAGTAATACGTATTTAAATATGTTGAAGAATTATTTGCATGGATAAATTTCTAATTAAAGTTCTAATATAATTAAAATATTTGTAATATAATAACAAGAGTTAACTGCTGTAAAAGTCTATGTGATATCTATTGTTTAAGCTAATTTTTCAAACAAGACATATATTATATTTGAAACAAGACCGGACACACACACGCACTCAGTGTCAGAAAGCCCAGCTGACTTTGGCTTCAAACCCCACTGTAGCATGTGTTTTTTTTTTTTTTTTTTCTTCCCCGAAATCCAACACTGACTGACCAACACCCAGCTGACAGCAGCATTTAAAGTTTTCGAGTTCACACTAGGCAAGCCAAATGTGATGACAAAGATCCCTGGTCCTCTCTCTCGCACGCTCTCTCTCTCACTCACACTCTTTCAAACACAAACCCACTACACATGGCCAATCAATAGCACCCATGAATGTGCAGAAAGTACTAATAAGAACTAAACCATGAGGAAGGCCTAAAGGTCACTGTGACCAAAGAATCCGATCACAGAAAACTTCCCAGATCTGCAAAGTCTACAAAAACCCCCATCACATTACAAACACAAACACACTCACCACATACCGTAATGTTTCTTGTCTTCCTTCATGCCTAGTGTTCTTAGTAGAACAGGAGCCATTTGAAAAAAATCTGAGAAGCACTAAGGGTTTTTTCCATGGGTTTATCCACAATGCATTGTCAGCATACAACAATTTATAATTGAGGCCATTTAAACAGGTAACACTTAATGTTTTGTACTTAAATAATGTTCAGGACAGATAGCTCTTAAGGTTCCTGGTAGAACTCAATACAATACAGGAATAGCATTAACCAGGCAAGAACCCATGAGGAGCCATTTCTTCTAAACCTGTAATGTGTTGATTTATCTTGCACAGTGCTAACGAGTCTCCGGATTGCCCCTCTATTTATAGCCAACAACAAAATGTTTTCCCTTCTGGTGGGATTTCGTGCAGAACTTCTTTAAGAAATACAGAACCCTTAAATAACCAGAGAAAACCCACAAGATCTCTGCATGATCATGCAGTACACATAGAAGCCCAGGAGGTGACTGGTATCCAGTTCTGCGTTTGAAAGTTCTCTGTCTCTGAGGAGCCTGGCTGGGAGCCAACGCCCACGCTGGGACTTCCACGTAAAACTGTCTTCTTCTGGAAATCATAGTTTTAAAGGGAACTAATGCAGCTGGCTTAACAACACCACAAACCTCCACCACCATCACCACCACCCACACACCCCCTATACACACAAGGGAAGTGTTCTAACGAGAAACTAATATTAGCCTAATATTCATTAAGACCAATTCCTGAAAACAGTCCACAGACGTCAATGTTCTAAAGAAGTGTTACAGTTCATGACAACACTTTATATCGTGGGAACGAGTCTCTAGAGGGTTAAAGATCATATATCTATCTAGATAGCTGTCCTACTCTACTTATCCAGAGTATGTATTTCTCAGTATTTAATAGACTCAGTACATCTTCCATTATATTTTTATCCAAGGTTCCACTGTAGATAGATAACCAGAAATTTAGACAGACAGATCATTATACAGACAGACAGATAGACAACCAGACAGACAGAAATTTAGACAGACAAGCAGGCAGGTAGACAGACAGACAGATAGATGGACAACCAGACAGGCAGACAGATGGAGAGAAATCCAAATATACTGACAGAGAGACAGACAGACAGACAGACAGACAGAGAATTAAAAGAGGTTATTAATGGTTTCTGCGAATACTCCTAGCTTTCTAAAGTTCTTTCTGAAATTAACATTCTGTTTAGAACCTTTATGGGTTCCCTCAGAGAACTGAGCCAAGCTTGTTTCAGAGTGCTATTATGGAACCCTCTTATTTCAACAAATGTAGGATGGAACTAAAGAGACAAAAACTCAAGAGATAAAAGAGGGAACAGTTTTTTTTTCAAACCACTAGCTTGCTGTAGCATCTCCAGAGAGGCTGAGTGTGTTGAGCAAATGATCTACACACTCAGCTGTGTGTGTGTGTGTGTGTGTGTGTGTGTGTGCATTCAGTGTGACAGACAGTGTATTCAAGCTAATTATTCTGAAGCAGCGAGTGCAGCTCGTAAGCCTGGGAGCCGTTTCCTCTGAACTCCTTCCTCTTCCTGCGTCTCTGACTGATAAAGAGCAGCAGGGCCTGCCACTTCCTGTCCAGCTTTCCCGAAACAATCCACATCCTCACACAACATAAAGAATCCCTGTCTAAACGCCGTACAGACGCCACAGAGTCCGCTCACATGGTTCGCTTTTTAACCCCTTAAAGCTGATGGAAGCTTACATGCGGAACTGAAAGTATTAATAAAATGAGTCTATTCAGCCATTTCATGCTGCCGAACAAAAAACACTGAGAATATCCCACAATGCAGGGTGAAGCCATTCCTAGAGTCACTTGTTCAGTTTCTAATCATTTGTAAATATATATAGCATTCACATAATACAACGTATTAGCTAGCTATTTATGTTCAGCTAATTTAACACTACCTTTATTAAATGCCTCATTTTCTGCTGCTACTATCTAGCTTTTAAAAATTTCAGTTACATTAACTCCTCAGTGTTATACTAGCTTTATTAATAGCATTATCTAGCAATTTATGTTTGGCTAATCTAACCCCCTTCAGCAAACTTTATGCAAAACCTCATTTTTTTGCTGCTGTTATCTAGATTTTTATGTTTAAGTTAAATCCTTTGTTTACCGCTCGTTTTATTTAATGCCTTATTTGTTAATGATATTAGCTAGCTATTTATTACTAGCAAATGTGTAAAAAAAACTCAGCGCTTAATTTATTTTTGCCACTCCAATGAAAACTCCTCAGTTTAACGTTAGTTTTAATTAGCATCTCATTTATATACAGTAAGTACTTCATTTCCGGTATCTTAATAGTATTAGCTAGCTATTTCTGTTCAGTTAATTTAACTCTACCTTTATGTAATGCCTCATTTGAGGCTGTTATCTAGCTTAGTTATCTCCTCATCGTAACGTTAGTTTAATTTAAAACCTCATTTGCTAAAAGTATTACAATATGTTTAGCTAATTGAACACCCCATTGAAATGCTAGCTTTATTAAATAGCATATTTTACACTGCAGAACAAGTTTTTTTCCAGTGGCCACTCCTTGGCTTTATATAACTGTCACTTCACTTATTTAATAGCCAGTTATTTCCAGTATGTTTAGCAAAACACATTCCAATGACCGCTCCTTGCAAAAAGCTATATTGACTGATTAAGAAAAATGTTTCTCAGTTAGAAATTACTTAAAAATTATAAATAGCAACAGGAAATGAGAAACAAAGCTAGTATTACACTGAGGGGTTTAACATAAAGTACTACACAACCAGCTAGCTTGCTAGCTAGCTCCTCTCTCGCTCTTTTTTTCGAATAACTCTAATTATGTTATGAAATAAGCTGGCGTTACAATGCAAGACAGCACTGTGGTAGCTGAACATTATCTACATAGCTTGCTAGCTCGACCTGTTAACTTGGACATCAGGAGTAAATATGTAATGTTTTTCCTGTCGTGCTAAAGCGCTAGGTGTGCTAGGCTGTGCTTCCTGCTCTGACTGAGAGTGAAACTAGACCAGTCATAACTGTAGTGAAACCCCTACAGCTTCAGGTGGTGGGAAGGCAGTGTGTGAGTGTGTGTGTGTGTGCGTGTGTGTGTGAGTGTGTGTGGGTGGTATTTATTCTGAAACTTCATCAAGAAACACATCAGTTTATCTAAGTAAATAGTTCCTCATATTTAAAAGGTGTGAAGTAATTAAGGAAGTACTAAGTGAGAAAAAGGAATTATGAACAGGTAGTGTGTGTGTGTGTGTGTGTGTGTGTGTAAAATGCAGTTATTAAGCAGTCCTGATGAAGTGTGTGTGTGTGTGTGTGTGTAAAATGCAGTTATTAAGCAGTCCTGATGAAGTGTGTGTGTGTGTGTGTGTGTGTGTGTGTGTGTGCGTCTAAAACTGCAAGGCCTGTGAATGTGGATAGGACACAGACATACACACACAGACACACACACAAACACACACACAGACACACACACACATACACACAACAGTGAGTCACTGTGAAGCTTGGGTATTGTCTGTTGTAACACAGTGTAATATATGATGTGTGTGTGTGTGTGTGTGTGGAGTCCAGCAGAGAGCTCTCGACAGATAACCATTGCGTGTGCGTCAATGATGGGGGGGGCAATACACGAATACACACACGCACACGCACACACACACACAGACACAAAGTAAAGAAAATCAATAAAGTGCCAGTAAAGACCCCCCTCCACATCCTTGCGCACACACACCACCACAACCACAATGTTTAGTGACGGGTGTGTATTAAACGTGTGAAAGCCTACGTCATGTCAGTCTGTATCAACACATGCGTGGCTTATGACTGCAAAACTGGATGACGCGCGCACACATGCACTCCATCACCTCCTGAAGTGTGTGTGTGTGTGTGTGTGTGTGTGTGTGTGTGTGTGTGAAGGAGCCGTGTGGGATTGATTAGGCCTGAATCTGAGGTAAAGACGCACAAGTCTGAACTACAAGACAAGTGAAACGCACACACAGACACACAGACGACTTACTGAAATAGTCTGCAAAGGATTGCATCAAAGGTGTTTTCCTGCACTGTGGCGGTGCTTGTTTAGCTTTTAGACAGTTTCACCTTGTTAAATAGCAAAATTCTATTCATTTTCTACTCTATAAAAAAAATCATTCAATATTTTTAATGTTACATGTTTCTCATATAATATTTAAATATTTTATTAAATATCTAAAACATTTGACTCATTTCAGATTCAAATACCCGAGTGTGTTTTCCGAGTTCTTACCTGCCTAAAGTCAAGTTTATGCGCGGAAACATATCATTTAACCTAAGTATTGAAAAAGTTTTCAAAACTGTACCTTAGTATCTTGAATTGATCAAAACATTTTAAAAAAGAATAAAAATGTGTAACTAAAAGTAATACATTTTTATAATAGTGATCTGTAAGACATTTAGTAACAGAAGTCTAACTTTAAACGAACGTTCATGCCTTTATTTTAAGTCTTCGGCAAACCATAATCTGCGTTATATTTGACACATGCTGTAATTTCATAGGAAAGTTGAACCTGCAGTACAGCTGTCAATCAACTAGTCAGTGTAGTGAGAATGCTGTTGCTAAGCAACCAGGATTAAAGGTCTTTTCTGACACCACAGCAGAAAAAAGTGAAGTCAAGATGGCAAAGGGCCTCGCAATTTCGGGGTCGCGGGTTCGATTTCCGCCTCGGGTCTGATTTTGGAATGTGTTCTCCCTGAGAGTCGGTTATACTAAATCAGTACTTAGGTTAAGGTAGTAACATTTAGGTTGCACTTATAGGACGGGATTAAGTTGTATTTCATTGCTGAGAAACGTTCCTTAAATCATGCTTTTGAAAAATACTTTTTACGTCTACCATCACGTCTGATTTTTACTCACTTACTAATTGTTAATACCGCTTTATCCTGTATTTAGGGCCATGGCGGGTCCTGGAGCCTATCCCAGGAGACATAGGGCACGAGGTAGGGTACATCCTGGATGGGTGCCAATCCATCACAGGGCACACATTCACACACTACAGGCAATTTGGGAATGCCAATTAGCCTAATCTACATGTTTTTGGACTGTGGGAGGAAACTGGAGTACCTGGAGGAAACCCACAAAGCACGGGGAGAACATGCAAACTCCACACACACAGACCTGAGGCAGCTATCGAACCCGGATCCTGGAGGTGTGAGACGATAGTGCTAACCACAAAGCCACCATGCCGCCATCTGATTTTAAAATCAAGCTGATTCCATACTTTCCGCATCTTGATTGCGATACCACCATTTTACATAAATATTGAGCAGCAACTTTGCTGTTCAATGCTCTGCCCCATTTGTTTGATGGACAGCTGAGATTCTTTTCATTCTGTAACACTATAAAAATCTTTTTGGACTCAAAACTGCTATGAATGTGCACGTACACATTTCCCTCATAAGTGTTGAGAAAAGACTCCATATAAGTAGAATTACGTTGACATATGGGAATAAACCTTAGCGTTAAGTCATAACGGAGTTAACTGAACTGAGAAAGAGTCGTAACAGCGTATTGGGTGACACGGTGGTGAACCTGCTGCGCGATAATTATGTATGGAAATGTCATCGGCGTTCGAATGTGTTACTGACGCTGAAGAGCATCACACAGTGATGTCAAGAAAATACTCTCTCACTTTTTCGCTCGCTCGCTCTCTTACTCACTGCATTTCCTGTTGCTCAAAAAAGGGGAGAGGAAGAGAGAGAGAGAGAACGAAGAAGTGAGAGATACACAGCAGGAAGGATAAAGAGATATATAGCAAAAATATAAGAGGAAGACGGGCAGAGAGACAGCAACAATGATACACAGATATCTCAAGAATAAGAGAGTGTGAAGTTGAAAGAGAAAAACGAAGAGACAAAGATACACATTTTGAATAAGACGGAGAGTGCTTATGTGTGTGAGAGAAAGAGGAAGAGAGACAGAGAGGCAGACATACAGAAAGAAGGAGAGAGAGAGAGAGAGAGATAGTATGAATGAGGGTGTGTATGAGATGAGCTCTGATTCACTGCCAGAGCTGAAATATTCATAATGACACACAGCTCATGAGCAATACAGGTATGCGTTAGGGTGTGTGTGTGTGTGTGTGTGTGTGTGTGTGTGTGTGTGTTTTTGTATGTGTAAGCGCTACATCCAACTGAGTTGGCGGTAAGGTGGGGTGAGGTGTGTGCTGTCAGTCATACAGGAAAATCAATATTAATCAGCGCTTACACACACACAGACACGCACAAACACACACTGCATTATAACACTAACAGTCTCAAACAGCAGTGGAGGTAGAGGTGTGCCATTATCTCGAAGGTGGTGTTTCTCATCTCTCGCTATGTCTCACAAAGTAACGTCTCTGGTTAACCTTTTTCTTAATGTTACCTTCCATCCTCCTAATCCCCCAGAGACAGCACTCTGCGCATCCTCCCCTCCGACAAGCACCAGTCTTCTTTTCTCCTCCTTCTCATTCATTCCTTCATACTGACTTTCAACACTTTATGGATGGAAATGCCCTCGACCTGGGCGTAAGCCACTCCTCTCCATCAACAGAAATCAATGCTACCTCTTTCCACAGCACTTATCATCATTTGGTATCCTTGAACCTGGAGTCGAGGAAAAGGACTCGTTTTCCCCTTACTCCCTCCATGATTGCCTACACCCAATGTCCTTTTCCCGCTTTCCTCAATCATGGACTTCCCAAAAGCTCTACACCTATTAACCCAGGCTTACCCATGCTGACGGGGACCAAAAGCTAGCCTGTTCAGTCCGATCCCAAAGAAAAGTCAATGCAGTACAAATCACTGAAAAAAGTCAATGCTGGCCATGATAGAAAGGCCACTTCACAGGCAAAGAGCCCAAGGCCACCAACTCGGCCTCCAAATTCCCCAGGTCCCAGTACAATTAAGCACCCATGGTATGCATCAGACACACAAGAGACCACACCCTGCAACCCACAGCAACCAAAGAATCCTGTGCTTACATCCTAGGGCCAGACACCACAGCAAATCCCCAGAGGCCCTGAGTAGCCATGCCCTGAGGGGGAGAGCTGCCATAGTAGTACAAAGGGAATACAAAACCTAGGTGGCTTTAATGTTAATGGTTTGATGTTGTGCCTGATTGGCATATCTTCTAAATAAACACAGGAATATGTTTTGCCATGCTCATTGGCTATCAGAGAATTAAGAACAGCAGAGACAAAGTAATCACAACCTGACACAGATCTCGTTGCTTGCCGTGACTTCTTCTAAGACTGCTTTCTAGAAGGAAAAGCTGGATGCATCTATACAAGATCTTAACAAGCTCCACAACATTTTTCTTCATTATTTAACCGATCGGCTCCTCATGCTCCGTCCTCCCCGACAATCTTGATGGCAAGATTGAAAAAAAACAACAACCAAACTTTCGATTTTACCCCAACCTTTACACTACAATATCAGGGAGTACCTTTATCTTTAACTGGCACAGTATTCCAACCTAGCAACACAAGAGATTCTGCAAGGCATCTTGTTCTTCAACCTGCCAGTTGGAACCAATCCTACCAACCTCACAGGACCTGCATCCCTTCCTCAGTACTATCATCAATGGCTTCATTACATCAGGTCCAACTATGTTTAAGAGAGTAAGGGTTACTCCCATCCTGAAAAAAGTCTGTTTCTCTTAGACTTCAGCAAGTACTGACCGGTATCACTTCTGTCTTCTGTCTCTCTAAGTCTCAGATCACAACCTTCAAGATCCTAGCCAATCTGACTTTAAAAGACTGCTCTTTTGGCCAACACTGATAAGTAACATGCTGCTAGGTCAACCAAAATGTAATAAGTTCTCATCCTCTTTGACCTTTCAGCAGGGTTTGACCCTGTCAATCACAGGACCCTATTGTCCATCCTTACTAGGCTTGGAATTTGTTTGCTTCCTGCATGGAAAGTCAGTCATATCAGGTAACATGGAGGTGACCCACAAGGTTCAGTACTTGGTCCTCTACTTTCCCTGATCTATACTCGATCTCTTGGTGCAGTCATATTCCACTATCACTGCTATGCAGATGACATTTACCTCATCTTCTCCTTGACTTCCTCAGACACAGTTGCTTCTGCTCAGATCTCACCATGTCTAGCAGACATTTCATCATGCATGGCAGCTAAAACGTAAGCCTAGCACAACTGAACTGCTGTTCATTCCCGGTGATTCATTCCCCTGTCAATATCTCCCTGTGATCTCACCTTCAGTCACTGCACGCAACCTTGGAGTAACCATCGTTTACTTGTTTCCAATTTTCAAGTTCTCCCACATCACCAAATCACTTCCCTTTGGAAAAGGGCTTTTGCTAAATAACATAAATGTTAAATGAGAACTTCCAGCCTGTTACAGGGAAGAGACTTAATATTTGGCATTGTGTTACTTTTCAAACCAAGACAAGATGGTGGATTTGGCTGTTTATAAGTGTAAATGGAGAAATCCAATGCTTTTATATATGAATTCTATACAGTAACTGATTTTTTAATTTAGAGAAAACAAAACAAATGAATAAAAAGATCTAAGCACCTTCAGCACCTGGCTCTCTAAAATAATACAAAAAACAAACACACTAAAATATTGAAAAAAAAAAAAAAAAGCGTTTCGTTTCTTTGACACCTAAGTGTGGATATCATGACTGTGTTTTGTGAAATGACGTGGACGCCTTTTTCAACATTGATCTCACTCGCACTCAGACTGGGTATATACAGTACACACACACACACACACACACACACACACTTAACAAGAAAGCTGACGTCAAACTCAGAAGTCAGCACCAGTGTTATGCTGTTCCTGACTTCACTGTTTTTCTAGTGCTGCTTTCTCAGTGTGTGTGTGTGTGTGTGTGTGTAGCAGTGGTTTGAGTAAAGGCTTCATTCTCTCAGATTACGTATTGATGGTGCTGACGTCTTCATCTCGCATGCTTTAAGGGACTCAAGGAATTATGGTGAGCTGTGGATGTTTGTGTGTGTGTGTGTGTGTGAGAGAGAGAGAGAGAGATTGTGTGATTTGTCACAGTCATCCATCTGTCCCCTTATACAGCACACAGGAAGTGGACACTTTGATTCATCATTACAGACATGCACAAACACACTGTCATCTCTTCATTCTGGAACAGCAATGTTGAGTGTGTGTGTGTGTGTGTGTGTGTGTTGAGGATCATGGTCACAGCTGATGCAGCAGTGCTGCCTGTTCCGGTTGTGTCTCCAACAAACTATGTATCTCATTCAGATAAATAACACATTCTGTCCGCTAAGAATATTAATACATTATACAGTGTAGTGCATGCTTGGGTTTGACATAGGTGCGTTGTCGATACACAAGTATACAAAATGCTCTTTATATACTTTCTATACTCTTTATGCATTTTTGGGGATAACATAACACAGCTTTTACTTCCTGTGTAGTGCTCTATATATCCAATATAGCATTTATACTTCCTATATACTGTGTAGGTATGTAGAGGATAACATAACATCATCTACTATCTGCCTAGGGCACAACATGTCCCCTACAGCTTCCACACTTCCTGTGTAATGTATATGTATGTAGCAGATGACATTACAGCTTCCATGTCCTATGTAGTACACTATACATATGTCCTCTACAGCTTATATACTCCCCATACACCGATCATAACATGGCCACCTGCCTAATATTGAGTAGGTCCCCCTTTTCCCACTGTAACAGCGATGTACTATGTATTCTGACACCTTTCTATCACAACCACCATTAACCTTTTCATCAATTTGCGCTTTATCTACATGAATAGCGCTACTATTGGATCGGATTACACGGGCCAGCCTTCAGTCACTATGTGCATCAGTAAGCCTTGGCCGACCCATGACCCTGTTGCCAGTTGACTGGTTGTCCTTCATTGGATCACTTTTGGTTGGTCCTGACCACTGCAGACCAGTAATAACCCACAAGAGCTGCAGTTTTGGAGTTGTTCTGATCCAGTCGCCTAGCCATAAAAATCTGGCCCTTGTCAAAAGTAACCAAATCCTTACGCTTGCCCATTTTTTTTTTGCTTCCAGCACATCAACTTTAGGATTCACTTTTAGCCTAATATAGGTTCATTTTTTGCCTAATATAGCCCACCCAGTTCCAGGTGCCATTGTAACGAGATTGAAAATGTTGATACTATGAGACAGGCCAAATTGTAACGGCAAGAGGACTGGGTCAGAGCAACTCCAAAACTTGTGGGCTACAGTGGTCAGGACTGACAAAAGTAATTCAAGTAAGAAAAACAGGCGACAGAGCCATGGGTGGCCAAGGTTCACTGGTGCACATGGGGAGTAAAAGCTGGCCTGCGTAGTCTGATCCAATAGCTCAAATTGAGGAAAGGTTAATGCTGGTTCCAATAAAAAGGAGTCAGAACACACAGGTCATTACTTATGTCGTGGCAAAGGGGGGACTACCTCGATAGGTGAGTGGTCATAATGGTATGACTGATCAGTGTACTCTATATGTAGGGGATGACATAGCTTCTATACTCAGCAAAAGGCCTGGAAGACCATGGAAGATAACTAAAGTGGAGGACGGCAGAATTCTGTCCATGGTGAAGAACCCTTTCACAACTTTTAGCCAAGTCAAGAACACTCTCAAATCTCAGTCATTGGCAAAGTCTACAGTCAAGAGACGACTTCATGAAGTAAATACAGACAATTCACAACAAGGTTGTAAACAATGCACATGAACAGAAAGTCCAAATTAGAGTTTGCTAGTAAACTAGTAAACAGATTCTTAATCCCTGGTGACTGATGAAGCCAAAAATAAACTTGCATAAGACTGTTGGGAAGAGAAAACTATGGAAAAAGAATGGAACAGTGTTATGGGATAAATGTGTATTACTACCAACTGAACCTGGTCACTGGTGTATATTGATGACCTGACAGCTGATGAATCTATCAGGATGAATTCTGAAGTGTATGAAGGGCTATACTCTCTTCTCAGATTCAGCCCAATGCTGCGAAACTGATGGAATGCCGCTCCATATTGCAGATGGATAATGACCCAAAACATACGGTGAAAGCTACTCAAGCATATCCAAAGGGATATTCTTCACTGGCCAAGTTAGTCACCTGCTCTCAACCCAGTAGAGCATGCTTTTCACTTACTGAAAGCAGAAAAACCCACAAACATGCAGCAGCTGAGGACAGTTGAAGCCGGCAAAGGCAAGGCCTGGCAAAGTATCCTGAGGGAGGAACCGCAGCATTTGGTCATGTCCGTGGGTTCCAGACCTCATAGACTGCAAAGGATTTTTATCCAAGTATCAAAGGCAATCCATGTTTGTAATTAGGTTAGTTTGTTCCCTTATTTATGAGCGCCCCCAAAATGGAGATGCTTTGTGTGTGTGTGTGTGTGTGTGTGTGTGTGTATCAAAATGGCTGAATGATTAAGGCTACGCTTTTGTCAAACCCCTTGAATTATAGATGAAAGTCTTGACCTCTCACATCTTGAGTGTTTAATTTCAGATTCAATGTGGTGATGTACAAAGGCCAAATAAATAAATAGATAAATAAATGTTCCAAAATGTATGGACCTGGCTGTATGTTTGTATGTAGGTGATGATATAACAGGTTCTACACCCTGTGTACTGAAAATCTATATACAGTATAACATAACAGCTACTACACCTCAAATAGTGCACAATTTCCCCATCTATACCATACAAGCGTATACCGAATAGGATATAAATCATCTCTCTGAAAAGTGCATTATATGTCACTTAAGGATTCCCTTGTCCTTATATACTGTACATATGCTAATAGTACATAACAGTCATACACCCTATAGAGTGCACTAAATGTCACCTTATAAACTCTCTACCTCATATATAAATGTAGGGGATTTGACATAACAGCTTTTACACCTATGTGTTCCCCATAGACCTATAGATCCAAGAGTATGTAATAATCCCCTTTAGTCTTTACATATACTGATTTCTTCACCCTACATGGTGCACCATAAGGAATATATAAGAGAAAACGAAGAAAAAAAAACTTAAATGGTCCCTAAAACATCTATGATAATAATAAAAGACAGTAATAATTAGATGAAGATGATGATGATGATGATGATGATGTGTGTGCGTGGATGGGATGAGGGCAGCTTCCGGCTCACTCTGAGTTCGTCACCCCATGCCTGAGTCACAGTGGATTTCTATTTTATTCATTAATCCACTTAAAATATGCTTTTATCCGAAGCAAGTTGCAGTTGTAAACTAAAGCAGTGAGCTAAAATGAAAAGAGCAGAAACAGAAATGAATCAGGAGAAAGAATCACAGCAGAGTGTCAGAGGGGAATACAGAGCGTTACTGCTGCTGCGCGGTGTTTATGGGAGATAAAAGATTAAAGGGAAGCGTAGGAGCTGATTCAGAATGACAATGAAGGTCGAACAGGTGTGTGTGTGTGTGTGTGTGTGTGTGTGTATAGGTGTGGGTGAAGTTGGGTTTGGACTCAGACATCAGAGTCGAATGAATCACTAATAGCAGCTGTACAGAAATGTAATCAGACAATAACGCAACAGACCTTTTATAAACGTTCTCTCCCCCTTTTTTTTATTTATTGTTTTTGGTCTGGCCAATGTTTTTTTGTTATTATTTTTTTATCTCAATAATATATAATCTAATTTTAAAACACTATCTTACTTTTTATCATACAGGTTTTTTTTTTTAATTTTAACTTTGTAGGTTTTTAAAAAAAAAAAAAAAAAAAAAAAAAACTCTTTGTCTCTAAATAATGACCTAAAAACATTCTTCCTTAAAAATTAGAATTTTGTAACAATCATAATTTTATAACATTTACTTGTCGTACATACATATTAGTTAATAATAAGTTAAAATTGTGATTTCTTTTCAAACATTCAGCAGAAAAAAATCTACAAACTGTGACATGTTAGCCCAATGCTAATGTACTGTAGCTAATATATATTATAGAACTTTGTCTCACCCAAAATCTTTAGAGTAAATTTCTTCCCCAAGTTCTTTAGTGACGTCTGTTAGGACGCAGTGGGACGTGCGACGTCGTGTCATCTGTAAACACGTACCAAACCTAGACATGTTACTGAACTCATGTGCAATATTATTATTTTTATTGATTGATTTGCTGTTTTTTTTTCCCTCACTAACCCACATGTAATAATTAGGAATAATGACTCTCCACTTCCGATATAGAAGTGCCCTAACGCTGCATCGGGCAGTGCGGTGTTCTCTGTGAAAATGAGTCACACACTTACAGCACCTTTGAGGGAGCGAGATGTCACAATAGGGAGACATCAATCAAAGACAAATCATCTGCCGTGACTCATATACTGTAAGTAACGTCCTTCAAAAACGCTGTTAACCCTGCACCCCATGTGACTTTCCTTTTTTCACTCATGCGTTAGCGCTATATAACACTGACGTGATTAAAGGGACAGTAGGCAAGATTAGGTCTCTAGTGGTTAAGAAGGTGAAGTGCAACAACAACAACAACAACAACTTCATGAACCCGCCTCTTGTGCCAGTGCTCATTTATATTATGAGCTTCCGTGAGTTTTATAGATGCCTCCCTAGCTCGTTAGCATTGTTAAAGGGTGTTTTTTATATATATATATATATATATATAAAGAAGGTGTTTGTAACGCATAAATATACATTAACTCGATTCGCCATCATACAGTTCAGAGTTTTATACAAATAATAAACATACAGTAATAAATTTCCCCATCTTAAAAAAAAAATACTTCCCTGAACAGAATGAATTGTGGGCGGAGTAAAAGATGAGGGTGTGGTTTGAAAAAAAAAGAAAAATCAAAAAGGAGCAAATGGAGGGCCGGAGTACGAGTTTCCAAACAGGATTTCTCTTCCATATAATATATTTGTGCATGAACTTGAAACTTGAAAAACACGATCCGATTAGCGCGTCTTCAAGGACACGTGACAGGATGGGGGAACACGTTAACAGTGGGGCGGAGGTGGCTCGGTGTGTTAAAGCTCTTATAAGTTACTGATCGGATGGTCGATGGTTTGAGACCCGGCTCTGCCAGGTTGCCTCTGTTGGGCCCTTGAGCGAGGCCCTTAACTGCTTGGTGTATGATGACTGACCCTGCGCTCTGACCCTGCACTCTGACCCCAGCCGGCCAACAACAAATACAGAATTTCCCTGTGCAGTAATGTATATGTGAGGAATAAAGGCTGGACTGGAATAAAGGGTGAGGTGACAGTTCAGTCTTATTGGTACGAAACCCTGGGCCATAAAATGTATAGCACAATGCTGCCATCTACTGGTACAAGCACAAAATGACATGTACCTTTGCCACCAGGTAATTTAAATTTCAGTATGGATTTAATGTTGACATGACATCCAGATCCATATTTACTCCTGCACATTCACTAGCTCCTGACCCTCACTGCAGCCGTATTTAGGGCTTTACCCTAAACGCAAACTCTAACGCTATATCTCTGAGTGAAATTGTACAACACTGGGAATTTGTACATAAGCATTGAGGCCGTTATTCAAGCCTTGCCCATGTGCAGCTGAGGTCACGCCCTTTCCTGAGTTTCCTCTCCGCATTTCCCTCAACAGAGTCTAAATTTTTAAGAGTTTAACTTAACCTTTAACCCCTTCTCTTTTTATTTCTTCATAGTTTAATTTCCATCACCATCTTAAGCACCAGTCCCTCATAATGTCAACCATAACACGGTCCTGTTTACCATCTCGCCACCTCCCCGCTTGGACACCATTTCCATAGTGACATTTATTTATACATCCGAGCAGGTGGCAGGGCCTTGCTCAAGGACAGTGGTAACCTGGTAGCACTGGGGTTTGAACCTGTGACCTTCTTTCTCATCAGTAATCCAATGTCTTCCCCAAATTTGAAAAAGTTCATATTCTACCTCAGTTTTTTTTGTTTTTTAACCTGGATGGGGGATATAACACAGAACAAATGAAACACATTTGGAAAGACGTCATGGCATTTTGCCTGGCAATTTTATGTCACTTTATGTCAGTGATCTTTTCTTAATTTGTTCAAGAAGCAGCTACGTTCAGTCGGAACAGGTTAAATATAAAATACGAGATGCTATTAATCGCTAAATATGATGAAACAGTGGCGATTTCTTTAAGACTGCAAGGGAAGCTCAGCTTCCCCTATAATGTCACAAAATTAATGGTCAAATTATGT
>JAOTRS010000001.1:1708404-1719853 GCA_028565755.1 Dinotopterus cunningtoni | reverse complement strand
GGCCGCGGGCGTCCGGACATATGGAATAGGCGGATATCGGTATAAGGGGGACGGGTAATTATGCGGCTATTTATGATTGTTGCGTACACAAGCCACTGTAAATCTTCCTTTAACGGTTCTGCACTAGTGATAAGAATGTTCTTGATGTCCTTCAGAGAGGCTTTATGTAAACATGATACGGTTTAGTGGTTTGGGTTATGAGCAACTGCAAGAGAGCCACTCGGAGAGCCTTGAGCACAGACTATATTTCTCCAGTAGATTTTGTTTTTAAATACACACCACACGGTACAATTGGGATCAGCAAACATTGCATGACTCAACACTTTTCTTCGTTTATCATCTTTTTTTTTTTTTTTCATATTCAGGGTCTTAGATTATCACGAGTATACTCAGGTTTCCGTATTCCTTGGCGTAAAAATATATTTTTTTTTCCAGACATATCGAGATCCCTGTTTTCAGTCGTCCTGAGGTCTCTGTCTATACAATGAACAATTCAGTCCTTTCAAAGCTCGCACACAGAAAAGGAAAATTAGAATGTAACCCGAAGCTTGGCTCGGGTGTGTGAGAGCTTCCAGCCTCATAGTCTGTCCTGAAAGGGGAACGGTATGTGACACGGACCGCTGATTATATATCTTATATATCTAGCTCTTAATGCTGATCCAGAGTCAGCTCCGGACGAAAACGTTGGGTTATTGAGGTTTTTGGACAGATCAGCTTTGACAAATACAATTTTATTGATTTTATTAAAATTGTAAACGATTAATGAGTGTTTCTGAGTAAACATTTATATTTTGAGACTTTTTTTATTGAAAGTGTATAAAACACAATATCAAGGTAATCAATTCTCAGTTGGTTTCTTTTTTTTAATGGTTTATGTCTTTAAAAGCTAGAATTCCAGGTTAAATAAACCAGGTGTTGTATCTTTAGGGTCATCTGCTGTTTTGGAGGTAAACTGCAACTGTAAATACAATATTAAAGAAAATTATTGTTTCCTTCAGCTCCCCTAATGAAAGAATAGAAACGTAATGTAAACTAATTAACATACAGTAAGATAGAATTTTTTTTATAATTTCTTTGATGCCTTTAAATGCAAATTGGTTTTACTTTATATATTTATTTATTTTACGACTTGGTGATTCTTCCAAGCCTGAGTCCCTGAGAATAGGGGGTGGGACTTTAGCTGCGGACGGGGTCTATTTTTTAATCAGAAAAAAAGGGGAAAAAAACATTACATTTGTAATAATTACTAAGAAATTTAGTAAACTTTACTTATATTTTTTCTTTTAGTTTTTTTTTTTAGCTTGGGTGAAATTCATTTGATTGAGCTAACTGCCCAAAACTGCTAAAAATTTATAGGAATTAGTAAGTAGGTAGTAAGTACTTAATGCTAAGTACTCAATATATATCAAAAGCTTTGATACCGTACATGTTATCTGACCAGGTTACTGTATATAACAATGGTAATAAACTTGGCTAATTAACTTGCCCACATGTTAGCTATCTACATTGTCAAAGATATCCCCTATTTATTGACAATTCCTGTTTAACACTTTGCGAAATTGTGGTGACAAATTCATGTAATGTTTCTAACCCCTGATCTGCAGGTGACGTGAGTGTAGAGAAGCTAGCTGCAGTGAAGGACAGCAGTATGATGGGCATGTACAGGCAGACTGATCGGTGTACGGCAAGTAAGTCTCACCTGACCTTCACTTCACATCCAAATATATAGTTAAGCATTTAATCTGCTTTTAATTCAAGAATACAATTAATCTGTTATATAATAATATAAATATAAAAAATATACGCTGTGCTGTTAGAGAAAAATACGTCAGAATGGTGCCATGCACCAGCGCAGTATACAGTATTGTTGTGATTCTTCTTATAAAATGACATTTTGGTAATGGTAACATTCCTGTAGTTAAATTTTGCTAGCCAATGTCTTGAAACGTCTGAAAGAAATGCTAGCGCAGGCATGTGCGCCAACAAGGTGACTTACCTGCGTATCCTTATCTAGCTTGCTAGTGAACTTGGCTAATGAGGCTAATTCTATAGTTGCAATATAATGTTCAAAATTATGACGTCTAGCCGATTCTTCGCTCAGAGGATGTTAAACACTGCTAATGATGCAGGTACAGATAAACACATGACCGTGTTTTGCATGCAACACCACGTGTGCTTACAAGATTAAAGATTTAATGCTAAGCAACAAAAATGCTGTATCATGCTTGTGAAATAGACAATAGTTCTCTAGTTCATTTTAAGGACTTCACCTTGCCACTCACAACACAGAACCGGATTAGTGTAAGAGATTAACCTTCCAAAATATGTTTGTGAGTTGGACACTCATGGGTTTAGAGCTGGATTGTGAAAGTGTTTAGAGGTTTCTTTTTATATTTCTTTGATGCATCAAAACAGCTATATGGATATTTTTAAATCACCGTCATAGTGATATGAAAACAAACACTAAAAACCTTAACCATTCACAAATTCCTAAAAAATAAATTTCCTTAAATAGTAATAGTATTAATGCTCATATGGAAATCTATACTGGAATTAAAAAAAAATATATATTTTTTTTATTTTTTTTATTTTTTAGGTGGCGTTCCTGGTCTTCTCTCGTCACATGTCCACATCTTCTTCCTGGCTGCTGTTTACCTTCTCCACTCCCTCATTCTCAAGGGAGATTATTAAATCTGAAGTTACTCCAAGAGTTCATCTGCAGCTCCACCAAGCCTGCTTAACTCTACAACACTCAAGAGAATGAACGAGCTCTGCCGTGCCTGAGGTCGAAGAGCTCGGATCAACTGCTGTATAATAATACAAGATTTAAAAATTTTTTTTTTTTTTGTCTTTTGCTTTACTGTTACTTTCTGAAGAGTACTTAGACCTTGAGCGCAATCCGTTTGCTCCATGTGCACAACCTTGTCACCACTGTACAGTATATTTGACAAATGCTTTACAGTGTATTTGCATTTTAAACACTCAAATGATTGTATATATTGTGTTCCCCACATTATAAATGTCCTAGTTTAAGCTTTGTTGCACTAATTTCTAATTCGAGTGATTGTCCATTGAATGAAGTAGAATTTAATTTGTATGTCGTGTGAACGTGCCTTCTAGGCAGCGAAAGTGCCCTCTAGTTTAATTAAAACTGCATAGAACAAATTGTATGTATGATGTATTGTTTAGATTTTATATATAAAAAAATCTAGATATACTGTCCCCAGGTCTGGCAAATTCCTGCCCTCCACTGCCCCCTAGTGTACAGATTCCCAACACTGGTCCAGGACAACATGACCTGACAAGTCCTCCAGTACTCCTACACATTTGAGTCTTTTTCCTTCTACCTTCACATCTGATTCAGTTAATTAGCTTATTAAGCGCACTTCATGTGTTCAAGTGGGTGTGTAGGAAAAACACTACAAATAGGCAGGACAAGGGCTACTCCAGGAGCAGGGGTGGGAACGTGTGCCCTAGTAGATGTAGCATTTAATCCTATGACTTTGTGTACATCAAAGGTGAACATCAATTAAGAATTCTCATTGGAATATTAGGGCATGCCCAAATTGACATATTTACAGCTTAGTAGGAAACAAAACAAAACAAACAAACAAAAGAAACTTTGGTCTCAAAACCTAGATTTCCTATTCCTGACAAGTGTATGGAAGGTGACTGTTTATGTAAAATTATAGTAAGCCATAAAATTATGCATAATTAGGGTCGTGGCTGATCTGAGTGACAGCTGCACTGCAGGTGTCATCTGCTATGCATGACTTTAACTAACCAGCTATATATATTGAATTTTTTTAATTTGTCTAAAATGAACATTTTCCTCACAATATTCTGTGACTTCTAATTAGACTGGTTTTGTGAACAATAAAATTTAAAAAGAATTTATTCATCGTTTTATTTACAACGTAACGCTTCGAACCGTGAAGTTGTTAGCAAAACTCGCGCAAAAAAAAGCGTTAAAAATGAAAAACTATAAGAAAACCCACTTTATTATTAAATCGGGTCCGGTTGTTGCCATGGCGACCTGATTCCTCCAGTTCGGCTGTTCTGATTTGTTGCCTTTGCAGTTCATTTGCATAAAAGAGGGCGAGCCTTGCGCTCCGGGACGCTAGTGAAAACGCGAGGAGGTCACGTGACCGCACACGTCGACGCTGTACATGGCGGCCTCCTGTTTCCTCAATGAGCACACGGCAGCGTAGAGTTCCCGAGGAGAGCTTACTGGCATCGACACGGTCCTTCTGTCAGACGGTATCTCTCCGGGGGTCTGGGTCACTCACACGAACACAGGCACACGCACAGATATACAGAACCGCGCGAGGACGCGTAACGGAAACGGATTCCGAGCGGGACGGGTGCGCGAGATGCGCGCGTGCATGTTTTTGTTGTCTGTGATCAGCAAGGATGGAGCTAGTAAACAAATGAATAATAAACAAAAAGCGTTCGAGAATTAAGTAATTATAAAACGCTTCCATATGTTTAGGACGTCTATTTTAGATTGTAGTCATGTGTGAAGTGTTGAGGACGTAGTGGTTTTTTTTTTTTTTTTTTTTTAAGAAATCACGACTAGTGAAGTAATCCGTTAACCTAGTCTAGTCAATTTAAACCACCCTTAACCTTTAAACAGTTAGTCGTACTTCATGATTGAAGACGTGTTATGATGTACAAGTTAACAGTTATTTAATTAGTTCACTATTTAAGCAGCTTGTTATTGTTTTCCTCGTTATCCAGTATCATGAGCAAACTCGGCCAATCAGAGACCGGCTCTGGTGTTTCCGTTCATGTGATTGGACGACGCACAAAATACCGCCCTTTATAAGCGCACTACACGGCGCTCGACCTAGGACCTCCTGCGCCCTCTTGAGGTCACTTTGTGCCACTGCTGAGGAAGGCATTTGAGTCAGAGTCCTAATAAAATGGAGGAAGCTTTGCTGATCTGACAGAAGAAAAGGAAATAAGCTGATAGCAGACAGAAGCAGCATATTTAATAATAAAAAAGAAATAAAAATATTCTTTTTTCAAAAAGCTTATGAAACCATATGAAATAAACTTAATTTTTTTTTGCTCTCACTCCACTATTATGTTACTTTGCATATTGTCTAGTAGGGATGGGAATCACCAGTCACCTCCAGATACAATATCATCCCGATACCTCAGTGCTGATTCGATTACAATTGCGATTTTATAAGTATCACAATATTATAAAAAATCGTAATTCGATGTTACATTTCCCCCTGATTTTTTTGTTACAACTTTAAAACTTAAAAAAAGTCTAATGAGTAATTAAATGTAACTCATTCTTTATAACATTAGTTTTCTCATTTAAAAACAAAAAAGTGCAGCATTTAAACACTTCAAACTAACTTCAAATACAAGAGCGTAACATTTAACTGAGCAGCTCGTATCTCTGTCATCTGCTATAATTATTATTTATAAACACTTTAGCAAATAATTCACTCTTACCACATGGGATGAAAATAATTCAGAGTGCGCCACCTGTAGGATTATAAAGAAACTGCATTGTTTTACCGCATCCAAAGTCTCAAAACTCTATTTGAAAGTGAGCGTGTGGAGATTTTCAACTAATTAGCGCTCGTGTTGTTTTGAGATGTGTCTGAAGAAGTCTGGAGAAAAAGGCAAATCGGAGGCTTTTAACTTGCTCGATTTTTGATAATGTAACCATAAAAATGTTTCTTTTGCGCTGCTCAGAAGCTTCTGCACTCGAGACAGAATTGTCTATATCTGATGCTGATCATCGGTCACAGCCAATCAAACTGGAAACCAACCGATTCTGGTCACTTGTCAATCGGCCTGTTCATCTCTATTATTAAAAAAAAAAAAAAAAAAATTTGTTGGAGAATTTTGAATGTGACAATACGCGAATCACCACACAAAAGAATTACAACTCATAATCTCTATTGTCTAATCACTATACACTTGTTATTACACTAAATCAATGTTTAACCAGAGAGTTGGCACTTTTATGAGCCTTAAAGACCAAAGACCTGAGTGCAGTCGACTTTGAGCTTCAATACACTGTCAGATCTCAGACCTTAGACAAGATCCAGGCTGAAAAAGCAAACCATGAGCAAGGGTAACATTTTAAAACCTTTATATATA
Organism: Dinotopterus cunningtoni; assembly: GCA_028565755.1. NCBI lineage: Eukaryota > Metazoa > Chordata > Actinopteri > Siluriformes > Clariidae > Dinotopterus > Dinotopterus cunningtoni. Next base: position 1,713,724 of record JAOTRS010000001.1, on the reverse strand, counting down.
TTGATTTATCAGCTTTCGTAAAAGTTCAGACTGTCGTGAGGTCTGTGGACTTGTGATTTATCGTTATTACCTCAGCGTAGAGTTTAACAGGTGTGTTTTGTGCGTGCAGACGCCGCCATGTCACCGAAGATCACGTTGGAGCTGCTGAGGCACCTGAGGCAGGCGATGAAGAATGGAAAGCACTTCACCGAGCCCATCCAGGCGTACATCGTGCCTTCAGGAGACGCACATCAGGTGAGAATGCCAGCGCTTAAAGTCAGAGAACTCGAATCCGCTGTTATCAGGTGCTGATCATTAGGTATACGAAACATATAAACATTGCAATGCACAATATTGCTGTGGCATAATGTTTGCTTATAACTATAACATTTGTATAATCAATAGTGCAGGTTTAAGTCTCCGGTGCGTCTGATGCAAGGAAAGTTATGAATCAGCTTCATCTGTGTGGAAACAAGCTCCACCTATTTGGATCTAATTTACATGTCATATGCATACGCCCTGCCCCTTTATCTATATAATTTACATAAAAAGAGCTTCAATACCGTAATAATCTAAAGAAAGAAATCAATTGTAGAAGAAAGGAGCAAAAAATAAATTGTAAAGTATTTGTGTCGGTCATGACGAATATTCTCCCGGGAAAATGTTCGTGTGTGTCATGTCTCAGGTTGCGTGATTGTGATTGTGAAATCACCTCTGATTACCTGAGCGTGTGTGTCCTCGGGGAAAGCACTGTAAAACCCCCTTCCTCTTCAGGGTTGAGATTAACACTCATTAGGTGATCAGCTGATTGTTTGGGTCGTGGCTCAAGCTCCGACATCCACCTGGTACAAGTGTGGTGTCTTTGTTCGACTTCTTATTTCAGGATTTTTTGTAAAAGTAGTGCTTTCACACATGGCTCGTTTCTTAGCTGATATGATAGACGGTAGAATTTATATTTACTTTGGAATATTGGTGATGAAATACATTTTATAAACAGTATACACACACATTTTAAAATGTATACATTTTTAATTCTGAGTTGTTTTTCCGTTACAGAGCGAGTACATCGCGCCGTGTGACTGCAGACGCGAGTTCATCTGTGGATTTAACGGCTCAGCGGGTACGTCTTCTCATGACTGAGCCTGAATGTGATACACCTTTTATAATCGTGTATAAATACCATGCTGATTAATTTTTCCCCTTTATAAAACCTAAATATGTGTAATATTCACAGTTTCTGTGTGTATGGTGTGTTTATAATAGGAACCGCTATCGTGACAGAACAACACGCCGCCATGTGGACGGACGGACGCTACTTCCTGCAGGCCAGCCAACAGATGGACAACAACTGGACTCTCATGAAGATGGGTAAGAGCGGAGAAAAGATCTTCAACGCGCGTCTCGGACGTTTCTGTTTATTCTAAGACGACTCTGAGTTTCCTCTTCCCGCTCTCATGTCCTTCTGCAGGTCTGAAGGAGACGCCGTCGCAGGAGGACTGGCTCATCAGCGTCCTGCCGGAAAACTCCAAAGTGGGAGTCGACCCCTGGATCATCGCCGCCGGTTAGAGTTCTGCTCTATTATGATACCCGGGTGGCGATTCAACTCGAAAATTGAAAAAAATAGACACTGCAGTGGATCAGATACCAATATTTACAATTATATACGATATTTTCAGTGTATAAGTGAATGTACAAATTATATGTTTGTGTGTGTACGTGTGTTGGAGAGGGGGAATGAGTCGATTTCACTGGTTTCAATGAATCTGTCTGGGAGCACAATGATAGAAAATGTCTGTCCTGTAAATCTGTCCTGATGGTAAATAATACGAATTTCGGAAAAATCCTCAACAAACAGAGTTCACAGTCCAATACAGTGGAAAACAGCTCTGAGACAAAATGGCGTCTGGCATTCTCCTCATGATTTAAAGGCGAAGAGACAAACATTTTACTGGGAGATTCATTTACTTAGGTGCGATTACATTTTTTGGCCACATGATGGCAGCGTAGGGAAAGGGGACAGATTTAGTCAGCTTTATATTGTATATTTGTCTTAAAGGGACATAAGACTCACTTTGTCGAACAAATCGGATTTACACACATCCTCGTTTGTAAGTTGGGGACTACTTGTAATTTAAAGAGCCCCACCTGTACGATTATAGAGGAACAGCAACAGTGTTTTTTTTTCTCTTTTTTTTTTTTAAACCTCAAATTCAAATACTATATACTGTATAGAAAGAAAATGGATTAACACACAAAAGAATCACGATAAATAACCAAATGATTTTTTCTGCCCCGTCTTTAACAAAATACTGTTGTATTTGATCTATTTGTATGCTTGTTGTTGTGTATTTTAGATCAGTGGAAAAGCATGGCGAAAGCTCTGAGCAGTGCCGGACATAGGTTGGTCGCCGTTCAGGAAAATCTAATCGATGCTATTTGGGAGGACCGACCAGCTCGACCCAGCACTCAGCTCAGCGTTCTGGGGCTCCGATATACCGGTCAACACACACACACACACACGCACACACGTATATACACACACAAGCAGTATTAGTACACTTGAATTGAGTATGGATATAATATGAAGTCATTGTGATCATCTGGTGTTTGTGTGATCAGGTCTGAGCTGGCAGGACAAGATCATGCAGCTGAGGGCGAAGATGGCCGAGAGGAAGATCTCCTGGTTCGTCGTGACTGCCCTGGACGAGATCGCATGTGTGTATGAGGACGATTTGTTGTGTGTGTGTGTGTGTGTGTGAAGTAGCACGATCACGACGCAGCTCTCAGGCTACTCTCAGCTTGCTTATTAAAGTAGCTCTTAGGGCAGATTGGTCGTATTGGAGTGTTGATGGTAATTGGATTGACATTGTTTGATAGAATCTTTTATTGTGTGTGTGTGTGTGTTGGTCATTCTTTAGCTGAACTATATCCTATAATGAGAGAGGTTTGTTTTCATGTATACTAAACTCCAAAAAAATAACGAGGAAAGGGCACAGTATTGTAGACGAGGGCAAAAGTTTACACCCCCTGCGCCAATCCTCTTATCTCTATTTTTCTTATCCTCAAAAAAAAAAAAATAAATAAATAAATAAAGATATGGGGGACAATTAGGCTGAAGATGGCGTGGTACTGTATATAATAGACACGTGTGTGTTTGTTTTATTCTTTTTTGTACTACAGCTCAGATTATCTTTTTATCCGTTTACATACTGTATTATTGAATGTCTATAAGACGAGTTAGTATTAACTAGTACCGTTTGTTTGTGCTTATTATCTGCAGGGCTTTTTAACCTGCGTGGCTCAGATATCGAGTACAATCCCGTGTTCTTTGCGTACGCCATCATCGGACTCGGCAGCATACGGTAATAAAACTCTTATAAATATAGACTATATAATGTATGCTGTGTATAGGAATTAACATTTTCTTTGTTGTGGAATTCATAATTAAATCCTATATGCTGTATCCGTCCCCGCTGTCAGATTGTTCATGGACGAGAAGCGCGTTAAGGACCCGGAGGTGAGGCAGCACCTGGAGCTTGATGTGGCGACTAAGCCCGAGCTGAGCGTGCAGTGTTTACCGTATGATGGCGTCTGCTTGGAGCTGCAGGCCGTCTGCTCGGCTCTCGGCCCCAAAGACAAGGTGTGGATCAGCGACAAGGCCAGCTGCGCTCTCACCCAGGCCATCCCGAAGGTCAGTCCCACATACGCGCTCAGTATGTTTAGGATTATTGATGCACACATTTGTATTAATTAAATGATGGCAAAGAAAATTATAATCCATACTGTACATCATGTCATTTCTTTCCAGGTGCACAGATCTGCAATCCCATACACGCCTCTGTGTCTGGCCAAAGCAGTGAAGAACCCTACAGAGATCCAGGGCATGAGGGTGGCACACGTGAGTGAAAGTTAAAGCTCAACCATCGCTATAATCAGTTACACGGCTTCACGATATGATCATGTTATATAATAATACTGCTGAGGTTGGATAATCTTCTACTGTCTCGTCATAAAAACGTTTCAGATTAAAGATGCAGTGGCACTCTGTGAGCTCTTCACCTGGCTGGAGAAAGAGGTATCATTATAACAATTATTATTATTATTATTATTATTATTATTATTATTATTATTATTACTACTGTGTTTCCCACACATACAAGTATATTTGGGCGGGCTTAAAATCTGTTCAGGAGAACGATGGCATCTGCAATTGATTCATTAGTTCATTAGATGGCATTGCAATTGATTCGGACAGTACACTGCTCTCGCGCTAGCAGAATAAACGGGTACATTAGTGCAGTGTACCGTCCGCTACTAATTAATAAATCGATCACGGTGGTGAAAAGAGTAAGACTAAATTATCTTCTCCAGCTGAACCCTGGCTCCGGCTCTCATCTCGGATTCCTTTGTCATCTAATGCTTTTTATTTTTGATTTTATTTTTGATTTTATTTTTATTTGCAACTTATGTGTACTGATGGTCACACAGGCTCTGCAGAGAAACACAGTTACATACAATGAACGGCTCTTATTTACAAAACTCAGGAAGGTTACTAAAACTCAAGTGGTCTACAGTCAATGAAAAAAAACCATTAGTTAATTAATTAATTAATTCGTTCCGGAAGCGGGCTCATATTGCAAAACAATAGTAAACCAAGTCTAATTTTCCCATAAGATATAATGGAAACTCAAATTATTCGTTCCACAGCCCAAAAAAATAAATACATAAAAATAATTAACATAAAATATAAAGTAAAAATAAAACAAATTAACCTGCAATTTACCTATGAAAAAAAAAGTAAAAATAAATCCTGACAGATAAGTGTTTCCATTTGTGTGCGCAGGCGCTGTGTGTGTGCGTGTGTGAATCTAACGCAAGTCCCCCTCTCCCCCTTCTCGTCTTACACAGTTACCCTTCCTCCACTCTTTTCACAGACGCGTGCACACAACGGAAACACTGTTTTATCGGAAAAATAAACAAGAAATGTTTAACGGAACCACTTCTGCACTTTACCTTTGAAAAGAATCGCGATAGAGCAGTGTTTCTGTGTAGAGCAGAGAGAAAGATTGTGTGTGTGTGTGTGTGTGTGTGTGAAGGCGAAAGTAGGAGGGGTCTGTATGTGTGTGGCACCATGTCCAATGACACGCACACAGACACAAAGAGCAGGCTAAGTCTTGAGCAGAGAGAGAAAATGGATCTTTAACCTCTCTAATGAGACTTGCTTTTGCTTCACACACGCGCTGTACACACATGCAAACAGACACAAAATATGTTTTACGCACACACACGTGGTCACAGTGTTATAGTAAACAGTACACGCGTGCACGGATGTTGATTATAC
>JAOTRS010000001.1:1580362-1593704 GCA_028565755.1 Dinotopterus cunningtoni | reverse complement strand
AAGAAAGTCCAAACCACGTGAGGTGATAAACTCCTTTAGAATGAAAGTTTTGTTGGTTAGTGACCTCACATTTACCAAGCTCATCTTGGTCATCCTGTTTAGAGTCGAGGGCGGGTTGAGATAAGGCCAGGGCGCCTGACAAAGCGAGCGCAGGTTCCCCGCCTTCACCCCCCGCAGCCGGTGAAAATGCGGAGCACTACGATGCGACCGAGAAAATTCATCCGAGCCAACCACAGGTACCAGGCAGGGTACCGCGTCTGTGAAACCCCGAGACATAATACAGTACTGATCAGTTCCATAGATCGATCGGAAGGTCTCAGGAAAACATGCCAAACAGGCTTTAAGCATCACTTGGCGACTGCTGCGTTTGCCTCGGCGACGGGAGTGCTTTCTCCGGCGACCTGGAACTGCACAGCGGTAGATGTCAGCAGGTATTCCCGATAACAGTGGGGGCAAGTGATTTTGTTCATTATTCTCAAACCGTGTAAAATTTTCCACAGCAGGCCGAAGGTTCAAGAGTGTTTGGCGATCATACACCAACAGAGAGTTAACTTTTTGAGTGACCTATGCATGACCTAGTTCAAATAATAATTTTGACAAAACCTGTACATTTTTTAAATAAGCAATAATTGATCGCCATTTGTAGAACATATCAGTAGAACCTTTCAGTGTGCATTTAATCTTCTCTAGCTTAAGAAAAGATAATAAATCTTTTATCCACTGAGAGATAGAGGGACACTTAATGGACTTCCAATGTAAGAGTATGGAATGTCTGGGCAACAAAGATGAGAAGGCGATAACATCTTTATGTGCAGAACTCAATGAGACTGAATCATCTGCAATGTCAAATATAGCAGTTAATGGACATGGATTAAATATGATCAGGGTTTTCCGAATGTGCATTGTCGTGTATATATATATATATTGGATTACAGTGTAATCCAAAGTTTAGGTTTCAGCTTCACAATATAATGTTGAACCTTTTCCCAGATAATGTTCCAATAATGGCCCTTTGAGAATCCCAGAACTCTGTAACTGTAAGCATAACTTTTCCCCCAATATATCCATATCCTTCTGTTTGAGACCACAAAAAAAGAATCACTTCTTTTGTGCAAATCATAAGTAGGGCATCCATTTTTGCTTGTTACGCAGTTACAAATGATCTGATATAACACAAGTTTTATAACTGAAGTGCAGATATTTTTTACTCACCCTTTATGTTTTTGCACAAAAACACAGAGAATTAAAAGAGGCAGTACTAATTTTGTGAATCTTCGGAATCATAATATCAATCATGCACAATTATTTCAATAACCCATAACACTCCTTGTAAAACCTTTGGATCATATGGAGAATGGCATTCTGAGTTGGTGCCACAGGATGGCTTAAAAGTGTAGTTTCATTTTTAATAAGCAATTATTTGATAGCTTATAGGACAGCTTATTGTCTTTTATAGTTCTTGAGAATCATATATCCAATAAGCAGATGATATGAGTGAATTAGCAATTAGCTGCTTGTCGTGAACCTTTCCCATTACTTAATGAAGAAAAATTACTTTGTATTGTCAAGTATCAAATGTTATTCAAAACAGATCAGTTACCTGACTAGCTATTAGGATAGGCTTACAAGCCCAGGCATAGCATTACCCCACAGTTTTTTTTTACAGCTAAAATTTTATAATGACTGTTATTAAACCTAGAGCTAACTGTCTGTATACAGCAATACTTACCAGATGGAGAAATGGAGAAATTCTCCATTAAAAACTGACTTGTCAACCTAGAACTTGGCCACTCTCTCAAAATTCACACAAGAAAACATGCCGGTATAAACTGGCCCGTCTGGCCCCACCCACATTTGATCTAGAAACATTAAGTTAATTAAAATAGATTTTTTATGTTTATTCTATGTTATGTTAAATGAAAGAATTACAAAAAAGCTACAATAATAACTGACTAATTTTAAGTTGCTTGAAAGACAAAACGGACATTAAATTCAATGAACAACAATGTTATATATTTTTTGTACACACCAGCTACACATTTTGCTGTGGTTCATGTCTTGTCAGAATCATGCCATGCTGTTTCCAGACCATGTTCTGTTCTATCCTGTGCTAAACCTCAATTATGCCCTATTCCATCCAATGTTATGCCTGAACCATTTCTGGACATACCAGATGAATATGATTTAGGGGAATGAAGGACTGGAGGCAGGCATGAGATAACATTGGTAATTTATTGACTCTGTTTATAAATGAGCCATTTTTTAAGCGCATTTGCTTTCGCTGCTCAATCATCTAGAAGATTATATTGTCTAGATGGGCAATAGTGTAAGCGGCCTTGAACAAACGTGCAGTAAAGTGCTTGTTACCACATACCTTACAAGTAGATCTTCTACAGTAGATGATGAAAATGCCCCTAGTTGGTCTGCCCTAGTGTTACCAAGATCAGCTTCAGTGTTGGACAAAAAACTACCATATACAGTAAAAGCCAACTACTGTATAGTTTAGTGCACAATAACTCTTAAAACATCTTGTATTGTCAAGTTAAATGTTTGCATCATGACAACTTTAACAAGCTGTTTAAATGTCCAAAAGCAATAACCCACACCCTCTTCCTGGAAACAGATCCTGTGCCACTTGATGTAAAGTATACCAATATTTTTTTACCAATTCAGCTAGCTAAATCTTCAGTTTGCACAACATCTACTTCATCTCCTTTATCAACCATAACTTGAAAATATCACAATGTCCTCCACCTAATCTACAACTATATTCTGGATTGTTGTGTTTTTTCAGGAGGCAAGTGTATCCTCATGATGTGTATGGGCTGGGGGAGCTGAGGATACTCAGTAATTATCTGTGTGTAACACTTTAGGCAAAAAATAAACTGTAATTTAAAAAAAGAAAGTAAAATAAATGGAAATGATACAAACATAAAAAGTTAAATAAAGTAGATAAGGAACCAATATGGCTGGTTAAAAAAAAAGAGGAAGAAGGAAAAGCAGAGGATGAGTTTTGAGTCTGGTTACCCTTCTCCATCTGAAGGTGTTTGTCTATGTCACCTTTGGCTCATTAAGTCTAAATCTGTATCTGAATTTCTGTAAAGCAACTTTGTGACAGTATCTATTGGTAAAAGTACAACATAAATAAAATTACATAATTGAATAATAAAGCAAATACACCAATTAATTAAAAATAAGGCAACAAAAAACAAAAACACCAGAATAAGAAATAAGAAGTAAATTTAAAAACATGGAAAATATCTTTTTAGCAACCTTATTGTTTGCCTTTACTATGCTATATCTATATACCGAACTGATCTGTGACATCACTGTTTGAAGTAACCCAGGACAGGATGGGTTATTATTTCGCACCTGGTTCCTCTCAGGAGTCCATAGGCTACATTAACATTTAGAGCCTGAAGTGACTCAAATCTAATGTTTTTAACCCTAAGGTCACACAAATCAGATTTTTTTTTTTAAGGATTGCCAAATGCAGAAATCTGATGTTTTTCATATCAAATTTAAGTTGCTTTCATGTGTGGTTTTAAATCAGATATACAGTACAGTATATCTTGACAATTGAATGAAAATGATCAGACAAATTTCATTTGACTTTCTACTTTGGCGCATTTGTAAAGCGCTCACTGACATCATCAGTTAACCGGAGTTTTATTTCAACAATGGTGATCAGGGGAGACAGTAGTCAGTGGAGAAAAAGTGAAATCTATGATTTAGTAAATATTTTCAATACTGCTGACTAACTGCTTGTCATCGTCCAAAGCGAAATCCCATTCATATTTTTGCTAAAATTGTATCCATTGTTTGAAATGATTGAGTGGCCGCACAATTCCATTGTCTGTGTTTTAACAAATAGATGCAAATTGGATCTGATGAAAAAAAAATCTGAATTGAACAATGTGGCTTGTAATGTGAATGTAGCTTTAAGGACCTAAACCTAAATCTAGGAATATGGCATATTAGGAAAATGTATATAGAAGCAGAAAAATTCATTTATTTAGCATTTAAAGCAACATTAAAACTAACCAAAACACATCCATGAAGCAAAACATGTAAAATGTATATAAACTGAATTGTTCATCTATGTAAATCTCTATTTCCTAAGATCCTGAAGTACATACATAAAACAATAAAAAGCACTTTAAGAGCAATTTAAAGCACTATTAAAGCAATAACAGAGTGTTGGTTATGCAGTTATGCAGAATAGCTCCATCTCTCTCAGCTTTTTTTCCCCATGAAACCAAAAGTGTTACATCTTTAGCTATTGGATCCAAGTCCACCTACTGTACATGTCTGCCAGTCTTTAAGGAACGGCAGAACTTTCTGCCTAACTTAATACAAAAAAATGTAATGTTGTAAGGTTGAGTATCTTACACCTTGTTTACGCTAAGTTGTACTTTCATTATCAGTTAAATACACTCCCTGTTCGGTAATCGGAGAGTGAAACACAAATGAGAAATTAAAAAGGAGATCAGATAAAGATTCAGTTTTGTCTTAAAATGACTCCAGCGTGTTAAATTCACTAATACCACATAAAATATCATTGAAAGAGTAAGTTCTGACCAATGTTTAGACAAAACCTTTCTTTTGTTCATACAGATGAAGTAGACTGAGCAGCGCCATTAGTGCGGGTGTATCAATAACAGTTTGTTCACTCAAACATTGCTTTCCTGTTAAAGTTCACACTAGCATATAGAACGTCCTCTTCCTCTGAGGTGATTGAATGTAGTCTGGGTGACAGAGCCCCTTCCTGTGTGTGAGATCTTTTAAAAACAACACTGACATAGTGAAGGTTATCCTGGTCATCTAAATCGACACCCCCAATGCAGTCTGAGGCTGGGACAGTTTCATACACAGCAGCAGACTGAGGCTGAAAAGAAGCACAAAATAAACTAAATACTGTATATGCACATGTCACATGATCAAGCAGTCTCTATTTTTAACCACTCACCTGTCCACTCTCACCGGTACTGCTGTGGCTGTTAGCTGATCTCGACTTCCTCTTCCTGAGAAACACCAAGCATGTGCAAATCTCGAACGGCATTTTTTCCTCAAACATATTCAATAAGTTTACATTTTACATACCACTTCCATAAAGATCCTGAGAGGAAGGTTAGTGCAAGGAAGACAGTCAGTCCCACTAAGATGCGCTTCACAGTCGTGTACTTCTCTGAAACTTATAAAATATATATTATAAGCAATATGAAGATCTATGTTTTTACCTGTTAAATCAGTTTTGCTGATTAATGACTTTGAGTTGATCACATTTGCAGACTTCTGAAGTTAACAGTTATCATATACCATACAGGTAAGTCCCTGAATTATGAACTGAATTATGAATGAGTTCCATTCTGGGAGCACATTCGTATGTCGGATTTGTTCTTAAGTCCGTAAAAGTGAGTCTTATATGCCTTTGACACGAATATACATGTAAAGCAAACCAATCCACTTGACTAAATCTCTGCCCCCTCTGCCTAAGGAAATGAATGTAACAGTGTTGTCCCTTTGACTGTGAGCTCTGTTTTGTTGAAGAGTTTTTTAAATTGAATTGAAAATGTGCTTCTGAGAAATTGTCAAAATGTTAAGTTTCATGGGGGCAATCTGTGGTGTCTAGACTACATAGAACCTGAGTGGGTTATAATTATGTTTAGGGGCAATTACTTTTCATATAGGGTCAGGCAGGTTTGGACAGCCTTTTTCTCCTAATGAATTTAAAAACTGCATTTTGTATTTCTTTTGGTTATCCTTATGTCTCATATGTATATTAACTATATTGTTCATGTGATTGTTCACATTTTTAAAAGAATGTCCATGGAATTATGGGCAATGGACTTATGAACACAGTGTTGCTATTACTAAAGCAGAATGAGTGGAAATATAAAGTAAATCTTGTAAGTTTCTTAGGCCTGTTGACCACCTCCATCATTTATTTTATTCACCTTTTGGCTACATAGTGCTGGTAAAAATTTAAAACTACTTTTACCTCTGTTAATTACAACACATTTTAGTTGCTAACTATTGGTCACCAGCTCAACACTAGTTCCGCCAGTTGTGTATTCAAACTCTCACTGGCCCTTCACTGAAGTTTTGTGCCTTTTTGAACTCACTGAGCCATGTCTTATTTTGAACGGGTGTTCCAGTCCTGATTCAAATCCTGTTCTATTGGTGCTGGGTTTGTTTGCCTAGGCTAATATAAATAATAAAAATATAAAAACAAGTTAAACATGCACCTACACCTGTCTTCACTCCATCAATTAAAGTAGAGAACCTGGAAAGTTGTTTAGAAGGTGTAGTGTATAAGTTATTGTAACAATCATAAAATTGCACAGAAATGAATTAACATGTTATGTTTCAGAATGGATTTACATAGATAGATACATAATGGTACATATACCATTTTTTTATGTTAAGTAATATGGTAACCAATATGTGTCAAGCATCAAAATCTGTCCAACTTGCCTTTCAATTTATTTGTCATTAGGAACGTTTGCTCGATTACTACAAACAATGACACACCAGTAGATCTTTCCTGACATTTCCAAATACTGTGCTTACCAAACACATCCAGTTCTGTTGGTGTGGAGTTGTGCTGTCCCAGCTGGTTGTGAGCGGTGCAGTAGTACAGTCCGCTGTGCTGGGAGCTGATGTTGCTGATGCTGTAATTCTGGCCTGTTGTCAGCAGTGTGTCTGCAGCTGCTCTCTGCTTAAACCAGGAGTAAGTGAGAACGGGAGGGTTTGCATCACTGCTACAGCTCAGAGTCACTGAACCCCCCTCCACTGTGTCTCCAGAGTAAAGAATCACTGCTCTGGTGTTTTTAGGGGAATCTGATTAGGAAAAAAACAACAATAGATCAACATTAGATAGAGATACAGTGGAACCTTGGATTGCGAGCATAATTCGTCCAGGAAGTGTGCTCGTATATCAAAACCTTCGTAAATCAAAGTGAATTCCCCCTTGATGAAAAAATGAAGACTTAGATTATTCATTCCACAACCCAAAAAAAATACATGAAAAATAATCAACACAAAATATAAAGTAAAAATAAAACAAATTAGCCTAAACTTTACCTTTAAAAAAGGATAAAAGTAAATCCCGACAAATAAGTGTTTCCATTAGTGTTTGTGGGCGCACGCTGTAACAGGCGGTTGCCTAGTCACGGGCTCTGGGCCAGCGGGGGCGCTGTGGGAGCTAATTATGCAACTCCAATAAAAGAGGAAGAGAGGCTAAGCTAGGTAGCAGCAGCCATTACACAGCCGAAGCTAAACGCTAATGCTAAATGCTAAAGGCTAAAGCTAACATCTTGTAAACCTGAGTGTGGGATATGCTTGTCCGTTGCGCATGAAGTTTTTTTTTTTGTTTATGTTTGGTGTGCGTGTTCTCCGGGGTGTTGTTGGGTGTCTCTGCTGTTCCCCCCCCCGGAAAACCCCGCCAGCGGCCGAGTGTGCGCGGGACCTTTGATGGCGACCACCGTGCCGCCATCAAAGGAGACGTCGCTCGCGGAGGACATCGTGCGCGGGCCAGGACATTCTCCGGCTGTGTTATTTTGTAAATATGGACTTGTGTTGAGGGAGAAAGAGACTCTGAATCTTAACAAAGTTATATAGACTCTATATTCTGAGTGAATGTGGTGTGAATGGCCAGCGTATGGATGGTATGATGTATAGCATGAACAATAAATGTAAATACACTTTGAATATATTCACTGTTTCTCTGGTGGTCCCTACTCACTCCTGATTTCTGCTAACGGCTAGCTATTGTTTTAATATAAATAGTGGCGAGTTTGTTACAACGCGCTGTGTATGTGTTTGCTTGTCTGTGAAGCTAAAGTAAGAGGAGAGGAGAAATGACACCCTTCCCGCTCTTCCTCCTCTCGTCTTGCATAGTAACCCTTCCTCCTCTCTTATTTGAGAGGGGGGAGGACTAATGTGTGGGACGACTGTCACACACACATGCTAACAGAAACACTGTCTCCCTTTTAGCAAGAAATATCTCTGACACTCAAGTGCATGCTCACACTAACGGAATCACTGCTGTAAAGTAAAAATAAAACTAATTAACCTGCACTTTACCTTTGAAAAGAATCACGATAGAGCAGTGTTTCCGTTAGAGAGTATGTGTGTCTATGTGTGTGTGTGTGTGTGTGTGTGTGTGTGTGTGTGAAGGCAAGAGAAGGAGGAAGGGGCACGCTGTCCAATGGCGCGCATGGCGCGCACACTAACGGAATAAGTGCAGGGTAAGAGAGAGAGAGAGAGAGAGAGAGAGAGAGAAAATGGATCTTTAACCTCTCTAATGACACTTGCTTTTGCTTTATATGCGCGCACACGCGTGTTGTAATAAATAATACACACACGCTGTACACACACATACAAACACAAATAAAAGATGCTTTAAATGCACACATGTGGTCACAGTGTTATAGTAAACAGTACACGCGTGCACGGATGTTGATTATACCAGTAAGAGACGCGCACTAAGACCATTGGGGAGACGATTACCCACAATTCCGAAGCGCAAGAGAGAGAAAAATCGTTGGCTTAGTTGTAATCACGTGACACTCGGCATGCGTGATACATGATACTCGATATTCGTAAAGCAAGACTTGCCCGTTTTTTAAGTCAAGATTTATTAAAAATCTTTGCTCGTCTTGCAGAACACTTGCAAACAGCGTTACTCGCATTTCAAGGTTTCACTGTATGTATGTAGTATGATTAAGGAAAGTAAAATCCACACTCACAGACCGGAGGAGAGAGGAGACTGTCATGGCCTTCAACAGCACAGCTGTAACTGACCGCACCACTGACTGCAGCTACAGAGCAGGAGGCAGATTTACAGTCAGACACACGCTGTCCGTTCTTGTACCAAATGTAAGTGGGGTTGTTAGACAGAGTGCAGGTGGTGATACAGCTCAGATTCATGTACTGGTCTCTCCAGTCTGATACTGTAACCTCCAGATCTGAAATTAATAAGCATGAGTCATAATTATTTCCACCGACACTTTACTAATTTTCGAGAGTAAATGTACAGTATGCATAATAAATAATTAAAATATATATAATTTTAATGTAAATGTATACAGTACACATTACCTGTGACAGACAGAAAGACTCCAGATTGTCCTGTGTACTTTCCTTTAGGATCATCAGTGTAGAATCTGAATTTGTATGTTTGAGTGTCTCTCTCTGTCAGGTTAGTGATTTTCAGACCACACTTATTCTGGGAGCTTTGTGTATACTGCACTCGGCCCTGATACTCCTCATACTCTCTCACATCCACAGGCTCAACATCACCTTTTTTTCCAATGAACCACACATTTTTGAGCACAGTGAGGCCTGTAGGATGTTTATAAGAGCAGGAGAGATCAATTGATGTGCCTTTCAAAGCACACACATGTTTAGAAGTGTAAGTCACACCCCAACACTTTTTACTCTGTACACCTGAAACACACATAAAAACAGTTACTTGCAGACCAAGTAACAGATGAAGTTACTCGCAATCCAAGGGTTCAGTGTATATACACACAGTATACACACAGTATATACAGTGAAACCTTGGATTACAAGCAAAATTTGTTTAAGAAGCGGACTTGCATTTCAAAACACTCGTAAACCAAAACAAATTTTCCCATAAGAAATAATGGAATCTCAAATTATTCCTTCCACAGCCCAAAAAAATAAACACATAAAAATAATTACCACAAAATATTAAAAAAAAAAAAAAATTAATCTGCACTTTATCTTAAAAAAAGATAAAAATAAATCCCGACAGATAAGTGTTTCCATTTGTGTGCGCAGGCGCTGTGTGTGTGTGTGTGTGTGTGTAAAGCTAAAGTAAGCTCCCTCTCTGTGTGTTTGTGAAGGCGAAAGTAGGAGGGGTCTGTGTGTGTGTGTGTGGCACGGTGTCAGATGACGTGCACGCACACAGACAAAAAGCAGGCTGAGCCTTGAGTAGAGAGAGAAAATGGATCTTTAACCTCTCTAATGAGACTTGCTTTTGCTTTACATGCACACTGTATACACACGCATACAGACACAAAATAAAAGATGTTTTACACACACACATGGTCACAGTGTTATATTACTCGCGCACACGGATGTTGACGGAAGGGTAAATGAGAGACGCGCACTAAGACCCAGCAGGGGAGACGATTATCCACAATTCCGCAGCACAAGAGAGGGAAAAACTGTTGGCTCAATTGTGATCATGTGACGCTCGGCGTCAAAACAAGAAGTGCATGCGTAATACATGATACTAGGTACTCGTAAACCAAGTCAAAATGTATTAAAAATCTGCTCGTCTTGCGGAACGCTCGCAAACCGTGTTACTCGCAATCCGAGGTTTCACTGTACTTAGTTTTTTATAAATTTCTAGTTTTAATCTGTTTCGTGTCAGTTAGTCACCTAACTAGGTGTCTCAGTCAGCTAGTTAGTTTTTGTTTATTTATGTCGTTAATTTATGTTGCATAGGCAGGAGATCTAAAGGAAAACCAAAGAGGAGATTCATGAGATGAGAAGGATGAGAGAGGACATAAAGTTAGTTGGGGTGAGAGAAGAGGAAGCAGAGAATAGGGTTAGGTGGAGGCAGATGATTCGCTGTGGCGACCCCTGAAAGGGATTAGCCGAAAGACAAAGAAGAAGATATGTAGTACCTTGGTCCAAGAGGAACGCTGTTACATTTCACTGTGTACTGAACTGTATATGGTTAAAATGACAATAAAAGCCTACTTGACTTGACTTGAAGTCAATCTGTTTTATAACTTCGTTCACCAGAAATTACATCACAAGTTCTGATTTGATTTGAATGCCACCATGCTTGACTGATTAACTGATATGTTTTAGATCAAAAGGAGCTGGGGCACCAACAGGGGCGATCCTGCACATGCTGTGTGTACTATACATGTTTATATATAGTTAATATCATGAAATAAAAGGTGAAATTCCAGACTGTTGCATAATTCCTGTATTATTTACAAATTAAAATGTCTTTAGCACATAAAAAACTAAATTATGTCTATGTCATTCAGTTCCTTTTAGAGCAGACTGTAGATGTGATGTCACCCATACATTTGGCTACAGTATAGTGTTTTATAGAATAAAAAGTGTCTGTGTGTGTATTACCTGTAACAGTCAGACGAACTCTAGATGATGCTGATATCCAGTGACGTCTCTGTGTTTTAAATCTAAAGTTATAAACTCCAGAGTCATTCACACTCACATTCCTCACTGTCAGCTCACAGTCAGACGTCACTGTGCTTACAGACACTCGTCCTGAGTATTGTGGAATTGAGCTCAGGTCTTGTGGTTCTCTTTTAGAGCTCTGGACTCGATACCACTCTCTCTTTATAACAGTGAAGTGAGGAGGTGTTGTAAATGTACAGGGGATTTTAACTGTAGATCCAGTAACAGCACAGAGACTCTTAGAGGAGAGAGTTACACGGTGCTGAGCCTCAACACCTGGAACACACAAACACATATATTGTTGCACAGTTATTCTTGACTTTTACTCCATAACATCCTCCATATGTTCTTGCTTGCACCCAAATCATGTAAAAAATATAAAAACACTTCCAAACACACTGATATATTGAGAGCTTTCCTGAAATGTTGCAGTGGTGACACAACAGCACATAAACACAATAGTAAGAAATGTTCAAGAGAAAGTTTACCTGTCAGTAACATGAGGAATGCTGCTACTGTAATATTTCTTGCTATTTTGAAAAACATGGTGACATCAGCCTTCAGACAGCAAACCGTTGGAGATCTGTCAATATCCTTAGGGTGAAATATATATGAAGTGAAAATATGGGATGAAGTACAATGGCAGCAGTCAAGAGGGTGGAATATAGTAGGCAGTAAGTACACTCTTATCCAGAGCAACTTACATTTGATCTCATTATACATCTGAGTAGTTGAGGGTCCAACAGTGGCAGCTTGGTGGTGAGGTTTGAAACGGAGACCTTCCGAACCATAGTCTAACCCCTTAACCACTGAACTACCCCTGCACCAGTTTTACCTTTTCTTTTTGTATAGGAAGTGGTTAAAAAAAAAAAAGGCCAACATAAAGATCCGAGTGATTTTGACAAGGGCTAAATTGTGATGGTTTGATGACTGCGTGAAAGTATCCAAAACAACACCTAAAGCACTTAAAGAACCTAAAATGGACATGTGAGCACCAGTACTGGACTATGGAGCAATGGAATAATTTGGTCACATTCCTGAAATCATTCTTGAACAATTTTGGAGTGTATCGTGGTGTGTTATACAAGACATGATGAAAGATGCCACTGTCATTTGGGGATACAGTTGTCCAGGGGTGTACTTTGGGGTGTGCTTACATTTTATCATCAAAACAAGATCTTGAGCTAAAGCTAAAGATGGCCTAATTGAAATATTAGTGTGTGAAACTTTTTGTGGGGCCAATACAGTGTTTGGAGAGTAACACAAGCAATGGATATGAAATGAATTAATCAAGATGTGATTAAAATACAGTCTTTCAGCTTTAATTCAATGTGTCATGCAAAATCTTTACATTTATTTTTTTACATGGAGCCTTATTAACCCTTTACTAAGGAAAGAATACTGTGATCATCCAAATACAGTGGAACCTCGGATTGCGAGTAACACGGTTTGCAAGTGTTCCGCATAGACAAGCAATATTTTTGAATAAATTTTGACTTAAAAAATGAGTAAGTCTTGATTTACGAATACCGAATATTCAGTATTTATTAGCATTAGGATTTTAGTAGCACTGTGATACAGTGTGTACTGTTTATTATAACACGTGTATGCGCACGTGTAAAGCAAAAGCGAGTGTCATTAGAGTGGTTAAAGATCCATTTTCTCTCTGTGTGTGTGTGTGTGTGTGTGTGTGTGTGTGCGCACACGTCATTGGACACCGCGCCCCTTCACACACACCCCTCCTTCTCTTACCTTCACACACACACACACACACACACACTCACACACCTCATGCACTCGCCTTCACTCACTCTCACACACACACACACACACACACACACACACACACACACACACTCTCTCTCTAATGGGAACACTGCTCTGTCGCGATGCTTTTCAAAGGTAAAGTGCAGGTTAATTTGTTTTATTTTTACTTTACAGCAGTGATTCCATTAGTATGCGCTTACGCGAGTGTCATTAGCAATGTTCCCTCTTAATTTTTTAGATAAAACAGTCTTTCCATTAATGTGTGTGTTTCCGTTTGTGCGTGCAGGTGTGTGTTTGTGTACAGTACACGTGTGAATCTAAAGTAAGACGAGAAGAGGGAGAGGGGAGGGGCTCATTCCTCCTCTCCTCTTACTTTAGATTC
>JAOTRS010000001.1:1536733-1551424 GCA_028565755.1 Dinotopterus cunningtoni | reverse complement strand
AGCAAGTTTTTTTCAGTTCATGTAATTCAACCTGCTATTTTGCTTTGAGGAATTTTGGCACTAATATACTTCCATAGTTTTAATCATTGATTAGTGTATTGTGTAGTTGCTGCATAAAATGTGTCCACTAGATGGCAGTACAATGAGCCCTTGAATGAAGCTTCATGAAATGAATCTTTTGGTGAAACTATTGGCTGGGAGAAGCCTCGACACCTAAATAAGGTTTTACTTCACTAATCACTATGAAAAGCAGTTAGATAGATAGAGTACTTTAAGACATAGCACAATAACTTTATAAACAAAGAAAACATCTTTCTGCTTGTTTTCACCATGGATCCACGTCCATACCACGTGAACGTGTGGACAGTTTGAAATCTGATCTGAGTGTACAGAGTGTCCAGACTGAGACGCGTCTTTAGGAATCTGATTTCAAACCACCCCTGGATGTGGTTTAGATCGGATTCTGCATGTTTTTTTCAGACTACATGAAAGTAATCCGATTTCAAACTGGATGTGCAAAAAAATAAATCAAACTGGGGCTGGTGGTATAAACTATGCTCTCACTATACTATCCTTCTGGACCAGTGATCACCGCTTTTAGGGGCTCTGTACATTATCTTCAGTATTTGATGTATATACACTACAGAAATTATAAAAAGCCAGTAGTGTGTTCAATGAGACATTCCGGGATTGAAATGTGCTGTGAAATTTCAAATAATCCATGAGCAAAATACCAAATCATGTGCTTGTTGTGTAAATTATACTAGACCTGAGAGAAAAATATGCATATAGTTGCAGAAAAACCGGTTCCAAAAAATATTCAATAGCCTTCAAGCGGTCCCTAAAATGGCTTCCCCGCCCCCCCCTTGTCTCAATGTGCATTTCTAATATAACAGTTTTAAATCTCCTTTTTTTGGTATGATTTAAATAAAAATAATTTGTAATAAAAGCCCACAAATATGGTAAAGATTTTGATATGTATCCTAATGTGTGTGATTAAATACCTTATAATAATTAAAACAATAATTAAAACAAATAACTTCATTCCATGAAGAACATACTTCTTAGTATAATTACACTTTGCACATTCTGTGTAATTTATATATTTCAATGGTTGTGTATGTGACAAATAAAATTCAAATAAAATTTTTTAAGATAGACTGTAAATAAGCATGTGTGAGTGTCAGTTATTGATGCAGCACCTTTCTGACTCGGCTGTGGAGGAGGTGTTGGAGTCCTGAGACGCAGGGAACACGTCCTCCTCATCCTTCTCCTCAACGGCGTCTCCAAACTGCAGTTTCCTGGGTGAGACAGGAGGGGGTGCTGTTGGTTGTTTGAAGCCAGCTGGAGCAGCTCTGGGGCGGTTTCGGGGTGAAGTCTCCTCCTCAGAGCTGGAGCTCATCAGCTGGTGGGTGTACTGGTGGATCTCCTTCAGCTTCAGGACCATCTGCTTTTTAGGAAGAGGTCGCACGCCGTACCTGGGGTAGAACAGATGTAAAAACAAATCAATCAATAAATAAATGAGTTTCGGGTGGTTTCATTTCCTTTAAGACACAGGTGTAATACTGTATTTTTAATCAGCGTAGCTGCTGGTCGAAAACAGATGACCTAGCACGTTGAGATAAACAAATCTGAATCTTAACACTGGTTTATTATGAGTTATGCGGAAAGTATGTTTCTCTGTGAGACAACCTTTTTAATTTATGTTAAACGACTTGAATGAGCCTTCACCTGTTCAGTCTGTTCTTAAGCTCAGGTGTGTCCATGTCTGAGAAGGTTGGCAAAGGCGTGATGGGCACCAGTGGGGCTTGATTCTTCTTCTTGCGAGCCACTAAAACAAACAAATTAAATCAACACCACCACGATATTCATTATAAACCGACATCATCACGTCAGTCTTAAAGTGGGTGCCAATACTAAAGCATAAGACATTACCTGGCGTCCTTAACTGAGCCACTCTCTTGGCAAGAGCGACTCCGCCCACTCTCTGAGAAAGAGGAAGCGTATCCACTTCCTCCACATCCTCCTCATCCTCTACATCCTCTTTCCAGCTGTCCCACATCGCTGCATCGGGTAAGCTTTGGTCCTGTGGAGCTCCAGGATCTGGCAGGGTGCGCTGAGCTTCGCGTCCAGGAGGAGAGAAGTTGTGCAGAGAAGCCGTCTCACCGTGTTCTGGAGGACTATTTTGGTCCTCGCTGGTCTCCAGCCTCAGACTGAAGCATGGCCCCTGCTCAGCGACCGCTCCCCCCAGACCCCACGAGTCGTCAAACGCGATGGGCGGCTCATCGAAGACAAAGCAGAAGTCTTCTTCCATCGGTTCACCTTCACTTGTTTTGCTTGTCCTTGCGTCCTCTTGCTCCTTTCCTTCAGCACTCGTCTCCTGATCTCCGGTCTCGCCAGGGTTGTCGTAGTGCCCGGACTTGGCGAGACTACCGCTCGATTCCGACTGAGAGCTCTGTAGTTGGGACAACGACTTGTCAGACGGGGTAAGATGGAGGGATTCGAGGCTCCCCCCTTCTGGATCTGGTCTTCTTCGGTTCCTCAGCTCGCTGTCTCTCAGTAAAGGAGATCCGAGAGAGTTGAGATGCTGTAAACGAGGGTCTGAGTGGAGCGGAGTGCTGCTGCAGGGCTCGGCGGTAGAATTAGGATTAGTTTGAGTTATAGATTCCCCGTGTGACGTCTTGGACAATATGGAGTGGAATGTGAGCTTCTGTAAAGCTGGAGATGGTCGGGAATGTTCTCTGTGAGGTTCTTTGATGGAGTTTGAGTAAGAGGTCACTTTGGGGTTGTCGGAAAAGTACGAGGAGGATGAAGAGTGAGAACTAGGGAAGAGCTGAGTGCGGCGAACGTTGCTGGAAGTCTGCGTGGAGCTGGTGCGGATTGAAGGTCCCGGAGTTGCGGGGATTAACCACGAAACCTCAGCAGAGCCGTCCAAAATGCTCTCGCAGCCCACTTGCTCAGACAGAGAACGTTCTGAATCAGGAGTAACATTCGATCTTTTGGGAGAGATTCCAACCTGTGTGGTTTCTTTAGCTTTGATCTGAGTGTAGCGCAGACTAAGTCGTGACGGAGATGAGGCCGGTGGTCTGGAAGAGTCACGACGTGAAGCAACTTTGTCAGGAAGGTCATCATCGCTGGAGTCGGAGAGGACGATGAGCTCAGGCTGGCTGCGCTGGGTTGAAGAAGGGGACAAATTGGGTTTAGTACTACTGGGTAGTGAAGGAGTAACATCGAGCTGGGTTTTACTAAGAGCTGAAGTTGAAGGAGGTTTAGACCAGTAGTTTGAGCGTTCTGATAAGAGTTGTGAGGCACCATGAGCATTCGGGATTTCCAAAATTCTATCCTGTTGCACTGCTTCGCTCTCATCTGGAGTCTCTCCAGGAGACACGCCAGCCTCAGGAAACAGCGCCCCGGCTGGTTCTCCAGAATCCGGAGGGGGACTAATAGACAGATCGATCACTTCACTGACTGAAGACATGCGCCGTGTTTTGGGTGTGTTCACCCTGTCCAAGAGACGAGTTTGCGTCTGAGCAGGCTCCTCGTACTCTTCCCAGGACTCAGAGAACAGACGGTTGTAGCTCCGGTCTACACTGACCTCCGTCCCAGTGCTTCGGCACACGTCTTTATTAGACCCGAGGTTCGGATCAACATCAGCACCGGGCTGCACATCTCTGGTCTCATTTTGTTTTCCTTCATCCCTCTGTTCTGCATCAGGATGGTCTTGGACTCCCTCTTCTTCCTCCTGCAGTTCATCTCCGCTCTGAGTGCTCACCTCTGCCTCAGCTCCCATCTTCCTCTGCGTTGCTGCAAACTCGTAAATCTCATTCAGCTCATTCTCATCAACGAGATCTTCTTTATTCTCTCCATCTCGACTACCTTCGTGCTCGCCTTCCATCTCTCTCTTGGCTTCCTCGTCATCACTATCTTCTTGCTCCCACATGGAGTGTAGGAGCTCCAGGAACTGATTATCAGCCAGGCTTTGGTGAGGATCGGCTGTAGCCGGGGAAGCATTCCATTCCTGTTCTCTTGAGTTCTGCACTGGATTTCCAGTGTACTGCTCGCACTGCTGCTGCAGCTCAGACAGACCAAACCTAACACACAAATACACAAACAAACTGAAGGAGTGAACACAAAAGAAGGCCAAAGATGGTCCAACGTGGTGTTCCTTAGTGACGAAACATCAAATGCTGGTAAAAACACTGGATCAGGGGGTTTCATGACAACCTCAGACTAAACACTATTTCGTTTTTTTCCAGTTTCTGTCATTTTAAGATTACACTCACCACTATAACTTCTCGCTATATCCTTTTGCCAGGACTGATGGCTAAATACCTGTCACATATCGACTTTTAGGAGTTAACCTGACTAAAAAGCATCTTTGTAATTAAATTCAAACAATTATGACATTTTAATAAGAAACTTTACGATGACCCGAGCAGATGGGTTTCGCCCCTTAATCTCGACAACAGAATACAGTTGACCCCGCCGGCGAAGTCACAGTTCAGAGTTCGCAGCCTCGGTCACTTGCGGGGTTTTCCTTAGAGTCTAAGTAATAATTGTTTGCGAAAACCCCTGCAAATTCGTGGAAACAGCAAATCCTCCGCAATTTTTTAATTGCCTTTTTTTTATATATAATATATAATAAAATATATAATTCTTCATGTGCTTTTATGTATATTAAGAATAATATTATTTATTAATTTTGTAACATAAATATTAAGGTAAATTCATCAGAATTTTCATATAAAATATAATACTGTATATATATTTTTTAATACTGTAGAGAACACAAAGCGATCATAGAGGTGTTTTGGGAGCATATTTAGTGTTTAAACTATTAAAATAGGCAGTTATAGGCTTTTTTTTCCCATCCAAAATTTGCGTTTTTTCACAATTCACGGGTGCTCCAAGAACAAAACCCTGCAAATTTCAGGGGTCGACTGTACCGAACAATAAAAACGAATATCTTCCCAAGACTAGTATATTTATTTTTACCTATTAAACCGTTTAGAGAATGGGACAAGCACATGTCTAGCTCCATCAGCTGCCGTGTATAGTGTGTAGGTATAAAACAATGGACCAAACAAGGTATCACTTTTCTTTCTGCCTAATAACAACACACAGAAACCTCGGCAGCTTTGACCATTTATGTACCAAAACAAATAAGTAACCCTGATTTTGTTGAGATATCAAACAATTCAGCTGTTCCATGACTCCTATACAGTGGAACCTCGACATATGGATGCCCTCCCTTACGAATGTCCGCCAAAAGAATTGAAATTTTGCTAGAAATTTGCATCAGCATACAAAGAATTTTTGCACCAACTAAGTTGTGAATAAGTTTGTTAGCCATTCTAAACTGGATTTTTGCATTTTGCGCAAGATTTAGTGAACACATAGCACCATGAGTCCCAAGAACGTTAGCAAGGATAGTAACAAGAAGAAAAGTGGACCACTTTCAGTGAAAATTAAGAAAGAAATCATTACTAAAAAAAGAGGAACCATAAATTAAAGTTAAGTGAGGTGTAATGTCTATTTCTTTTATTTACTTAATTTTCATGTATTTTCTTAATGTTTGATTGGTTGATTTAATATTTTGATTATTTTTATATGCAAAATATGATTATAGTGTTGGAAATTGGTCATATTTTTGGGTGGCTGGAACAGATTATCTGCATTTACATTATTTTCTATGGGAAAATTCTTATCGCAATATGAATTTTCACCTTTAGAACTTGTCTTTAGGAGGTAAACATATATATATATGTTTACCTCCTAAAGATCTTTACAGCTGCAAGAAAGGCTCTAAAGAAACCCTCTCACCACCTCCATTTTCATCAGTACAACCTATAACTCTATTCACTGAGGAGCTGAATACTGAGGAGAATAAGATTCTTATAATCTAATATATTTCACCTTCTGTGATTGAACTGTACAAATGTAAACAGTGTTATATCTGACTTGAATTTATTTTCCCCCACCTCTCAAACAAATATACAAAAAAAAAAAACACCATATAGTACCAATACATACTGTATGTTCATAAAGTGATTTTTACTCTACACTAAAACTTTCTGATTTGCTAATGTAACACAAATGAACAAATCCTGATGGGTGTGACATCACTACAGCATCACACTGACCTGCTGGCCAGCTGGAGTACGTCAGGCAGCAGGGTGTGTGTCAGGTCGCACGCGGCAGTGTAGAGGTACTGCAGCAGAGCGTACACCACCTCACCGGACACGTCATTCAACAACACTCTCTGTGCCTGAGGGAAGCCTTCCTCCTGGACTCCAAACCCTGCATCATGGACCTGAACACACAATAACAATAAATAAATTAATAAAAAAAGGACATCAGCTGGCAGGCTGTGCATCCCCGCCCCCAGTCACACCAACACAGTCAGGAGGGATGAATGTAATTTACCAGAGAGCAAAAGAATTGATGAAATCTGAAGCTGGTTTGTAGCGTGACAATAATACCAACTACTGCTGTTACATTATTGTAGTTGGGTCTTTTATTTTTTCAATGAAACGCTGTTCTTTAATGTCATCCAGCATTTCTGTGTCTTTTAAAAAAAATAAAATTTTATGCTTTCAGGCACTGGTACCATTTTAAAAGTAATAATAAATTAAGCATTGTGATTTGTCAAAGCTGTTAATGTTTTTTATCCTTTAACACTGTGCCAGCTTTTATGGCTATACTCACGGTGAGAATCAGTTATACTTGTTCAACATTAAAATTAGATAAAATGTTTAAGATTTTTTTTTTTTTTTTTCTGAAAAACTTTAAAACTAAATTTGAATTTACTTGATTGAAATTTTTTTCAAAAGCGTCAACAAAAGTTGAAACAAGTTCCTCACAGGTGTAGAAGAATTACAGTCAGTGAGGAACTTGTTTTAACTTTTAAAAAAGTTTTGCAACAACATTCAGAAGTTACACGACGATTTTTGCTATCTAGAGAAAAGAAATACAATAAAAATAAACTCAGTCCATCAAATATATAAAATAATGTTTAATGGACTGAGGGTTTTTACATTCTAAACATTTTGCTGAATTTTCTATAGATAGTAAAAATCTGTGTGTAATTTCTAAATGTTGTATCCTGCATCTGCAATTACTTGATCAACTATTATTAAAAGAAAATGTATGTTTTTTCTGAATTCTGTTTATTTTTGATGTATTTATTAAAACTTTGTGAAAGGTATAGAACTAATTTTTTCGCCGGTGTTGTCTGCTTGCTGGTGATCAATTTGTTTTAACAGCTGCAAATCAAAGGCTTCAATTAATACCAGAATAGCTAAGGTAAAAAATGAATCCTCTGTTGATCTTTGTTGTAATTTTGTCTTTATTTCTTAAATCCTAACCTTGAACTCATTAAACAATATGACATGAGAAACCAGTTACACTACGGCGTGAGTGGACCCGGCGTTAAGTGAACTAGACTTGAGAGTGTATTTACAGTATTAGCCAGCAGGGGGCAGCGTGTGTAGAGCATGAAGGAGTGAGCGTAGTAGACGTCTCCGCTGTCCACCTGGAGCTGCACGTCACTGAGCTGAGGGTTGTTCAGCATGCTCGCCAGATCAGAGCACAGCCTGGACACACTCTGAGACAACTCATGAGTAAAGACACTGCCTTCATCCTAATAAGTATCCCATATACACTGTATATAGTGCATTAACAATGCTCTGGGTGAGGTGTTACCAGGTTTACAGGAGGTCCTGGGATCTCTTTGGGTTCGGGAACAAATCCGCTCAGAGGAGGTTCGGCTGCAGCAGGATCGTTATCTGTAAAGCAGACAAAGGAGGAGGAGGCACTTAGGAGGAGTTTCAATCCGATACACACCAAGAAGAGAGATTTAAATTAGATCTAGATTAGATTTAACTGTACTGTCATTGTGCGAAGTAAATGTACAGAGTTAATAAAATGAATAGAGGATGCTCAAGCTAAGGGTGATTTTAAAGGCCAAGGGTGGCACCTTGATGGTGCAGGGGGTTTGTACCTGAGACCTTCTGATCAGTAGTCCAATCACTGGGCTACCCCTGCACTTAAACTCTTACAGAGAGAGAAGAACTGAAACTGATGAACCGACACCTTGGTTTCGAGGTACGGTATGCGGCAAAACATACGGTACTGAAACTCGCGCATCCCAGACACGCATTTATTTGCGTTTGTTGACGGGGCAGAGCTCCAGATACACGTGTTCCCAAAAATGTAAAGGAAGTTGTGTTGTGCAGTTGTTCGAAATGAGTCTCTCGACTGAGAAAAAAGTTTTCACAGTTAAGTATTAAGGTGTCAAAACAGATTCCCTCCTGTACCTGTCACTTTTCCCTGATGCCTTTTACTAAAGCAACACCACATGTGAGGGGAACATCTGCCCAGAGCTTTAACACTTTAACTAACCGATTACTCACCGGTTAAGAACAACGCAGAGTATAAAAAGTTATCTGTATTAAAGTTATCCCAGGACTGTATTATTATTATTATTATTATTATTATTAATAATAACCAATATAGTTGCAAGCAACAATGAGTGGGACCAAGCACCTGTGCCATCGCCACCCAGTGCGCACCGCGCAACCATTGTGCCACTGATGTCACTGAATAAATAAGGCATGGTCACGGCTGGGCGTGTCTTTTTGGTGCACCTGGGCGGCGATTAAAACAGCACTTTTAAAACAGCATTACCAGAGCAATGGCGATGACCTCAAAGTCATGGCGTGATAGTGCTTGGGCCCTAATAATAATAATAATAATAATAATAATAATAATAATAGTTGTATAACTTGAGCAATATTTTCATATTTCTCACAATCCTGTAGCCATGATCAGCTTAAAAAAAAAAAAAAACGGTGACTGAATTCGCGTTTATTTAAAAACATTGGGTGCAGAGTTGAGATTCATGATTCACCTGCTGCACGTTATAATGAGTGTACTCGCAGGACAGACGTGTTTTAAATCAGCATTTCGGTGTGTGTGTGTGTGTGTGAGCCGCTTGATGCCAGTTAAAGGAATAGAAGTTTTTCCTCTTTAGTTGACTGTAGGCTGTTCTATTGGTTTCTTTTATAATCTACATGAAATAATAGGAGATACATTGACGTCCAATGAATAAAAGTTTAAAAAGAGATCTCGATATTTGTGCACCGAGTAGTTTTATTCCAATACTACTACACAATAAATTAACACTTTAAATAGGAAACCCCAATAACCCCCCCCCCCACACACACACACGGGATATAAACTCTCACCATTGTTCCTGTACTGTGTGAGCGTCAAGCCCTCTTCGGCCAGATCCACCAGGTCAGTGAGGGCCTGTGTCCCGGGCGTGCTCAGACTCGGGGTAGAGGGGCACCGTGGAGGCGCCGCAGCTCGGCGCTGTTCTGGGGTCGCAGTTGATTCTGACGCTGCTGCAGGACGCTGTTTCACTGGTGTCGCTTGTAACGATGGGGATTTTTTATTCTGTAGAGACAAAAAAAAAAAAAAAAAAAAAACTCTAATTATTAAATATAATTAGCATTAACTGCTTTTATTTGATTGATGAGAAGCCTTTAGGAAGTACTAGCGTACAGGAAGTAGAAATAGTTTGTAGAAATAGTTAAGGTTAAAGCTAAAAATAATCTGAAAATAAAAGCTACAAAAAAATAATTAAACTGTCATTTGTTTTTGTGTGACAATATTATAGGGTATTATCATCCGAAAATATTAGGAAATTGTACGAAATTTATCTTTTTTTATGGCAAGATTTGGAATGTGATGTCATTTCATTTTATTACAATTGACGTAAAAGAGAGGATATGGAAAAGTTAGATTGATTATGCTAAGTTGTAATTTTTTCTTTGTCAGCCACATAAATACACTCCCTGTTCGGTAATCGGAGAATGAATCACAGATGATAAACGGAAAAAAGAATATCAGAAAAAGATGAAGTTTTGTCTTAAAACGACTCCAGCGTGTTAAAATTTACTTACACCACTTAAGCAAAAGTGAAAATATGAACTAATCCCAGTATAAATATTCAGTTTATCTTTTCTAATTCATATCTATTGGTGCAGGTGTTTGTTTACATTGAGCAAGTAGCGCATTTTTAGATTATTTTAAAGTAGATTATTAAATCCGACACATAACCGCTTTTACTCAACATTTAGGTTTCACTTATGGTGCAGGTTAAACTTCAGACAGATATCTAAGTACTGCAAAAGATTCATTAAATTCTGTCCAAACAGTTGTGTGTGTGACTGACAGACACATAAATTTCTCCGAGACTGGTTTCTGGTCATCGAATGTATGAACCATAAAGAGATCGTTAAAAGATCTCTTTTATTTATATAGATTAACGCCAGGGAAATATGATTTGTTTACCTCCCAGGGCTGGATGAACTCCCCGAGCTCTGCAGTGTAAAACTCAGAAAGTGTCGTTCCTCCACTCAGCGCACTCATGACCCAGAGGAGGGTGTGTGTGGACAGTTCAGAGGGCAGGAGGCCCGGGGTGGGCGGAGTCGGAGGTCTGGGGATGAGCAGCAAGGCGGAAACTCGGTCCTGGATCCGGTTCTGAGCGGTCTGCGCGTCCTGCACCAGGAGGAGAGGAGGGGGGGCGTCCGGGGCGCCTTTCCTTTTCCTCACGCGAGTCTTACCTGAGTGAGGACGCCATGAGAATCAAACACTGTATTATAATAATAAAGATCATTCATTACATCACTTTCACAGATCCGGGGATTTATTTTAAAAGCTTAAATATCGGCACAAAATTTTCATAAGAACCTGCTCCAGCTCGTCCCTGTAGCACTGATGCGCCGCTCGACAGCTGCTCCTGTATCCGTCTCTCCTCCTGCCTGTCTCTCTCTCGCTCCTTCTCCTGCTCGAGCAGAGAGCGAGACAGGGCCAGAGCCACCATGGTGTCCTCGTCCATGCGCGGTGCTTTCCTTCTGGCTTTCTTCCTCGCTGGCATGCTGGACTCTGAAGTGTCTCTGCTGCCCCCTACCTGCTGCCTAAACATGAAGGAAAATAAAGTGTGAAATAATCATTCTTCTTCTTCTTTAATTTTTTTTCTCCAGATTGATCCTGTCTTTACCCGTTCTGCCGTTCAGCCGCCTGTCTCTGTAGAGCCTGCAGCAGCTCCGCCGGGGACACGCCCATGCTCGCAGAGCAGCGCTTTAAGTGCGTGGCGCGGGTCTTTTCAGACTTGAAGCCCCGCCCACAGATAGGGCACTCGGGTAGGCGTGGACGAGGAGGTGGAGGAGGCGGAGCAGGACCACGTTCAGGTTCACGCTCGTCAAGACACCTGAATCAAAGCAGAAATCGTGCTGTATACGTCAGAACGCCTGGGCGCGTTTTCTTTTTTTTTTTTTTCCGTGACGGCGATGGGTTTGTTACCGGTTGATGTGCAGCGTGCGGAGCTGATGGCTCATCGCCGACAGGTCTTTGTAGCAGAGCTGACAGAAAAACAGAGCTCCGCCCTCAACGTCCACCACGGCCCGACTCTCAGACTCGCGGTCTAACTGCTGCTGTAACCTCTGAGCCACAAGCTTGTCGTGTTCCTGCTTCTCCTCAGGAGCTAAAAACACAAACATACACACAGTAAAATTATTATTAAAATAAAACTCTGTCCACGTTCTGATGTTTGTGTTTATCAAACGCTTCCATCACTTATTATATTGTTGCTAAGCCGTGGATCTGATCTCACCACCCCTAGGTTCTGATCCGGTCTCGGCCGGCAGTACAGCAGGTTCTGCGCTCGTCTCTTCCTCCGCGTGCATGAGCCGAGGCGGAGTCGTCCTCTTGAACCTCTGCATCCTGCTCAGCACCTTGTCCTTCGCTCGCATCTTCTGCTCCTACAAAACAAAAACAAAGCGACGTGGCCCGTCTTTATCTATACGTATAATAAAAGTGTAAAATGGGCGTGTCTGTAGATGAAAGAGAAAATTATTTGTGGTGACGTAAGATGAGCAACAGGACACATTGATATGTCACTGGAATTTATGTCTGTCTGTGCATCACTTAAAAACTACTGAATAAACTTTTCACGGGTGTATTTGGCCGAGCTTGAGGTAACATATTGACTTTGTTTTATCGCAGTCTACGGGAAGAGAACATATACTACTTTGAAATTTACATGGAAAATGTCTTCATGTCATAATTATATACTTAAAAAAAAATCATTAGTTCATGTCAAAATTTAACAGATGGCGCTGTACATTTTTTTAAACAAGCTTATGCAACTGAGAGCCAGAGATGCGCTGCTGTGAATCTTCATCCTCGTAGGATTGCCTTCGGGGGACCAAACAGGTTAGGGAGATCAGGACTATGGGTGTCAGACAGTGTGGACAGAAGTGTGAGGACATGCATCATCACACTAGATCGCGACATCTTTGGATATCGGTCCTCTGTGTTTAATCTGAAGTTTTCTTTTGCAGTTTCGACCCTTCTTTTTTTTTCTCCTTTTTTTTTAAGATGTCTTCTGTTCACCCTGGCATGCTGTCAATCAACTTCTGAGCCACATCCTGACTGATGGCGCAGCCCATTCTTGCATAATCAATGCTCGGAGTTTGTCAGAATCTGTGTGCTTTTGTTTGTCCAAACAAACTTTTGTTTCCTGGCCATGGACCCAAAATTTCGATGTTTAGCCCAAGAGCACAGTCATGAATAAAGAACGGTACAGAAACATCCTGAGAGTAGCTTCTCCCAACCATCCAAGAACAGTTTGGTGATGAACAACGCCTTGTCCAGCATGATTGAGTTCCTCACCATAAGGCAAAAGTGATAACTAAGCATCTTGTGGAACAAAACGTAAAAACCTTGGGTCCATGTCCGGCAAACTCCTCAGACCTTAATCCCATTGAGAACTTGTGGTCGGTCCTCAAGATACAAAACAATTTATTATTAATTATGCAATAATGGGCTGCGCCATCAGTCAGGATGTGACCCAGAAGTTGATTTACAGCCATGCAAGGGCGAACTGCAAAGGTCTTGTGGGAAAAAAAAAAACTTAATGTGATTGGCAATAAAATAAAAGGTTTTATTTTACGATCATCCGGAGATCGCTGGTTCGGTTCCCGGGTGATGCTGTAACCTTTCACAGCCGGAGGTCTAGAGAGAGCTAAATTGGCCGAGCTCTCTCAGAGGAGAGGTACTTAGTGCTCCCACAATAATTACGGCTCTACGCCATTCTGTGTCTGTGAGCTTGTGCACACAGAGGGAGCGGATAGCGCTGTCCTCCGAGTGTGTTAGCCGCCCCCAACGGTTCGAAAAAAGAGGTCGGCTGGTGCCCTCGGCCCTCCTGGCTGAATGGTAGGAAGTAGCCTTAATGTGGGAGCCCCCCCTAGTGGCGGGAGGGAATTGGACATGACTAGATTGGGGAGAAAATCGGGGAAAAAATTGATAAATACATTTTTAAAAAATGGTTTTGACACCTATGAAGTGCTTGTAATTATACTTCAGTATGCCAGAGTGAACTCTCGTTTACTCGTCTTAGTAAGTCGTGGCCACGGATTTATTTATTTTTTAACCGGAGGGGGTCACCAGATGGGCTCTGTACATAACGTCCAGAGATGAGTTATAAATGACAGAGTGAACACTACAAGTGGAGTTACCTTCTGCTCTCCTCCTCCTCCCTGGAGTCCCTCCTTCTTCTTCTCTCTCTTCCTTTTACAAGCCGCTTTGCTCCTGCTTTGTACCTGAGATCCTCCCGAGTCCTCGTGCTCTCCCTCAGGTCTCCTCTCATCCCCAGACCCCCCGCCTCCTCCTCCCCCCCGCCGGACTCTCTTCAGGAGCCGCGAGCAGAGGAAGGAGAAGTCCTGATCCGAGTCCTCCATGCGCGAGCTGACTCAGGCATCTAACTCATCATCATCACCATGTTTATATCCTCAGCTTCAGGATGTGCGGCTTCACATCAGTCCCAACATGTCCTCTTACTATTAGTATTATTATCAGGAAAAAAAATATATATATCACTGCTTATTTTAAGCGCACATGTATCCTGATTACTAACGCACACGCACGCGCGCTTTTGTTTACACCAAAATAATTAACTCGTAAAACATGAAAGCCGCCATTTTACCTCTAAACAATTTTTTTTGTAACAGGCGCCATTTTACTGTTCAACATCTTTTTAAAAACTGACATTTTAACTTGAAATATCGTTCGCTAAAGGCGACATTTTGTCTTTAAGATGTCGTTAAATTAAATTGTATCGCTTTTTTCATTCCGTTTGGTTCCTGTTTT
Organism: Dinotopterus cunningtoni; assembly: GCA_028565755.1. Taxonomy (NCBI): domain Eukaryota; kingdom Metazoa; phylum Chordata; class Actinopteri; order Siluriformes; family Clariidae; genus Dinotopterus; species Dinotopterus cunningtoni. The sequence continues at coordinate 1,537,207 of JAOTRS010000001.1, read as the reverse complement.
TTTTTTTCAAACTTTTTTTTCAGGCGCCTCTGCAAACTTCCGGTGACGTACTTCCGGCGCATTTTAAAGACGTCACGTTGCTTAAAAAAAAATCCGTAGCGCAACAAACGTATAACGTAAAATGTATAAAGTATTATATAGTTTGTATAAAGTCAAAGTTGAAATACATACAGGTTTAAACATTTAAGACACTAAATAAAGTGTCTTTCATAAATATTACATGGAACATTTTATTAATAAGCATAAATGTACCTAATAAATACCCTGAAACTGTGCTTTATTTGGTCACAATATCCATGTAAAATAATAATAACTATCTGAAATAGAAGAGTTTGTAGAAAGAGTTAAAAGGTTAAAGCTTTTTTTTTTTTTAATCGGATGAGCTTTAATTCAGTGATATTATTATTATTATTATTTGAGGTTGAAGCCCACGTACATGTCTGTCTGTCTCTCTGTACAGCAGAACTCTCTGTC
>JAOTRS010000001.1:1443889-1467616 GCA_028565755.1 Dinotopterus cunningtoni | reverse complement strand
TGTCCGCCTGTTCTGTCTTTTTTTTTGGGGGGAAAAATGGGGAAGATAAGAAAATTTTACAACGGGGGGAGGGGGGGGGGGGGGCTGACTGTATGTACTGTATGTGTGTCTGTGTGAGAGAGAGAGAGAGAGAGAGAGAGAGAGAGATTTAATTTATAATACGTTTATAAATTTGCATAATAATAAATGCAGATTGATGTTATTTATAATGTTATTATTTTTCAATAATTGCTTTGACAACAATGTAATGTTTTAAACATCCACGCCATTAAAGCCCTTCTGATCTGATCAGATCTGACAGAGACTGCAGGGTTGCCAGATTGGACTGACTGATCAGATTTCCCCCCTCCCCCCGTCACACCCACAACTCCCACCAGGCTGTAGTCATAACAAATGATTATCGCTAGTAATAGTAATAGTTATAGTAGCAGTAATAGTACTGAGCATGAAACCACCAACAATAATTACTTTTAGATTAGACGTTAAAGCAAACAGGGAAATCATGTCATGTCACGTCACGTCACGTTACGTCACGTCAGACTTCAAATGGCGGCAAGCAGAGAAACGGCACTGACAGTACAGCGCCGTGCAAAAGTATTCCTACCCCTTGAACTTTTTCCACATTCTGTCACGTTCCAACCATAAATATATTTAAAGTGTGAGTGCATGTGTATTCATCCCCTTTACTCTAATACCTCTAACTAAATTCCAGTGGAACCCATTGCTTTCCACATGGCTTGTCACTTGGAGGGCTTCACAGAACAGCCGTATTTATCCACAGATTAAATTACACACAGGTGGATTCTATTTACAATTTCATTTTATTATCATTACACCAGGTTTATTTGCACTGTTGTTGGTCCTTCTCATTCCATCGAAACGTCTTGAGGTGCAATGAATGTTTGTGGTTTTTGTCTTTTTCTGTACAACTCTCTCTGTGTGCCTTAAATTGCCCCCTGGGGATAAATAAAGTGTATTTGAATTGAAGTGAAATTGTATTTACTAATGAGGTGACTTCTGAAGGCAGTTGGTTCCACTGGATTGTAGTTTAGGGTGTCAGAGTAATAGTAAAGTAACACTTTACAAACACACGCCACACTTTTCATATATTTATTTTCATATGTTATTATTTTTTAAAACCATTTATCGTTTTCCTTTCACTTCACAATTATGTGCCACTTTGTGTTGGTCTATCACATAAAATCCCAATAAAACATCAACGTTTGTGGTTGTAATGTAACAAAAAGTGTAAAAGTTCAAGGCCTATGAATACTTTTGCAAGGCACTGTACAATTATTAGTACAGGTACAGCCAGAAACCACCAGCCTCTTGTGTATAAGATCTAGTTGGCTAGCTCGAATAGTTAGCCAAGGGAAAAAATGTTTCTTCCCTGTGGGTCCCAGCCAATTCGGGTGTCCGAGGAAACGGGAGGGGGTGGACAAGTTGGAAAAAAAAGCAACCAAAAAAGTGGATGTTGAGGTCAATATCAAATTGTCAAAGTCAGAGGGGAAAGGTATAGTGTGGAGAAAGGGCAAAACAACAATGGCAATATAAGTGGGATAAGATCAAGGAAGGATGCATTAGGCGTTTTTAAGGAAGGCTGGTCTGGAAAATCAGCTTTAAGAGGCTGGGAAGATGAGGGAGAATGAGACCTACAGTTTGTAGTAATTTAACCAACATACTGGATTCCAACCACCGTTAAACAACAAAAAAGAGCAAGGACTCTTTATATTTTATAATCCATAATCTATCCACCCAAAACACACATACCAACACCACCATCACACAAGTGATGCACTTAAACCTTAAACATTTTTTACCATCATCCATTTGGTATTAAATTATTTACACAAGATTTTCTTTTTCTGAAGTGTGTATATTCTCTGTATACAAACATATATACAGTATTTATATACAGTAAAACCTTGGATTGCGAGTAACCTGGTATGCGAGTGTTTTGCAAGACGATAAATTTTTTTTAATAGATTGTAACTTAATAAACAAGCGAGGTCTTGAAATATGAGTAGTACATATACGTTTTATCTATATATATACGTTTTTGATGAAAGTGATAAAAAAACATAAAAAATTCTCCCTCGCTTGATTCTAAAATTTAACAAATGCAAAAAATATGTTAATATTTATTGATCTAAAACAATAAATACAGATTTTTTTTTTGTTTTCTTCTGAAGTGTATGTAAATATCTGGTTTCAACCGTGTATAGTATATTGTATATATACTAATTCTGTTTGACTGGTGTTGGTTGTTCCACCACCGAATGTTACAGTAGGTATCGTCATCATTATCTTTTCTGTCATACAGTGAGGTAATATATCTTCACTTGATTCCCAGATCATCATTAGCTAGATGAACGCAGGTGGAGCCGTGGGTAAACGTCTATTAGACATATAACGTAAGAATTCACATTTTTCTTGCTTTACTTCTTACCCACTGAGCTGTCCTGATAGCTTTGTGTTTCCCCAGACATTCCTGGTCCCTTAAAAGGGTAATATACTAGACCCTAAACCCTTGAACAAGCCAACACTTTTCAACTGCCCTAGCATTTATGAGGGCCCCCAGTCACTCAAGGACTCTTACAATCCTCCTTAATTAACACCCCTTAATAAAAGCCCTTCCCCTTGTACTTGTGGGCTAAAATTTTAAAAACAAACTGAATAAACAAATATTCTGCACTCTCCATATGATTTGATTTTGTTTGTTTTGTTTGGCTCTGCCACGCCATTTCCATTCTAGTCATCACACATGCCGTCATTTTACTGAGTAAATTTACACAATGATAAAATTATATGATAATACATCAATATTTTCTAAAATCATTTTAAAGTGCTGAACCGTTACGGTTTAATCTGCTTAGAAACAGGTCCAACGAGTTCCTAGCGCTGGAGTCAGGTGGCCGATGAATGGGAGCCAGGAATTGCATGACTTTTTAACTTTGTTAGAGACGTAGGTGTACAGTCATGTGTAAAAGTTTGTGCTCCCTTGTTTAATTCTATGCTTTTTTGTGTTTAAATCCATAAAAAAATTTTTTTTAAATCTCATTGTAGCAGGTCTCAGTATTAGACAAAAACAACCTCAAACAAAGAACAACATATAACTTTTTTTTTTACCGTGCCCTTATTTATTTAACAAAAATGAAGCCAAAATGAAAAAAAAAAATCATGCGGGCAATACTAAGTAACCCTTAGCTTGTAGGAGCTTGTGGATCCACCTTAAACAGAAATAACCTGAAGCGGTTGTGTCCTGTATGACTTTCACATCATTGTGGAGAAATCTTGGTCCATTCTTTTTACAACTTTGCTTCAGTTCATTGAGGTTTTTTGGGGTATTCTCTTATGCACAGCTCTCTTAAGGTTTCTACAGCATTTCAGTTGGGTTCAGGTCTGGACTTTGATTAGACCATTCCAAAACCTTGATTCTTTTCTTTTTCAGTCATGCTGATGTAGATTTACTGGTGTGCTTTAGTAATGCTGTTTGACATTAAGGCCAAACAACTCCACTTTGGTCTGATCTGTACATAGGACATTTTTCCAGATGTCTTGTGGTTTGTTCAGACTTTGGTTAGATCAGTTTTGTGGACCTCAGTAGTGCCTCCACGTTGTTTTTAGACGGAAGTGGTTTCTCCTGACAGCCTCTTAAAAAAAAAAAAAAAAACGTACTTGTTCAGTCTTCTTCTAATTGTGCTCTCTTGGACTTTAGCATTTAACATGCTCATTAAGGCCTGTAGGGTCTGACATGTAGCTCTTGTTTTTTTTCTCTGAGCATTGCATTGTTTGATCTTAGGGTGAATGTGCTGGGACATCCACTCCTGGGAAGATTAGCAACTGTCTTGAATGCTTTCAGCTTGGGATGAATCTCTCTCACTGTAGAACGTTGAACTTTTTCAGTTTGTTGTGCAGCAGCAGCAGTTGTTTCTCTAAGACCATTGCTTATGGCTTTTCCCTCTTGGCATTGTATTAACACACACCTGAATGCTCCAGACCAGCAAACTGCCAAAGCCCTTTGCTTTTATAGAGGTTAGCTGCACATACCTGCAACTTACCCTCTTGAATCATGTAGAAGCAGTAAGGGGGTACTTAGTACTGCCCACATGTTTTTTTTTTTTTTTTTGTTAAATAAATAATGGCACAGTGAAAAATTATATGTTGTTCCTTTGATGTTGTATTAACTGAAAATTAAGAACTAACTATTACACATGATTATAATTTGCTAAAGATTGGTTCTGATTTAATGTTAATCTGATTTCATAGTACGACTGCACTTTAAAGTTAAGTTGCCAGATAGTGCTTTATACCTTGTGTCATGTTTGCATCATAGAGTTGGTGGCTGTCTGGTATGCTGTCTGGTTTTATTTTGTTGAGAGTCTTAGCACATCCAACACGGTCACATCACATTTTTTTTTACACTTGCATCTAATTAAATCTTAATTAGAGTAAAACGCTCAAAGTTAGGTGCACATTGGCAGACAAGTTTGAGGACAAGTTTCATGGACTTCACTTGTAGATAATATTTCCCAAGTCTTAACCCTAGAATTGGTGTATAATATAAAAAAATCTGTGATTGATCATTCTGAACAAAAAAAAACAAAACAATAAACTTCTCTGCCAGTGATCCAGTCCCCCTCTGCCTGCCAGACCTGTCTGACTCCTCCTGTTGCCTCGCTTCTGGTTGGAGATCGGTTCTGGCCTCGGCTGATGCAGACAGCTGTTCTGTGATGACTTGTGACTGCAGTCGCTCGATAGTTCTAAATTACCTAATCCTCCAATAACGAAATTGAACTCCATATTAATTTATAAACGTCTCCTGTTATGCTAAACTTCCAGTCTCAGTATGACTGCAGATCAATCCCTGCTATCCGTTATCACCCAAATGAGGATGGGTTTCCTGTTGAGTCTGGTTCCACTCAAGGTCTTTTCCTATTGCCATCTCAGGGAGATTTTCCTTCAGCACCGTCGCCCTCGGCTTGCTCATCAGGGCCAATCAATCTTATTTGATTTTGATTCATACATATTTTCTCACAAATTTTATACTCATTTCCATAATTTTCCTTTGCTTCTGTAAGGCTGCTTTGCAACAATGACCCTTGTAAAAAGTGCTACATGAAATTAATTGAAATAAATAAAAATGGTTGAATTGTTTTGCAGGCAGCATATTCTATTTTTCGTTTCTTAAAAAAAAAGTGGTGTGAAACTCATGTTATTGAAGGTATTAATAGCAATAACTGTCTATATATTACATTCGCATTAGGAACTACGACCCCCTAAAGAACTGATCCTAGAATCTCCTCTGCCTCCTAGAATGGTGTGAAAAACAAAACGGCAAACATTTGGGGTGAGCAGAAGCTCTGAGGGTGATGGGATCTGATCTTCTTCAATCTAAATCAAGTAACAAACAATACTCTTGGAAAACGTGAGTGTGCTGAAAAGGAAAGGATCAAACATTAAAGTTGGTGTTTGAGGTTGGGCTAAGACCAAATGAGAAATGTCGGCTGGTCTGGGGAACTTGTCCTGCTGGGACATGCAGATGGTAGGGTTGAAGCCATGGGCCAAACATTCCTTGCATCAATCATTCAGGATAGTGGTGGTGGTGTATTGGTGTGGGGAATGTTCACTTTGTTTTCTTATCTAAAAAAGTTGCCAAATTGTGTAAACATCTGACAAATGCAACAATGTCTCGTGGAGACATTTTACTGTTTTTCTTTTTGTGACTGGGGTTAAACATGGGGTTAGTACAGCATTAATGATAATCTACATTAAAAAATTATCTCACTGAAAAGTCCTCCCAAAGATATAGTGTATGCGTACTGAGTGTATTTTTTCCCCTTAATTAAAAGCACTTGTGGTGCTGCATGGCTCCCCCAAGTGTATACTACATGCCAGAGCACCATTTAAATCTGCTCAGTGTTTGAACAGATCAGATCTGTCACTTAATCCTTAGTTTAATCCAACAAAGTGTGGTGTAAATGTGCAATCCATTCATCTACACATAATAACTGTGTAGTGAGGAATGAACACACATGGTGTAGAACAGGTAAAGCTTTAATTAAAAGTTACATTTTACATGCAGTGCTACACACTTTCGTCAAAATGAGCTTCTTATGAGAAAATATTCAGGAGGCAAATGTACAGTATGGTGAAGTTAGAAAACCGAGTTGTGCTCTGTAAAGACTAAGTGACATCAATCCTGATACACTGTGTGAAGAAAAAGTGAAAAATACTGTAAGGTGTAAAACTGAAAAGAAAACGTAAAGTTGTGTTTATAATTTCTTGTATATAAATAAACCACACATTTTTGTCCAACAAAATCTGATTATAATGTATTTTTATTTTCTTCACTTTTGATTAGACTGTTTGCGGCTTTGACTGAAAAAAAAAAAAAACTCAGTCCCTGTTAATTTTTTATCCAGAATCCGTCCATCCATCCACTAATCACACTGTAAAAAATTATATCTTAGCAAATAAAAATATCTTAAATATAGTTCATTATATATACATTAATCTACAATTTCTTGAATAAAGATTACAACAAACCAAATATAGGATTATAAGGCTTACTTCTAATCAAACATTACAATTTCAAGCTACGATTGTTTCATTGGCAGAAAATTTTGATACTTGCAGAAATTTATGTATTTATTGAAAGAATCAAAACTCAAAGCAAGAAATTTTCTCTTACAATTTTTTAATAACATGACTAGAACTAATCTTAATAATTTTATCTTTGGGTTTGTTGTAAACATGTTTTAAGAAATGATAGATAGATTTGGCTAGATTCAAGAATATTTCAGTTGCTAAGATATCATTTTTGCAGTGCATTCATTTATTCAGTCATTAATTTCTTTATTTTATTTATATTTCTTAATTAATGCCTTTATAGAATGCTTTATTTATGTATTCATACTTTTTAGTGGCTCTATGCCCTGAGTCCAGATGAATCTGTTGTGCAACCCAAAACAATATTTTTATCAAACATTCATCCATCCATTCATTCACTCATTGATCATTCATTCATCCACTCATTCATCTAGATATCCAACCATACATGCACTAATCATTCATACATTCATCCATCCACTGATCCTGATCACTTATTCATCCAATCATCCTGTCTGTCCATCCATCCATCCATCCATCCATCCATTCAGTCAGTCAATCCTCTATTCAATATCTCTTTATTAATTAATGCCTTTATTTAATGTGTTATTTATGTATTCACACTTTTAGTGGCTCAATGCCCTGAGTCCAGTATGGATGGAAGCTGTTGTACAACCCAAAAATATGAACCTCCACCTCCACCCCCTGTCCTCTCCCTCACTGCCTCCTTCAATGCCTTCTCCAGGGGTTCTTGGGTTTCTCGGGTTTCTCCTCTACCTTGATCTTCTCATCTACTTTGGGTTTCTCCTGCACTTTGGGTTTCTCCTCTACTTTGGGCTTCTCCTCAACCTTGGTCTTCTCCACCTTTGGCGCCTCCTCTGTTTTGCCAAGACTGGCCAGCAAGCCAGGCAGCTCCCGTGTGATGGCGCTCTCGATCTTCTCCAACAAGCACCCATTCCTCCAGCCACAGTGCTTCTGCAGGAGCTTGAACTCTTTCAGTGGGTTTACATTGAAAAAGTCCTGGTACACCTCTGGCTCTGGGAGATCAAACTTGCTCACGTTAGTTTTGGCCAGCACCGATTTGTAGATGTAGAACCGGTCGGGTTCATCCACGATGTCCTTCATCACCTCATGTGGGTCACCAAACCAGCCAAGCCTCTCATGGTATGTTTGGAGATAACGGTCAACCAGGAGAGCATGAACACGAACGCGGATAGCGTGGCGCCGCAGGAAGGCGATCTTGTTCTCCAGCTGGTTCTCGATGGCCTGCTTCAGGTCCTCCAGGAGGGAGACCTCCTCATGAATGAAGAGTTTTTGGACAGCATCAATTGTGTACTCCTGAGGCCTGAATGAGCCGACGTAAACACGTGGAGGCTCTGTCACGTTGATCAGTGGTGCCAGGCTCCAAAAGAGAGCACCATACACACGCATCAACTCCTGCGGCACCAGGCTGTCGGCTTTGTTCAGGATGATGCGGATTTGCGACTCACGCCCTTTCATTTGCCTGAAAAGCGTCTCTAGCTCCAGGCCCACATCCAACTTGGTGGGGTCGAAAACCAGGAAGATCAGGTCTGCTCGATCGATGAACCACTGGCACACCTCGTTATAGGGATAACCTATGGGACACAATAGTAATACTTAATTTTCTTTATGTTACCCAGAAAAAAAAAAAACATGAGAAATACACCCAAAAGGAAAAAAAGGGTATGGAATACTAAAGGGTTTATACCATAAAAAAATTATAGAAATTCTCTATAGGATTCTCCCTAAGGCAGCAGCTCCAGAGAACAGTGTAAGGATCTGAATTTCCCACACACCTCTGAATTACACACCTTTATATTAGACCACTCAATATCAATGTTAACGTTTCTAAAGGAACACCCTACACAGGGACTTGGACTCTTCACATAATTTACAGCTAATCATAAACAGCATTTAGCAACCAAAAATGAACAATTCTTGAAATGGAAGTTTTCCATAAAGAGACATTTCTCCATTTATTATCTATGGGAAGAGTCTCCAGTGTCTGTGCTCTATAATGCTCGGTAAGTTTTCCTCCACAGGAAAATCTTCAGGACAGAGCAATCTAGACTACCTCTTTCCTGCTGCTTGCGGTTTTCGATGATCCCTGGCGTATCTACTAGCGTGACCCGCTCCAGCAGCTTGTGTGGCATCTCAATGCCCACCAGTTTCTCCAGGAAACCCTGGCCGAACTTCTCCAGGGTTGAAAACGAGCGGGAGGGGTCAGTTGCCATTACGATGCCCTCAATGGTGCGCACTTTCTCGCCATGCATTATGACCATGTACTCGGAGGTAGTGGGCTCGGCACCTGAGGAGAGGGCAGTCAGTCAGAAAAGCAAAAAAGAAGAACCAGGTAATAATTAAACACCACCGATGGGATATCTTTTAAAGTGTGCCAATGTCTCCACCAATATTTTAACTAGTTTAGGATTATAAAATTTGTGATGTTTCCATTCAACTTTTCTTATCTGTAAAAGTTGGTGGACAAATAAAACAAGGTTCCCAGATTATTCCAAGCGCTACCTGTGTAGAGTTCTTGTGGTTTGTTGTGCAGATCCAGCAGATAGTTGATCATGGTGGACTTGCCAACACTCCAGGGGCCCAGAAACAGCACCATGGGTTTGGAGGCGATTTCAACATCTAAAACCCAAGCAGAGACAACGATTATTTGAAACGCACAATATCCAGAAGAGGGCGACATCTCTACCCTTACTCTCCACTAGGGTAACCTATAGTACATGCCATAATATACAATAAATAACTGATTTGATACTTCAGACTCTACCACAGTAGGCCTTTATAGAGTACCAGAGTAGGTACTGTTGCAGTCCATGTACCACCAAATGTTGGTGAATAGCATGGAACTTATTGGGTACCACAGTGAGTAAGTTCAGCAAGTACTGTATATAATATGGTATGTTTGTACATACTGTACCATATTACATGTTAGTACTATACTACTAGTATGGCATTGTACAGCCATAGTTCAACCATGTTGCATGGTAGAACCATGAATCTTAGTGTGGTATAGGTACTATATCAGCAGATACTTACCATGGTACTATACAGTCTATATCAATGGACGGGTACCATTAGAATACCATGGAACTTATTCTTATGGAAAAATACTACTTTAGGGTAATAATCCCATTACTGATCACTATGTGGTGATAAATTTGGTTATGGTTTTTTAAAAGGGCTAGGAGATGTTTACCTGAGACCTCATGCTGCCTGAGCTCCTGATACTTGTACACCTCCTCCAAAGGCTTGATGGCTGTGTGGTAAATGTGTTGCAGCTTCTTCACGATGGCTAGAGAAATCGAGAGACAAAACCAGAAAGACTGAGAGAATATAATAGAGATGAAAAGATTCATGAAAAAAGCAGAGCAATGAGGAAAAGGTTAACCTCGGGACACATTCTTGTTTATTAACCCCCTCTTTTGTTAAGTCATTAAGATAAATAAATTAAAACTATACTCTCGCTTTTAGAGTTATCATTTCAGTGATGGACATGGACAGCACAAATGACAAAAAAATGTGTTTTGTTATATGTGTGTATCCAACCTGAAAAGCGCTGTGCAGGGTCAGTCGTCGTCAAACGTAGCGTGTTCTCAAGGTGAGACCGGTCCCTCATCTTAGGACCCACTGGAGGGTTCTTTCCTGGGGCCAAAAAAATACAGGAATGTCATCTCAATGTCATCAGTGTCACCGCAGATAGATTTCCTGTTACAGCATCATTTAATGGTGTGGCTCTTAAACCTGCCAGAACCAAAGGTCCGATTTCAATTAATTCCTCATTTTAAAAACCGTGACTGCAGGAATGTTAAGCCGTTCCCCAGCAGCAGCTGGCCTGGGAACATGTTGTTATAGAATGTCGTGGGGGTCTATTGAGTCTGTAGAGCTATTTATGTAGTGGGCTTATTCCTGAGCTCTGTGGTGTCAAGTTCTCGAGAATGGAGAACAGAGAGGACGAGACTTCTCCCTTTTATAGCGTCGTTAACACTTTCAGATTCTATTGTAAGACTATACAGAAATGGTAGGACACTATTATTGTGGAGTCGGTTTTTTTAATTATTATATTTTGTTATATATGTTATACAGGGTGGGCCATAGACAAATAGCCCGCCTCTGATACACTGGTATTGGTGGCGGGCTACGTTTCCGTGGCCCACCCTGTATTTTACCGCTGCTTATCTCCCGCCCTAGCTAGTTCAATCGCACTAATGAGGAAAGACCGAAATCTAGATGTATTTGGGAAAAAAGCTAGCTAATGTGAACGTATTGGTAAATATACATTTGAATGTCTTTGAATTCAATGGCAGGAAATAAATGTCTGAATGCAAGCACAGCATTCTTTTGTAATCTATAGTAAAATTTAATACGAAAGCTAAATCCAATAATGTGGTAACTGTATTAGGTTACACACCCTGCTCCTAAAATACATAAATTGTCCAGAATCATTAACACATTTTTTAACATTGTGTCTATATGCGTTTATATTCCACCGAAATCTTTACTACTCCAATCTTTATCATATAATCACACCAGTGTACCTTTTGCTGAGCTTTTGAGAGCTGGCTTTTTTAACTCTGATTTCTTCACATCTGGTTCCTTTCCTGGTTCTTTTACTTCCTCAGCGATAGTCAACTTAGTGTCTACTAGATCTGCTTTTACTTCTGAAACCTTATCAGTTGCATCTTCCTTAGTAGACTCATCATCATCCTCTTCCACCATCTCAGCTTCTTCAGATGCTTCTTCTACTTCCTCTTCACTCAGCCCTTCAGCTGCTTCACTTGAAACCATCTCATCGTTGTCACTGTCCTCCTCCTCACTGGTTCCATCCCCTCTGGTCGGAGGGACCAACTTCGAACCAGAGCTGCAGGGCTGGCAAACAGTTCGCTCAGGTGCAGGTGTGTCATTAGAGGAACTCTGGCTGATCTCCTCTGTGCCGTCACAGCAGGGGAACATGTCGGCCTCTGGCTGCAGCTGCAGACGCACCAGTGCCTCATCTTCAGGCACCTCACTCACCGAATCTAGAAGAGCACATTAGTGGATCTGTAAGGCTAGACACTGGAAAATGTCGCACAAGATTCTTTTAAAACACTACTAAACTTCCAAGACATTGAAATTTGAAAAGCTTTAAGGCTGTCTGGAAAAGAGAGCAGACAATAGAATCTGTACCCCAGTCACTACATACTGAAGTTGAGAATAGCGAACAAAGGTACAAACTCTTTGCCTCAAGTAACTAATTGACTTGACATTAGAGACTAATCTGAAGTACCTAATCTGGAGTAAAACAGCAGGCTACTCATTCTGTGCCTCAAGTAATTGATTCTAGAGACATCCAAGAAAACATCCAAATACCAACCTTGAATACTGAATCTAAAATATAATAGATAATAGATATAAAATATATAGCAAATATATAAAATATATAACATTGTACTGATTATATATCAATTGTTTTATACAATTTATCTATCTCCATAGACTCTAGAGAAAAGTGAACTTCAACATCAGACCCTGAATCTTAAAAAAAAAGAAGAAAGTACTGGTTATGTACTTTAGTCATTGGTTTTAGATCGACAAGCTTAAGCCTGAGAGAGGGTTAGCTCAGTGATTACATCGTTGGACTACAGTTTGGAAGGTCCCAGGTTCAAACACCCGCTGCTGTTGGGCCCTTAAGTAAAGCCTCTAACCCTAAAGTGTTCAGATGTGTAATGAGATAAAAACGTGAGTCACGTAACATAAATTGATGCACTGAAAACATGACATCTTAGCAAGTGAAATATTCTTGAATCTAGTCAAACCTATCTATGTTGTTGTTGGTCTTTCGGGTCGCCACAGCGGACCATCTGGTCTGCACATCAACTTTTTTTGTCAGGTTTTACACTGGCTGCCCTTCCTGACGCAACCCTCCCATTTCATCCAGGCTTGAGACCGGCACTGCATCCAGTGGCTGGGGTTTGGGCACTGGCTGGGAATCGAACCCAGGCCTTTCACACATAGTCAAGCCTATCCATAATTTCTTAAAATAAATTTACAAAAAAATCAGAAAAGTTCTTGAATTTTGCTTCTTTTAAGAAATACCTAAAAACTAGCAAATCTTTGCTTAAAATGTTAGTGCAATTTAGTTAGAAATATGCTTAATAATCTTATATTTTGTTTGTTTTCATCTTAATTTAAGAAAGTGTAAATTAATATTACTATAATTAAAAAAAATTTGCAGTGGGTATTCCACTCACTAAACCTAGAGTCAGGAGTGATGGATCGTGCAGCCCTGACCAGGAAAGAAACAGTTACATAAGATGAATAAAAAGAAGATCTGAGTAACTTATGGACCGGAACAACAAGAGTTGGTTACAAATCACAGTCTACTCACTACTTTGCAATCCACAATCACTGCAGAAATTAAGAACACTTCTCTGACATATGAATGTCTGTCTGTGTGCCCACGTGAGTGAGAAGAGATATGCGCAGCGTAAGAGCGCCAATGTCAAATACCTTGGTCAGAAACCATCATCTGACTGCTGCCATTTGCGACAGTGACGTCTTTGTATCTGACGCAGATCAAAATAGACGGCTTGTGTGCAAGCCAGAATGTGATTTTCCTCACAGGTCTGGGACAATGGATCTTTCGGGATTATGTGCCAGGACTATAAAATATGATCTACCGAAAGCATCAAATTAATTTAACCCACCAGATAATGATGACTTGGTTATGACAAGTATTGTGCTTTTTAAAAGTGGCTGCAGTTTTAAACATTTTAAAGTGCTAATCTTTAGTCGGTGCTTTACAGTACACAGACTAAAACGATACAGTGTGGTTCTTAAATGTCATGACATACAAGAACTCTGCAGGGAACTGTGCACTGACCCCGAGCGTCTCTGATAGACAGTGGGGAAATGTGTGTGACAGCGTGTCTGAGTTAAAGCTATGCCCGGATCACAGACCTTGATCTCTCTTGTGTGACCAGCTAGAGTTTCAGCCCAGTGTTATAAAAGGATGCTGCTGCATAGTGACTGACAGAGACTCAGCTCCGCAAGAGGAACCTCAAAGCCTAATTGGAGGCTGGAGCTAGCGCAGGGATTTCGAGCCAACAGAGTTTACTGATTGACAGCAACACCACCGAAGGCCATGGAAATATAGTTTAGATTCTGATTACATAATTTTCTACATTACGCAGACATTTCACATGACAGGGGTAATCATTTATATGAAATTAATTTTGTCAGGCAAGGTTTAATAATGTTTATGGAAGGAGTCTCCAGTATTTGCTTTGTAACAATTGGATATAAAGTTTTAACTTTAAGTCTTTGAGAGAGAGAAGTTCACATACTTCATTGTTAAAGGTTAGTGTAGGAACAACTCTTTATAGTCGCATGAGTTACTTCCTGAAAGAGCCACAATATTAAACATCGTTCATTATCACAATACAATAATTGATGGATGACACAGCTGTGGTGTAAGATAAAGAACATACAGTACTCGAGGATGTGCAGTTTTCGAAAAATCATTAACTCCAGGGTTTTAACAGTTTTAGGTAAGGGTTTTAATTCCACTTCACATCATTGATGATGTTGCCTCCCAACAACAACTTGCATGTGAGATTTCTTGTAAAAAATAGCTCCAAGAACCAATTGTAAAGAAATGAGGCCAAGAAGAACCCAATGGACAGAAATGGTTCCAATTAGAACCCATTGTTCAGACACAATTCCAAGGAGAAACCTATTGTACACAAATGGTTCCAAGTAGCACCGTTGAACAGAAATGGTTCCAAGCACCAACTGTACAGAAACGATTCCAAGTAGAACATACTGTACAGAAATGGTTTCAAGATCCAATTGTAAAGAAAAAGTTCCAATAAGAACCCAAAACAGTTCCAAGGAGAACTCATTGTACAGATATGGTTCCAAGTAGAACCAATTGTATAGAAACGTGTCCAAGAAGAACCCAATGGAAAGAAAAGGTTCCAAGGAGAACCCATTGTACAGAAATAGTTCCAAGTAGAACCAATTGTACAGAAACAGGTCCAAGAAGAACCCAATGAAAAGAGAAGGTTCCAAGGAGAACCAATTGTACAGAAACAGTTCCAAGTAGGACCCATTGTACAGAAATGGTTTCAAGATGATCCCATTGTACAGAAACGGTTACAAGGAGAACTTATTTTACATAAATGGTTCCAAGGAATACCCAATGGATAGAAACAGTTCCATAGAGAACCCACTGTAGAAATGCTGCAAGATCAAAGGTGTCTACTGGAGCTGGACATTTAATTGCTTTAATTTTGCTTCCGAAAAATGGCCCTGTAAAACAAAAGAAGTGCTCGGTGTATTAGCAGAGCAGCTTTGATGTCAGATGCGAACGCGAGGTGCTGGCCTGCCTCGGTGATTCACGGGTACCAAATTACCCTTGGTGTGAATCAGCTCTGGAAATAGCATCAAGAGAATAGTGGCTGCTGTTTGTGTGTGGAAGTAACTTGAGCAAGGTTTAGCCACATCAGTACACACACACACACACACACACAAACTTACAGGCATACATACGTACATTACATAAGTAGGTAAATTAATATATAATTACTTTTATTGTAAAAACCTGATAGCTATTTCTTTTGTACCCAAAAATCACAGTAGTCTTTATGTTTTACTCTTCTATATACCTTTCCTGTGTAGCTAAACACTTTAATGCTATAGAGACACCGCCAGTACAACCAAAAACGTGTTTCCTTGGCATATTTTGATGGCCCAGATGAAGGAGGATTATTTAAAAACATACCATTCTGAGAACATAAAACTGCAAGTTACAATAGTTTATTTTAATTTAAATTATTAGCTTTTATAGCAATGTTGTTTAGAAGAAAGTACAGTGGGAGCTGGGATCTAGCATTGACCATAGAAAATTTACCACAGAATATTCCAGTGAATATTCAATAGTCCAATTATATGGAGGAGAAAGCTAACAGCTAACTGCTTTTCTTCCCACACAATTAGCTTCAAACCTAGCTTTTCCCCTCAATAAAGCCAACTGAATCAATGCATAATCAACTCATTTACTCAGCTTGTGACTCATTTATTGCTAAATGTGTTAAAAAAAGTTAGCAAATTGAACATAATAACAAGATTCATAGAAACTAGCTATATATAAATTAATGTTATTTGTGTTCTTCAAGGATTTTATAACTTAGTCTATAAGGCACATAGTATTATTTTCCTCTCAAACAGTTTTTAACATAGGTTTACTATATGTCAAACTGTTAGCAAACGTCCTGTACTTTATAGCACCGGGCAAAATTTAAGGAGACTCAGATGCTTAAGATATCTTGTCTGATAACTTCTTAAAGTCTGATTAATAAATGTGTGGGAAAATAAAATAAAATGATCACACTGAATTGCCTATTTTAACAGGAACCAAGACTTAAACAGCAAATCCATGCTAATGTGGCTAATGCTAAAACAATAGGTCTTTTTTTTTTCTCCAGCAGAGGGCACCACTAAGCCTTTCAGCTCTTCCTACCCACCAAGATGTACCAGATCCCTGATCTCATTAGACAAAAAGCTCGCAACTTAAGTATATTTAATACTCACACACTTTTTTTCTTTTTAAAGAGTCATAAGAACATATCACTGTTACGTCTTACAGTACATGATAATGACCCTATGTTGCTTTAGTTTTGTTATATACAATATATTTTATCCAACTACAATAATTTCCAATAATTCTGGAATTCTTTAAACAGCTATCAGTTATTATAAAATAACTGTTCTAATGTTGTATTACTATTATATTTATTAAAAAAACAACAACACTATACTTAAACTTGAACCTTAACATAAATTTAGAATAAATTTAGCTAGCTGGTTTCTTATCAAAAATATGTACACATTGATTAGTGCTTTTAACTTTTGACCTTTCATATCAATATATGTAATAATATAAAATGTTAAACCTAGCCAAAAATGACTCGAAAAAAACAGGCTTTTCCACCCGTAATAAATGTTTACCATGTGATAAGTAAAGTGGTAGTCTGATGGTACTTGTATCATGATATATAGTACCATGGTTTTGTTTGCTGAACTAATGGTAATATTTATATAGTATGGTACGTTCTATGTATGTACCATTAATTAAATATCATAACATGTTGAAACTCTTAATATTGCATACAGTACTATGGTACAGCCTGTACTATACAATACCGGTAGATCGTATTAACATGTCTAATATGGTACAGTATGTAGAAACACATCATATAAGATACCTGTTGAACTTTTGTAACCACTGTGGCACCACAAAGTACCATGGTATTCTCCAATGTATTGTGGTACACACCATAGCACTACCATGGTTCCCACTGAAGTGCCACAGTACCTACTCTGGCTCTTTATAAAGTCCTATGTTGCCTACCATGGTAATGTCTAAAGTACCATGGCAATACTATGATATATTAAGGTATGTACTATAGATCATCAAATTAAAATTACAAAACTAAACTGATTAAATAGCTAATTTACCCAAAATGTACTAAATAACTAATATGTTTTCTGACTAAAATTATTTATCTATGCTTAGTGAGATACTACTTAGTGAGACAGAACTTAGCATTTTAACTATTTTATTGTGTGAGTTAAACCAGTAGCCACGTTAGCTAGCAAGTGTCAGCCTAATGGCAGCTAGGAGTGTGATGCAGCAACGACTAAATTATATGCACGTATTAATTCTGTCTTTTTATTAATTACCCTGTGCAAAAGTGCAGAGCTCATGGGAGACTTTTTCCCTTTAGAAAATGTGAAGCTGCGCAGGCTAACCTTCACAGAATCGCTAGAGGCAGCCATGATGGAAAATTAAATTAAAGTTAATGTGGTTAGGGAATCAGGGAGTCCTCTGTCTAGAGGGCATTCCCACATTACCCAAAGGTTTAGGCTGAGGTTTTTTTTTTTCTTTCTTTCATGTTGCGGTGTGTGTATCATTTAGCATAAAATGCTAACTCACCTCTTTGAGAGAATACTTAAGGAAAACTTTAAGAAACACTTTATTATTTATGATTTTTGTTCATAATACATTATGAACAAAAAAATAAAACTACTTGGAGGCCTGTGGTGACCATTGGATTTATTCCCAATTTACAACTGTGGTGGGACCTCCGGTCAATAATTACATGTGCATTCACACATTACAGGCAATTTGGGAACTCCAATTAGCCTAATCTGCATGTCTTTGTACTGTGGGAAGAAACCGGACTGCCTGGAAGAAAACCCACCAAGCACAGGGAGAACATGCAAACTCCATGCACACAGACCCAGAGGCAGGAATTGAACGCGGATCCTGGAGGTGCAAGGTGACAGTTCTAACCACTTAGCCACCATGTCGACGTGTTAGAGCCAGACGCTACCCAGCAAACATTGGTCTAACGGCAACGTTGTGTCCCTAGCCAAAAACAGTCGCAGTTTGATGGCATTAATTGGTAAATATGTGACACAGACCATTTCCTTAAAATGCATTCAGATACATTTGTACATCTACAGTTGTCTGGGGTTGCATGTATAGCTGTTACTTTGACTTTTAGCTAAGTGTTGTTCAATATATAGCCTCCATGCAAAAATTGGACGATTGGTGACCATTTATGACAGCTGTCATGAATCAGATAACATCAAATATGTCCTTTCAACTTTCATTTTGGAACTATTTTTCAACCATGACGAGACATATAGGAGGGACGTCATTTCAACGGTCATCAAACGTCCAAATGTTTGCTGGGTAGCAGTGAGAAACCTGGATCCATTAACGGATTCAAATCCTCACTGAACAGATCCGAGTCTCACGAGTACTTTGAGTCACTTAAGTCAGTAGGGATTCTGATCGCATTTTTCCATGGTATTTCACTAGAGGGCGCTCACCGAATCCCTAGAATCCTCCATGAATAACTCATGAATCTTACACACAGAGTCCCTCGGATCTGTCTGTTTCACTCCGCGCTACGAGTCCACTGAATCCCACAGTTCAGATGAATCTGCCAGAACACGAATAGTATACATGTATGGTATTTTGAGTCTGTTTTGTTTTTGACCATGAAAATATAAGTGACTGAGAATCAAGAATTATCAATGCCAAATATTTATTTTAATGACAAATGCATTTAGAAATAAGTTTAGACAATAACAAATATAACAACATGTAAAAGTACAAATCACTCAGAATTTGGCTAATATAATATAATTTGTTGGCTAATATAAAAATAAAAAACATTACTTTTCTTTTTAAACAAATGTGCAAAACCTTTTACAATAAAGAAATAGACTGTATACAGTAAATATATCAGAGGTACCTGAATTTTTTATTTTCATGGGCTAAAACAGGCTATCGGGTATGGTTTCATTTAATGAAACAAGATAGTAAAGCCAGGATTCGACCTATAATACGGTCATCATTGTATCCATTAAGCTAAAGCATCATACACTTAACATTTCCATTTTGGTGGAGTTGTCTTTTTGGAAACAGGGTTGATGTGATACGAATGCCAGAGCTGTTTTTTTTTTTTTTTTTTTAAATCCCAGTTTGTCATAATACACATCAACATCACACCAACATGTGACAAATATGTTTGGTGTAAATGAAAGCAGATTATAGAGCACAATCACACAATCTTGGAAAAGTAAAACAGCTGTTTGTTGTGTCATTGTGATACTGGTTCTACTTTGGCAGGGACCTTCCAATAGAGGGCGCTCACCGAATCCCTAGAATCCATTGAATCCGACTGAAACTACGCTCTGTGAGTCTGATGGATCTGCTGAATCCCCACAATTCAGATGAATCAGATGAATCAATACCTCTCTTATGTTTCTGACCATGCAGGAAGTTTTCCAAACAACTTAGTTAGCTACTCGTTCCTACACTTACGAGCTAACAACTTCTGAGAAAAACTGAATGGTGTAATTTTAGGTTTGTATTTATCTATGTTGTTGTTTGCAACAAGATAACTTAGGAATCAACTGATCCGAGAAAATGAAGAGAAGGATTTGTTATTTAATCTGGATTTGCTCATCTCTACTAGACCCTAAAAGTCAGTGAGGAATAAACAAAACCTATATAATAACATAACACTTATAACACTGGTGTAGTTTTACCTCAGAGCGTGAATACGTAGCTAGTGCGGTAGCTCCTGTATAAACAGACAGTGGTGTAGCAATCAGTTCCAACTGATTTACGTCTTGTCTGTGAAGTTTGTTCCCTTTTTTGTACAGTAGCTAAGAGGCTAATGTTGCTAACGTGATAGAATATTATAAATAAACAAAATATAAAATTTTCTTTAAAAGATATCCTTGCTTTTAGCTCTTTAACATCATTTTTCCCATTTTTAAGACATTGTTTTACAGTGCCATAAACAAAACATCAGTATAAATTTATAACACTTGCATGATGATAACAATGGAAGTCGTTTATTATTCATTAGCTAAATGCTAAGTTTACACGTTCAGACAAGTCACTTGTTGCCAAATTAAAATGTATTTTCTTACATTTTTAAAAGGAAATAAAATGTGGCATTAAAACAAAGGTAGTGGAGTTTTTTTGTTTGTTTTTAGATTTACTTGTCTAGGCACACTGGGCAACAAAGAATTCATTTTCTATCATGAAATTCCCTGATGGAATTTCCTACCAGTAGCAGAAGTTTATAGTTACATCAGTCTGAGCTACTTTCTCAATATCTCCTACATATAGTTTTGAATGGTCCAAACCCTGCAAAAAATTTAGTACTATTTATCAAAGGTAACTTTGTTATACGAATATAATCCGTAGCACTTTAACACTGATAGCACTTTCTGACACGTTGATGTAGCGTCATCTGTCAAGCCACCAGCCAATTATTAAATTAACCATGCAAATAACGTAGAGTGAGTTTACACTGGGTTGCCATCTTAATGCCAGATTGTATCTGAGCAGTTGAGGGTGAAGGACATTGCTCAAGGTCCCAACAGTGACAGTTCAAGGGCACTAGGGCTTAAACTGGGGACCCTCAAATCAGCAGTCCAATACGGTAACCACTACACTACCTCTGCCCCTATTTGGTGTATAGTAGAAACCAAAGAATCAGAATTTTAAGACATTTAAAAAAAGAAGGATTTTTTATGCAAAGCGGTCATGATTTGTTGATAGAAACACTATACCCATAATTTATTCTCATTATCCACATAAACACCATATTGGGCTTATGTCAGTCTAATGGATGCACACTGGCGTCAATTTCAATCCAAAGATCACACTGGATTAACAAACCTTATATTTACATAGATATTTGAATGTTATAGTTCTGATCACACTGCAAGAAAGAACAGAAAGGAACGCCTCAGTGACCGCAATGCGGTTTATGAAGGTTGGAAAAAATTGAAGCCCTTAAAATGGAGCCAATTTTTGTTAAGGTTGAGAACGAAAAATGTCAGAAATAGCGACATGTGTGTATTGGGAAAACCCCTAAGTGCTAAAACAGGCTCTTACTGTAGCAGCCCTAGCTCTACTGTTCCTGTAAAGAATGTCCCTAGAAGGTCAGAGAGACGGAAATAAACAGTGCTGAAGTGATGGCAGCTGCACAGACGGTGGACGGTGTGTGTGTGTGAGTGTGTCATGGGGAGGGTCTTTTGAGAGTGGAAATGTGTGTGAGATGTATGTTTAAGGGATGGCCATGCTACGTCATATTTTTAATGATTCCCACGCCGCCATTAGCCATTTAGCTTTAAGCATGGATTTCACAAGATTACTATTGTAAAACTACTATTTAACAAGATACTGTTGTGAAACTTACATTGAAGGTATTATAGTTCATAAATGATGAAACATAACTTTGATGTTTTGTACATCAATCAGCCATAACATTTAACCCACTGTCAGGTGAAGTGAATAATATTGATTACAGTGACACCTGTCAGGAGATATATTAGGCAACAAGTGATCAGTCAGTTGACGCGTCGAAAGCAGGAAAAATGAGCAAGCGTAAGGACTTTTACAATGCTCCATACTCCGATGGCTAGATGACTGGGTCAGAGTTTCGCAAAAACAGCAGGTCTTGTGAAGTGTTTCTAGTGAGCATCGCCAAAAGTCCTCAAAGGAAAGGACAACCAGTGAACCGGTGACTGAATGCCCAAGACTCACTGATGAGTATGAGGAATGAAAGCTGGATGTCTGGTCCTGTCCCACAGAAAAGCTACAGTATCTTTAATTTGCTGAAAAAGTGATATACAGGTGACACCATATATCACAGCATGATGTGTCCGGGGTCAGGTACCTGCTCCCTGTGCTCATGCTGACTCCACCAAAAGCTCCTACAATATGTGTGTCAGAACACACTGGACCATGGAGCAATGATAGATGGGGATCTAATCTGATCTGGTCTGATGAGTCACATTTTCTTTTAAGTTCTGTGGACGGCCATGTGTGTCTTTGTGAGTCACTTGCCTCGGGAAGAGATGGCACCAGGATGCACTATGGGAGCATGGGAGCAAGGCAAGCCAGCAGAGGCAGTGTGCTGTTC
Organism: Dinotopterus cunningtoni; assembly: GCA_028565755.1. Taxonomy (NCBI): domain Eukaryota; kingdom Metazoa; phylum Chordata; class Actinopteri; order Siluriformes; family Clariidae; genus Dinotopterus; species Dinotopterus cunningtoni. The sequence goes on along the minus strand of JAOTRS010000001.1, from coordinate 1,445,462 downwards.
TCGGCATGCTCTGCTTTTTTTTTTGGTGGGGCACAAGTGTATACATCTCAAACTCTTCGTTAACTTGATAAAAAAGCTCTTCATGTTTGCATGTAAAAAAATTAAGTCTGTTAGAAGCAATCCAAGCTATACCATAGTCCAAGTTTGCCGTATTAACTTTTAATTAATATTAATAAATACAGACCTATTTTCCTAAGATGTTATTTAGTTTTTTGAGGTGAGGATGTGATTTACGTGTACAGGTCTGTGCTTCCAATATTAAAAAGCTTATTGGCACTGGGATTTTTGCGGGAAGTTAAGCTGAGATTTTTATTTTTTTGCTTTTTATTTGTAAAATAAATGAACAAAAATCCATATAAACATCCAAGGACTCAATAAGGCTTAGTTGTGAGGGTTTACTGTCAAATACAATTAAAATATTGTGGTATATGTATGTTTGTGTGTTGTGTTGCATACTCAGGTTCCTGCTAACTATCTTGCCTGCTGGTTCTAAAATTCTGTCGCTAATGCTAAATTAGCGCATAGATTTTCAAACTTACACACATTACACTAAGTAAGCATCTTGGAAGTGTATTCATAAGAACAGCTATTTAGTCAGTTAGTTAACTTAGCTAAAACGTACTAACCAAGCTAACTGTAATATTACAGAACAAAAATCATATAAAAATCTTTGTCTGTAGTCGGTTTCACAGACACCTCAAACAACTAGCCATCATTAGCTAGTCAAGCTAAGAATTATTTCTACTTTTATATATTTTTTCTTCACAATGTCAGTTGTCATTAGCTGCTGAGATGAAAACAAGCTAGTTAGCTAGAATGGCAGAGATACACAAAAAATATCTTCAAATAAGTCTGAGTGAATAATTGGCTTAAAAAAATCAATCGGAGGCAAAGGTATGGAGGAAATTTGAGTTTAGTGTATTATTAATATAAAGCTACCCATGTGCAAATTGGCTGGCAAGAGGGAAAGTTTGTCAAGTTGAACATGATCTGTCTGACATTTGCCTGCACTCGACAGAGCACTCCTGATCCTGAAGAAAACAAGATTCAACACTGCATATACAGTTTCTTTTGAAAATATTTTCTCAAAGAACTTTCAATACAGATTATTGTAAATGTGAGTGATAGGACAGATTACATGTGAACGATCTTTCAAGATACCTTCATAACGGCTCTAATGTGAGGTGCTGTTTGTTAATTAGTGATTTTTGAGGCTGGTGACTCTAAATGAACTTCTCTCCAGCAGAGGTAAGTTTTGGTCTCGTCTTCCTGGGAAGGTCTTCATGAGAGCCAGTTTCATCATGGTGCTTGATGGGTTTTGCAAATGCACTGTTACTTAATTACCTAATGCCTAATGTGTTTTTATAGGTGTGAAAAAATCCAGTATTGTTCTAGAATATTTGACTAAACTTTTGACTAGTATTGTATGTTATTGTTACATTTAATGTTGTGGAACTGATCTGGAAGTTTCTTTGGGATCAATAAAGTATCCATCCATCCATCCATCCATCCATCCATCCATCCATCAATCCATCTACCATTAACAGTTAAGCTATAACAACAATTTTGTTCC